>QAPG01000082.1:0-155530 GCA_004366825.1 Colletotrichum spinosum | reverse complement strand
TCCTTCGGCAATTGCAGTACTTAATAGGTACTGGCTTACTCATACTCACTCACCTAACTGAAAACTTCATTAGGGCCAAGCCTGTTTACTTAGATGAACTCGTCATCCACTAATTAGCCGGGCCAGACAGATTGTATGCCGGAAGTTCGAGGACACAGGCTGAATGCCTGAGTCCTATAGACCAGAAAGCTTTAAAGTCCCAAGGTGACTATCGACTCAACCCATAAGATCATGATATATATACAGGACTATGGACGCTGGAGATGGGTAGGAAAGGGTCTCTCCAGCGAAACTGCCAGAGCATATATAAATAGAGTATGTAGGGGAAGTATAAAAGGTAGGGCTTTAGCTATATTAAGCTTAGTATAAAACCTAGATAGGCTCTCAAGCGCTCTGCGATGAGGGATAAGGATTCACATACAAAAGAAAAACGTCTGTACGGATACTTTGGCATTCTTCTTCCCTTAACTTCATCACTTTACTCCTTCGTGCTACGCTACGCTACGCACTCAGGAAGCTACGCTCTGCACAAGATTTAATCCCGACATCTTTCGGGCGGGCGTAAGGAGAAAGAAATCTCCGGCAAAGAAATACAGTCTTGATTATCACTAGTGTGCTGTCTCCAATCCCCGAGACTAATCGCTTTGAGTTCTCGGCAGTTGGGCATACGAAGTGATTGTTCCATCAGATGCAATGCAGTCCGCATGTTTAATTCAACTTACAGTTTCGAAGCCCGAAGCAACGCTTCCTTGTAGAAACTCGGCGATGCATCTGACTCACTAGGCTCCATCCAACACCGAAGCCTCGAGTCAGTTTTATGATTTAATTGATGCGGGAGTCAATTCAGGAAGGCTGTGAAAGTCTACCTGACTGGCCCAGTAATCACGCATAGCTTGCCCACCTACATGGTGTGCAAAATCTACCCGCCGACCTACAGCCCGTGAAACGATATCCTACTTGAAGGGTAAAAAGTCATCGGCATTAGCGGAAACCTGTCGCCAGGCTAAAGATGCCCTCGAAGGGCCTTGAATTTGAGTTAATCATGCTGGCGGCGTTTTCCCCGCCCTGTCCTCAAAGGCCGACGGTGAGTCGTTAAGCCAAACAACACCAAGATCACATAATTACCCATTCTAGCTTGACTGCGTTCTCGGCTCCATCTACAGCAGTAGACAACGCAGCATCCCGAATTGTGGCATTGGTGTTTCGCATAGGACGTCATGCAATTTTTTCGTGGTTGACTGAGCGATGATGCACATTGAATGTGAACAGGACAGGAAATGATACCGGCCGCTGTGACCGCCAATTCGCGGAAAAAGAAGCTTACCCTTGGTATTACCTATGTCCTCGATTCGAATATGAGCGTTCCAACAGTCCGCTCTGCACCCCTGCAGTCTGGGGGGGCATGCTGTTGGAGCTTACTCCGTAAACCACCGGTCGACTCCGGCCGATCCCCGCTTGGTTGAAGATGAGGTGATTGGCTGGAACGTCTGCCATATGTAGCCAAGCTGACTTGGCGCTCGAAGTTGCGTAAATCATTGCTCAAGTCTCTCTGTGTTGCAAGTTTTCTGGTTCTAGGTTCTGCATAGAAAAGGAAGGTATTATTTCGGCTTGCAACCCACGTGTCCTCCGTTCTGTCAAATATACCAACTATCGAAATCTAAGCGCTTGATTACCCCGCGATGCTTGACAAGTCCCGCCTTGGCAAAAGACGCAGCGCCGAGTTGTTTAACCCCAAACGGCCGACCGGCCGAGTCGATGTCACCCTCGTTGCGTTGTGAGCCATTTCAAAGCCGCGCTGACGGCCACGGGACTTGATGATAGGCCGGGGTGCGCCCACCCCCGAGAAATACTGCGGACTGCCGGGCCTATAGGAACACCTCCAGGAACGGCATGAGTGACTGCCTTGCTTCACAGCCATTGTCACCTACACACTTCGTTAATGCCGAATCATGCAACTCGCAACACGGTGGATAGAATGGTGCGGGCCGAGATGCTGAAGTGGGAATAGCTGCCCTACAAGGATAACATGTCACCAGGAAAAGACTTGCATCGTTCGCGGCCGAAAGAATCACAACTTCCCTGTTGGCACAAAAGAAAGAAGCAGCTCTCGAAGGCCGGCCCGACACTCAAGAACAATGATTGGATGACATAACTCAAGCTACCGATTGTAGGCGTACACACGTCGCCCGGTGCCTCGGCGAAGCTCCCGGGCATGGATGAGTCTTCGAACACGAGTTTATACCTCATTCCTATCCGTACTCTGCGACGCGTTGCAAATTGACAGGCACTGATGCGACCACGGCGGCTAAGGCCTTGGCTTTGCTTGTCAATCGCCCTCCAAAGCGGGCAGCCAAGGAAACATGAGTTCTCTCGGCCACGAGGTATACGTGCTCTAAGCTTACTACCTCTGACTCTGGCTATAAAGACGGCTTCATATCGCTGCGTGGCAAGAATGATTGATGGGTCATCTTCCACCTCGATCGTCTTCAGCATCCCCTTCTCACCTTTCCACTTCGACTCGTCTGTCGCTCAACAAAGCCTCCATGAAGGCCTGCGTCTTTCTTCTTGCGGCCTCGACGGCTCTGGCCGCGCCGCTTGAGAGTGTCGGGATGGCTCTACGTAGCGATCTAGGGTCCTTCCCTCTCGCAGAACTCGAAGAGTACTACAAAACGGCGTATTCTATCAAACCTTCGAACGTCGATTCTCTGCATCCCACGATCTCAAAGCGTCAGTATAGCGGCGACACCTTCAACCAGTTGACAGACGGCACCCCGTGCCGAAAGGTCACCCTCATTTATGCCCGTGGCACGACTCAAGACGGAAACGTCGGCGATGCGGCATCTGAAGGCCCTACTTTCTTCAATGCTCTCGCCGCTCGGATAGGAGCGTCAAACTTGGCTGTTCAGGGCGTTGACTATGCTGCCAACATTTTTGGGTTCCTTGCCGGCGGAGATGCCGCTGGAAGCACGACTATGGCTAATTTGGTTTCTCGGGTATGCTTTCTTCCATCGGTGTATTCATCCTTTAACACAAAATCCAGGCGGTTTCACAGTGTCCTAATACGAAGATTGTACTCTCGGGCTACAGCCAGGGCGGACAACTCGTTCACAATGCTGCAGCGAAGCTCACTACTGCCCTCATAAACAGAATATCTGCTGGTAAGTTTCAAGCAGCATACGAATAGCACAGGATAAACTGGTTAACCGTAGATCTATAGTGCTCATCTTTGGCGACCCTTTCGATGGACAGCCAGTTGGTAGTATCCCGGCTTCCAAAGTCAAGATAATCTGCCACGATGGCGATAATATCTGTGATGGTGGAATTATCGTAACTGCTGACCACCGGAACTATGAGCAAGACGCGCCAGCAGCAGCAGCTTTTGTAGCCGGACTTGTTCAGTAGGATGTATTAGTGATGTAGTACATACTTTGGAGATGTTTGAGCCCCACCGGAGAAGATCACGTTCCTGTTAATAAATGTCCTGGATTGCTACTACATTGTAACCAGATGTTCATTTGACCCTTCGGCAGAACTCAACGCCGTGGTTTATGTCATCTGTAGAAGCAAACTTTTCTTAATCACCTAATGGTAAAGTGGACTCTCTCGAAAGGAATGTCATTCATTATTAAGTAGGGAGCTTATGCTCTGTTTTCCACTACACCCATCGCGTTTTGCTTACGCTACCTCCTCGCAACGACGTCTTGGAAAAGCAGTCTAGCGACCAAAGCAATCAGTCACGTTGAACCGTCCTTTGATAAAAAGTCTGGATCCGGCGCACATCATGTTTCAACATGTGACAGTATGGTAGTCCTACAGAGTCAGGTGCGTCGCAGCTCTCAGATGCTCGCCGTGTGTGTACAGATTGTAGGCGAATAGTAGCAATAAGCCTGACGCGTTTAGATCAAACCAGCAGTAGAAGCATGGAGTTTGGAGATTCAACCGTGCATTGGCCAATCGGTATCCCTTGGCAAGGCGGAAGAGACAGATAGGTTAGGCAATCCAGTCTTGTCTCAACTACAAAAGTCCAATATCTTAGCCTTCAGGCTTGTATTACAAGTGTCCGGAGTCTTCTAAACATGTCTAGCTTTGCTTTTTGTCCTTATTGTTCTCTAAATTAGCTCTATCAAGATACGAATATGCGACCAATGAGTGTTCACTCTTCACTCCTAAAGATTTATTGTATGGGACTGTAAGACGGTATCAGGCGCGGTTTCCACTATTCTGGAACCTGAAGGCTTAGTAAAACGGGCGACTCGGATATGAACCAGCCTACAGTAGTCTAGAAACACTTTTACTATTGTTACCTATGTATATATGCAGCACATCCTTCGCAAATGAGCTTCAGCTAGCTGACGAAAGCTTTTGTGGATTATAGCAACAACATTACTGTATCCTTCGAGCACCAATAACTATACCGGATCAGAAACGAATCAGGCAAATGAAGAAGCCTGGTCTTATTACAGTAGACGTGCTTTTGTACAGACTGGCTTCTGTCTATGCAGCTGAGCGGACGACGGAAAACCACCTTCGTCGAACGACTTCCGATGCAAGGGATCGAGGTGTCAATCAGGAATGGATCAGTCATTTCATTTTGCATCGATGCAATACACTGACACATTACTTCTATTCTCGAAAGGGCATGATTGCACAGCCAATCTGTATTGTTCCCTTGACATTCATAACAGAATCAAGAAATAACTTCTAAGCAATCCGTAATTTGAAGTCATAGGCAGGCCCGTTATTTTGTACCTACACTCCGGGATTTCAAACCCCACTTCCTGCTCTGCTGAGCGCCACTAGCTATGAACAATCACGCGTCAGTCTCATGTGGGTCTAGAGTTCTCCACGGTTGCTACATACTGTATGGCGATGTACTGGCCGCCTCTGAAGTTGTCGGGAATGTTAATACATTCATTCTCTATTCCAACTCTGTACGTATTGCCCACCATCTTGGGACAGATAGGAATCCCGGGAAATGGGGACGGTTGGAAGATGTAAACTGGAGAGATATGAGCGCTGGTTAATCAGAATAGCTAGGAGCTCGCACAGAGAAATGTAGAGCCGAGAGGGCGCCAATAGTAGGAAGCAAATGATTTATCACCATTCTGACATCTTTGGTCAGTTGGCAAGTCTCTGGGGACGATTGTTCCTGAACAGCCTCGTCCAGTGTAAAAGTCGACATGACCGCCACCCGCGCGTCGTGGTTCAATAACAGCCGTGGACGCGAACGGGAGGAGAAAGAGGGACGAAACGATGATTTTGACGCCTTGCATTGTTACTGTTGATTCTTGTTTGTTGGATGAGGGTTGTTGACAGTTGGATTCAGTATGCTGTGAACTCGAGGGGATGAATGGAGAATATAATCTCGCACATACTGCTCCCGCTTAGGCTTTGGGAGTAACATCTTCAACATTCATCATTTAGTGCGAGATTACGTATTCCTCAGCTGATACCTACTTTGACACAAGCTTCCCGCTTGATGCGCTGGAATACGAGCAACTCGGCTTTTTGGAAGTCTCAGTGAAGGTTAACTCTCTCCACCAGAGCAACACTGAGTTGGCCGAACTGCTCCTCCTCCTCTGTATCACACCTGGGCACCCTCTTGAACTACTTTCCTAGGGAAGCGAGCCTGTGATCATGGATTCAACGTGGCTTCTGTGCTTCCTCTGCGCATCGTTCATGGTAGACAACGCCGACAAGGGCATCATGGTATAAACAGACAAGCCTGTTTTTTCTGCAATTACATGAACTACAGATCGAAAGCCCTTTGGCCTTAGTTTCACGATGCTCGAAAAGGTGTGGCCGGCGTGAACCTCTCGTCGTGGCTTTCCGGCTCTAAACTGCAGTTGCTGCGGTAGCTTCATCGGCTGACGAGTCACAATTAGACTCCTCATTAGCTGAAACAAGGCTATTCTCTCCATGCTTCTCTTAGTGTACCGCAGTCGTCAGCAGTGGTCGAAGGGGGTAATGGTACGCGTGTTGGTTACGCAATCTTCTTGAGTGTCAAAAGACCTAGCACTGTCAGCATAAACGACGTCGATCGTTTCAGAACCACGGATCCCATGGAGTCTGCCAACTTGATTACCTGAAGCTAGACTTCAAATTGTGAAGTACTCATGAGTATAATGGGTCATAGGATCCGGCACTTCCCATATGACGATCTTCGCAGAGTCAACAGCGAGTAGCCGTCATTTACAGAGGCAGCACGTGAAAGGCGGCGAATAAGATTTTCACATTCGAAGTCAAGCAGAATTTGGGGGCCGCGCGTCATGCTGTTGAAGGCTTTGTAGATTCTACGACTTAAGGTCTCACTGATCTGGTCACCCTGGTTGTCAGTTCAAGGATCCACGGAAAACTAGGCCTTTACGAACAAGGAGGCATACATAAGTCAGCAAGCTGCTTCTCGGGGTATACGAACATTCAAAGTAACCTGGACAAGGAAAAAGCACCGGTTGCAGTAGTACGCTGGAGGCCCCAACGATCTGTAGACTGGGGACTACTTCGTTTCATCATGCGCGGGGTGATGGCGCGGCGGCGGAGGCTCTGGACCTTCGTCGTCTCCAAATCAGTGCAGGTAAGATTCGACGACGGGAAGTATTTCCTATGTGAGATGACACGTCGTTGACGCGTACGGGAACTTTAAGCATCCCCAAGGGCGCCTTCAATTTGACACTACCTACCTAGGTTGAATGGACCCTTGTTATAGTTGCCACAACAACAGTGCACCAGAGCAAGACGACGTGCCGACCAAGGTCTTCCAGGCGAGCTTAAATTCTGATTGAAGCCATGGCTGCTTCATCGCGCCCTCAATTCTTCGTAGTACTCTGGGTACGTTTCCCTGTATCCGAGAATCCATCGGCCCCAAGACGCAACCAGGAGCAAAAGCAACCTGCTAAGAGTCCTCCCCAGAGGCTGCCACCGGATGGGGACAGCCAAAGGCGTATCGGCGCTATGAAGGAACACGAATGGTTGAAAAACACTAGGTTGCGTTCCGGCGCTCTTGCAGTCGTCAAGATATCCAAAGAAATTCCTAAAAAACTTTTGCTCGTTCTCATAGGATTCGGGGGTGAGATGTATGTCTATGAGCAAGTCTTTGGTGGTCGAAGCGTTCTCGAAGCGGTGGTATGTACCAGCCTTTACAGAAGCCGTAGATTGTTCGCCTGGCTCGGCCGACAGTGTAGCAAATGGCGTTGGGTCAACTCCGCGGTAGAAATTGCCCCTTCCCGATCGAACGCGAAAGTACTCATCTTGGAGAAAAAGAAGGCCACCGCCGGCTATTACCTATGGCGCCGTTAGGACTCGAACCCAACAACCTTAAGTACCTACCTTCCTTCCCCAATGTCACTCGTCACCCCCTACACTAACCACTTGGTAGATGTGATAATGAAACGGAGGCTCGATAATGGAAGTGCCATTTTCCCTGCTCGTTGGGGGAATCTGATGGGTCATGATGTAGTCTGATCCAGGAGCCGAGAAGGTGACAGAAGATTTCCCTTGCTCATATGCGACAGGGTTATTAGTCGCATTGTTTGTCCGCGGGGGAGACGAGGGTCTCAAGAAGGACAACATAGTTTTGCCGCTTGCGCGATAAAATGCCTGGTGTTTGGTGCCAGAGTGACACCTCTCTCGGAATTGAACTTCCCTGTGTGACTGGGGTCAGGGTGAAGTAACTTGTAAAGGAGAAGTTGAAGATTTCGCTGCACTGCCGAGAGCTCCGTTCTCGTACAACAACCCTTTTTTAACCGTGGCGTTCACGTGTGCCTGTCGGACATGCGGGTGTACGGGAATAAGCTAGTGTACATCTCCGTCGGCCAGATGACGTAAGGCGTGATTCTCGGCTTTTTGGCCGATGTCGCATGTTCCAAGGCAACAAAGCGTGGAACAGGTTAGGTACAAATTAACGAACGCTACTGCGTAGTATGTGGTTTGCTTTTGAGTGCTAGGTTGACTCGAAACCGAGAACCGGTCCGTCGATTTCCGAGACTGTACCTTAATGTGGTCTTCCGTTGGTCACTGACTAAGAAAGGAGGCAGAGTCCGCGGACAGACACATGAAACCAGTACTGGGCAGACGGGAAAACATGAATCAAAGTCGGGTCAGCACAGGCGGTCTAAACTTTAACATACGCCAAACTGGCTTAGAACGAGTTCCACGGGCTGGGATAGCCCGGATCTGAAATGTCGACACGCACAATCGGGCTGAGCCAGCTATCGTAGTCACTTGGCTCTTCCAAGCTACCGCCCCATCGTAGTGTCCGAACGAGGACGCGATAGTCGGCATTCGGAAGTTGATACAACGTGCCGTTGGCAAGTTCTACCTCCGCCCATGTCCACTCCGTGCTGTAGACGCTGTAGCCACGGAACAGAATGGACATGGTGTGCTTGGGCTTGCTTCCTCCGTACATGGAGCCGATCAAGCCGTAGCTCTTGACTGCACCAAATTTGTCAAGCGAGTCAAGGTCCAGCGGCGGGCTATGGGTTGTCGTGTTGTTGAAAGCGGTCATATTGGGGTGAGCCTCTGTAACATACCCAAGGGCAGAAGGAGTGAAGTTGTATGCAGGATTGGAGGCGAGGTCTACATGTACTGCGTCTAGGCGAACGTAGTCCGAAGGCTGATCTATAAAAATCCGGATGACTGGATCATTGTCCAGAGGTCGAGTTTGGCCGTCGGGAACATTTTTGGCCGGAAAGTTAAACACCATCAAATCGTTGTTCCGAGCTCCAGTATCCGCTGTACTGATTAAAGGCAGGACGGGCACTCCGGCTGGTGGTTGCGGTTCGACTTCGAGGTTCTCAAGGTCGCCGGTGTAGATAGTTGGCAAAGTGCCTCGCTTGTATGGGATGCCAAGGTAGGGTAGTACGAACTCGCTGTCGCCGTCCGTGACCGTGATGAAGCCGCTGTAAGTTGGTAGCAGGGAAGGATCAATACCTGATGGCGGCTTGATATCAACTTCAACCGTGGGCCTACCGCCAGCCGGGACAGTGAAAGGATCTGCGGAAAAGGAGATGTTGGCATAAAGAGACTTGAAGTTAATACTCCAATAGAACATCTCGTTGACATCCGCGGTCGTGATCAGGGGAAGAGCATCGACCTCTGCAGCACCTTTGTGACCAACAGCGTATGTCTTGGGCGCCGACGACTGGTTCTCAATGGTGAAATTCTGCCTAAATGGCGCTGCGGAGTCACGGAGGTTAAACTCCGTTGGCGAAAAGACCGTCTCTGAAGTTATGGCCTTCAGGATATTGACCAAGCCCGCACCCTGTTGCGCTGTAGTGGTCAATATGCCTTCACCTAGATACTGTTCCAACGGGGTTGCTGAAGACTGCAGACGGCTTCTATTCTTTGGGGCTGAGGCTTGAATATTTCTGCTTGATGAGAGCGTAACAGCCAGCAAGACTGAGAGAACGTCAGCCGTTCCTGTTGAGAGGCTCAGGTTAGAGGCGAGTGGAACTCACTGCAGGGTGGCCATTGATGTGCCAGAAATGATGGCGTATCCCCAGCCATGGGACGTGACCCATGTGCTCAGAATCGTACCGCCTGGCGCCGAAACTTGGGGCTTGAGAGACATCTCCATGGTAGGGCCAAAGGTCGAGAACCACGATGTGGTGTTTCCGGTTGGCTGCTCGATCTGGTGGACCGTCTGGTCCTTGAAAGTCAAGGTGAAATTCTTTCCCTGCCCTGCAATGACGGCCAATATTTTATCAGACTGGGCTTTCTTGAGTCGTACTACATCAATGTCTCAGTTGTAACCGGGCTGGTCGATCTCCATGTCGCTGTGGTCGGGTACCCATTCCCAAACCATCTTGAAGCCTGATGAGTCGGTGCGGATATCAATGTCAACAAGACAACTGCTTCCTGAGCTCACCAGCGCAATTACACGCTCCTTGTCGGGAAAAGATGCGATTGCATCAGTCCACTCCTGGTCCACGCAGTTCTGGTCGTCATCATCAGCGTAGAATACATTGTAGACAATTTCGGACGACGATGACGATGGTGATGATGAGCTCAAAGGAACCACTCGAGCGTACTCGATGGTGGAACCATCGGAGCCAGCAGCGTTGTACACGGTGGCGAAGACAACGTTGCTGACGGATCCCACGGTCCACCGAAATGGCGCTGGCGTCTTGAGCCGGAGCGGAGACGTAGAGGCCCTGGCCGCCTTCGTTTCCGGCTGCAATGATGATCCCGATACCTTGTGACTGGATCTTTGCAAGAAGGGGAGCGTAAGGGGAGCCGATTTCCCATACGGCCGTCTCTCCGATGGACATACCGATGAGGTCCACGCCATCACTCGCCGCCTTCTCCATACCTTGCATGATTATATCATTAGTCACACCTTCTGTACACTCCAAGACACGATAGGCGTACAGGCTGGCGTCCGGTGCGACTCCGACAATGCCGAATCCAACGCCTTTAGGGTCCCTTGCAGCGAGGATTCCTGGGTCTCTGAGCAAAGTTTCAAGAAAGAAGGATTGGTTAGAACTCACCAGCAACATGAGTGCCGTGACCTCCTTCAAGACACGTAGTCAGAGGATCGTCGTCGGGCACGGGGTCGTTCCAGCCCACGAAGTCATCGCCAACAAGGTCGTAGCCGCCCGCAACTTTGAACCCAGGTCCAAACCCGGCCCCGAGGGAAGGGTGACGCCAGTCGACCCTGGTGTCAAGGAATCCAATCTTGACGCCTTTGCCGGTGAAGCCCTCGGCATGGACCTTGTCAGCACCAGTCATCTTCAAGCTAGAAAGAACGTCACTGGTGCCATTGATATTGGCAACCTGGGCGACATCTCTCAGATGAACCGGCTGAACGCCAACGGGGACAGTGGCATTGGAGGTCTTCCGGTGTCTTCCAGAAACAATCGGCACCGGACGGTCATAGTACCTATTGGGCCAGACTTGTTTGACCTGCGGCAAAGCAAGCAGCGAGGTGAGATCGGTGTCATTCTTGGCGTTGATGGAGAGGCCGTAGAAATACTCGGGGTTCTTGAACTCGTGTCGTACAGTATAGTCAAGAACATCCTAAGCCCGTCGGTGGAAGGCGGAGTGAACGTCGACGTCAGAGACGTGTAGGGCTGGGTCATCGATAGATGCATTCGGCTCAAGCTGGATGATGAAGCCAAGGCTCGAAGGTGGTTCAATCTTGGTTGCTGACCCAGGTTCAAGGACCGCCAGGCTTGGAGACGCCAAAACAGTGACGGCTGCGAGAACCTGATGTCGGAACTTCATGGTGACGAATAACAAGTGAGTGACAAAAGAGCGGAAGGGATAATCTCAGAAGCGCTTCTTTCTCGATCGACACATTGTCGATGTTGCCGAGATCCTCTTCATCCTAAATAGCATTCGCAATGCTGCCCCCGGAGGCCAGACACTCTTCATAGCGCGTGGAATATCTCGGCAAAGACGTACGAGTCCAAGACGTGCTCTGCGATAAGGATGGCGACTTAAAATGACAATCCATTCTAAGATGTCTCCTTTTCCTTTTGGGTTTCATCTATTTATCATACGTAGCAACGCACTAGGTGGTATTTGGTAGGTGCTGCAGAATGTAGATATCCGAACGACCGGTAATCTAGATAGTTGAGACTGGAAAGCTTAATCACACCCACACGGGGCCGAGAGCGGAGAGTACTTCGAGTCAGTTTCTATAAGCCCGCCAATGATACTTTTTGAGGACGGCCTCGTATTGTTTGAGTGACGGGGACACAGCTGATGTGTCTTCGCTATGTTGTTCGAATTAGGAAGGTCGTGAGGTGGGGATTGGCGAAATGACCATGGACGACTTTTTCCCAAACCAAATCATCGCGTTGAAGTAAAGAAAACTTCCTTATTTGTTCATATGAGATAAGGGAATCCTGCGCGAAGTTGAAGTCAACTACTGATACCTTGTGGAACCTTGATGACACCAAGATCCTGGTGTTTCGTGGGCGCAATTCAGCCTCAAACCTGGTGTCGGTATCTAGTCAGCCGAGTTGTCGGCTTCATAAACCTGGAGTTTTCTATCCGTTTTGATGGATCGCGCAATATGAAACCTCCTGCTGCAAATCATGCGTTCGGGCTGTCATGGACCGAATGCCACCAAATCCGTCAAGGCTCCAAGTGCCTAAGACGCTCAATCCAAGCATCTGGGAATTCGTCTTCGATGGTATGTTGGAATGGTAGAAATCGGTCTGCTGCTGGTACTTGCGATTGATGGCTTGCACCGGAATGATTTCGTTGGCGATCCATTGATAAAGCTTTTGGTGAGACGGGGCAAAGCCGACCGCTCTGTTAGGCGACGATGAGATTACCATGCAAGAATCCGTCCCAGCGATGTGAAGTATCCCAACTCCATTCCCTCATTCTTTAGTTGATGCGTAAGGATAAGCGCGATGTAAATCCTTCAATCTCATCAAGGTCGAGAGATTCACAACAGGCCAATTGTGTGATCGGGCGAAAGAGTTGAGATGTTTGCCATGAATGACACCAAGTTGAATGCTCAACGAAGATCGGACAAAACATAAGGGATACATAATGCAATATCTGCGTTTCAATCCCGTACTAAGTTGGCTGCTTCGGATTGATATGAAAATATGACAATGGGGTGACAGCACGAACTCGGTCGCTGTTGAGGCCCTGCCTTTAAACTGCAAACGCTGGCTGCCTCCCCAGACAAGACTACGAAGAAACATCCCGAACGCCAATTGTACATATACTTTGAAGATATTGGAAGATATCTCTGAGCTCTGTGAGTTTTATTGGCGACGGGACCGGCACGTTCGGGAATAGTTTCCCTTGCCAATGCGACCTGAAATACCACGAGTTCCAGTAAGCCGAGACCTACCGCGGACTAGTTCGGCCGAACCAGCCTACATTTGTCTCTGTCATTTATTCAGATGAACTTACTCGGACTTTGCGTTCCCAACGAAATGAGTCAGTTGACACTATCTTTGACACCAAACTGAGTTGGAGTTGCTAAATATCAATATGTATTGTCTGATACACAGACGTAGGGATTCCTGGATCCAATTGGATACGTGTAGACTCGATGATTTAGCCTTGAATTGTTCAATAGAGACTCGTCAGCTTCTGGACGAGCAGACTCGCCTATTATCATCCTTCGCTATCGTGATAACCACGCCCGCGCCCGTTTGATGGGCTGCTCGACGATGGTTCAATTTCGGCATGCCACACACAACAGCCTGTTTGCGCCTAAGTCCCGGATTTCGCCTACGAGAAACTCACGCCGGCTCCTTTTCTCCATGCTTGCGGTCATCGTTACTAAGTTACACACAGACTGCATGTGGTTGCAGGACCAATCAAACTGTGAGACACAGAAATGCCAAGGCGCAAATGTGTCAATGATTTCAGCGACTAGTGACCGGACAATGAGCTGATCGCATATTTCGGACGTTGAAAATGTCCGTCGGCTTCTCTGTTGCACGGTATGGTCACTGGCAAAGGGGTTCGGCGGCCGTGGCCGGGGTTAATCGCCGATTCACCGGTGCGGATGTCGATCATGGCAAGGCCCGTCGACGCCAGCGCGTGGCTACGTAGATCTATGACGAAAGCATACCGTCGTTATTTTGGCCAAATGAGGCTCCTACGCATCCTGTAATAGATCAAAGTCGTCTGGTTCCACTTCCACCCAGGGCCAGATTCCTACAATAGCATGAATAGGTAAGCCAACGTCGAGCTGACGCTACCACATTGCTGGTCCGCTGGCCTAGTTTTCTTCTTTGGTCATTTGTCGCGGTCTTTTTGCTTGGTGTAATCTGCCGCTAGAACGTCGTCATAGACTTTGATCGGTCCGGTCTAATGCCAACACCGACGCTGTTTGCTGCACTAGGTCGTGCCTCTTTGCTTGCGTCGAATGCGGGTAAGCAAGCCCAGAGCCACAGGCCCTTAACCTGTTCTATTTTTTCCTTGAAGGATTGTTATGGTTGGCATGTCAGTCTATCCTCTTAATACAGGCACATTTCATCCGTGACGCGGTCAGATTCGCTTCTCTCAGCATCATTCAATCCCACGGTAGTCCCTCATAAGTGATCCGCAACACTGCGAGGTTCATCGCATCAAAGATCGCACGAGTCCTGTGGGCTTTGAGGCACCGCATCATCCCGCTGGAGCGCTACCATAGCCCGTCATCATGGACGAGAAGCCAACGCCTCGGGATAGTGATATCCCAGGCGGTTTTCCCGAAACGCCCAGTTTGGCGCCGACGAGTGGTCATCTGACCCCCATGGGACTTTCAAGTCAAGGTAGAAACCCATCCGGTGGACCAGCTGCCAATCTGGAACCTGGAACAGGGTCGCGAAACCACACTTCGTACTTTACGACAACGTCGCCAGCGATCCGTGACGGCTCTTCGTCATCCGCGACAGTCACGCCCTTTGCCAGTGGAACAGCAATCGCCTCTGGCCGGAAGGGTTCTAATGCTACGAGCAAGACTCTCGACGAGGAACAGCAGGAGCTTGATGATGCAGCGAGCTCCTCTTATTCAAACGCGCTATCTCCCGCCGACAGTCCCCAGTTCGCGCCATTGAAAACCAACACAAGTGCTGCTGAAAGACCGCAGGCGCGGAGGCAAGGTACTAACTTGACGGAAGATGATCTCTTCCGGGCCCTTTCTCGACGTCGCACAAACGCCACGCACGCTTCCGAGGCAGAACAAGGAGAGGAGCAACAGGAAGTGGAACGTTTGATGTCGAGGATCTTTGGCCAAGCCCGCCAGCAGCAGAGCGAGGAAGAAAAGACGCGTCACAGCGGTGTCGTATTCCGCGACCTGACTGTCAAAGGAGTTGGCCTCGGCGCAAGTCTTCAGCCCACGGTTGGCGATGTATTCCTCGGTCTACCGCGGAAGATCAAAATGCTCCTGACCCACGGACCTAAAGCCGCCTTTGCGAAACCCCCAGTCCGCGAACTCATCAGCCATTTCGACGGTTGCGTTCGACCAGGCGAGTTACTTTTGGTCCTCGGCCGTCCCGGGTCGGGGTGCAGTACGTTTCTCAAGGCTTTCTGCAATCAAAGAGACGGTTTCGAGGCTGTTGAGGGCAACGTCACGTATGGCGGCAGCGACGCAGGGGAGATGAAGAAGAAGTTTCGAGGCGAGATTATCTACAACCCAGAAGACGATCTGCACTACCCAACCCTGACTGTTGAACGGACACTCAAGTTCGCTCTGCAAACTCGCACCCCTGGAAAAGAGTCTAGACTGGAGGGCGAAAGCCGACAAGACTATATCCGGGAGTTCATGAGAGTCGCCACGAAGCTGTTTTGGATCGAACACACGCTCGGCACCAAGGTCGGCAACGAGTTCGTCCGCGGAGTTTCCGGCGGCGAGAGGAAGCGCGTCAGCATTGCAGAAGCCATGATTACCCGCGCTTCGGTCCAGGGCTGGGACAACTCCAGCAAGGGCCTCGATGCCAGCACCGCAGTCGAGTACGTTCGGTCGATTCGTGCCATGACCAACATGGCAGAAACCTCGACGGCCGTCTCGCTTTACCAGGCCGGCGAGTCTCTGTATGATCTCGTCGACAAGGTTTTGCTCATCGACGGCGGCAAGTGTCTGTACTATGGCCCCGCCGAGGCTGCAAAGCAGTACTTTATCGACCTGGGCTTTGAGTGTCCCGATCGTTGGACGACTGCGGACTTTCTGACGTCTGTGACGGACGAACACGAGAGGCATGTCCGTGACGGTTGGGACAACCGTATCCCAAGAACACCCGAGGCGTTCGACAAGGCCTACCGGAACAGCGATGCTTATCGCAAGAACATCCAAGACGTGGAGGACTTCGAGGGTCAGCTCACAGCGCAAGTTGAAGCCCGTCAGCAGCACGAGTCTGAGAAGACCAAGACCAAGAACTACGAGATACCGTTCCACAAGCAGGTCGTTGCCTGTACGAAGCGGCAGTTCATGGTCATGGCTGGCGATCGTGCATCACTCTTTGGCAAATGGGGCGGTCTCGTCTTCCAAGGTCTCATTGTCGGCAGCCTGTTCTTCAACCTTCCAAACACTGCTGCGGGAGCCTTTCCCCGCGGCGGAACGCTCTTCTTCCTCTTACTCTTCAATGCCCTGTTGGCCCTGGCGGAACAGACGGCCGCTTTCGAGTCAAAGCCCATCTTGCTCAAGCACAAGTCCTTCTCCTTCTACCGACCGTCCGCGTTTGCCATTGGCCAGACTCTTGTCGACATTCCGTTGGTGTTCATCCAGGTCGTTCTGTTCAACATCATCATATACTGGATGTCGAATCTGGCAAGGACTGCGTCGCAGTTTTTCATTGCCACGCTCATCCTCTGGTTGGTTACCATGGTCACCTACGCATTTTTCCGCGCCATATCCGCTTGGTGCAAGACCCTCGATGATGCGACTCGGTTCACAGGTGTCTCTGTTCAGATTCTGGTCGTATATACGGGGTATCTGATTCCTCCCAGCTCGATGCGCCCCTGGTTCGGCTGGCTGCGCTGGATCAACTGGATTCAATATGGCTTCGAGTGCCTCATGGCCAACGAGTTCTACGACCGCGAGCTTCAATGCGGGCCTCCCTACCTGGTGCCACAAGGACCCAACGCCTCTCCCGAGTTCCAAGGCTGTGCTCTCGCAGGCAGCCCAGTGGGCCAGACCATCGTCCCCGGCTCGAGTTACATCGAAGCCTCCTTCACCTACACCCGCTCTCATCTCTGGCGGAACTTCGGCTTCTTGTGGGCGTTCCTCCTCTTCTTCGTCGTGCTCACCGCTTTGGGCATGGAACACATGAAGCCCAACACTGGCGGTGGAGCCATCGCCGTGTTCAAGAGAGGGCAGGTTCCCAAGAAGGTCGAAAACAGCATCGCCACGGGTGGCCGAGAGAAGCAGGGGGATGAGGAGTCTGGCCAGACCGCTCATGGCTCGCAAACCGTTGCCGACAATGCTGTGGCGAAGGAAAAGAGTGACGAGGATACCATGGAGCAGGTCGCCCGGAATGAGACCGTCTTCACGTTCCGCGACGTCAATTACACCATCCCGTTCGAGAAGGGCCACAGAAAACTGCTTTCCGATGTTCAGGGATACGTCCGGCCCGGAAAGCTGACCGCTCTAATGGGAGCCTCTGGTAAGTCTCTGACAACATGCCCGTGCCGTTCCCGTTTGCTAAATGACGTCAGGTGCCGGAAAGACAACTCTTCTCAATGGCTTGGCTCAGCGTCTCAACACGGGCACTGTGACTGGCGAGTTCTTGGTTGACGGGCGTCCCCTCCCGAAGTCGTTCCAGAGGGCCACAGGCTTCGCAGAGCAGATGGACATACACGAGCCGACAGCCACTGTGCGAGAGGCCCTGCAGTTCTCAGCCCTGTTACGCCAACCTCGTGAGGTCCCTAAGAAGGAAAAGTACGATTACTGCGAGACGATTATCGACCTCCTGGAGATGAGGGACATCGCTGGAGCAACCATCGGCAGGGTGGGCGAGGGTCTAAACGCCGAACAACGCAAACGCCTAACCATTGGAGTCGAATTGGCTTCCAAGCCTGAGCTGCTCATGTTCCTTGATGAGCCGACATCTGGACTCGACTCGGGGGCTGCCTTTAATATTGTCCGATTCCTCCGCAAGCTGGCGGATGCTGGTCAGGCTGTTCTCTGTACCATTCACCAGCCGTCTGCTGTGCTATTCGAAAACTTTGACGATCTTCTGCTGCTCAAGTCGGGAGGTCGTGTCGTCTATCACGGGCCTCTCGGCCAGGACAGCCAGGAACTCATCCAGTACTTTGAGTCAAATGGCGCGCAAAAGTGTCCTCCAAACAGCAACCCTGCCGAGTACATGCTCGAAGCCATAGGTGCCGGCGATCCCAACTACAAGGGCAAAGACTGGGGCGATGTGTGGTCGCAGTCGAAGCACAGGGAGGCCCGGTCGCGAGAGATTGACGAGATGCTGGCGAAGCGAAGAGACGTCGAGCCGTCCAAGAGCCTCAAGGACGACAGGGAATACGCCATGCCGCTATCTGTGCAGACAATGGCTGTCGTGAAGCGCTCCTTTGTCGCATACTGGCGCACGCCCAACTACATTGTCGGCAAGTTCATGTTGCATATTTTGACGGGCCTCTTCAACTGCTTCACTTTTTACAAGATTGGCTACGCCTCCATCGACTACCAGAACCGGCTCTTCTCCATCTTCATGACCCTCACCATCAGTCCGCCGCTCATCCAGCAGCTCCAGCCCGTCTTTATCCACTCCCGTCAGATCTTCCAGTGGCGGGAGAACAACGCAAAGATCTATAGTTGGTTTGCCTGGACCACGGCCGCCATCCTCGCCGAGATCCCGTACGCAATCATCGCGGGCGGTATCTATTTCAACTGCTGGTGGTGGGGCGTCTTTGGCTGGCGTCTCTCCAGCTTCTCGTCCGGTTTCGCGTTCCTCCTCGTCATTCTGTTCGAGCTCTACTACGTCAGCTTTGGCCAGGGCATCGCCGCGTTTGCGCCCAACGAGCTGCTCGCTTCCCTTCTGGTCCCCATATTCTTCCTCTTCGTCGTCAGCTTCTGCGGTGTCGTCGTGCCGCCAATGCAGCTTCCCGCGTTCTGGAGAGATTGGATGTAAGTTTAACAGATCCATGCATAACCAAGCGTAGGAAATCTTGGTACTAACAACCACCAGGTACTGGCTAACGCCCTTTCACTATCTCTTGGAGGCCTTCTTGGGCGTCGCCATCCACGACCAGCCCGTCCAGTGCGAAGAGGGTGAGTTTGCGAGGTACCAGCCACCTCCCAACCAGTCTTGCGAGGAGTACACGCAGCCGTATATTCAGCAAGCCGGAGGCTACGTCCAAACAGGAGAGGGGGGCATCTGCCAGTTTTGCCAGTATGCCACCGGAGATGAGTTTGGAGCCGGGTTCAGCGTCTATTACAGCAACATCTGGCGAGACTTTGGCATTTTCTGTGGGTTCATCTTGTTCAACTATGTTGTCGTTTACATTGGCACATGGTTGAAGTTCAAAGGCAAGAACCCGCTCAAGTTTCTCGTGGCGAAGAAAAAGGGCGGAGCATAGGGAGTATACGGATGACAGTTTAATTAGAGTAAGAGGCCTTGAACATGAATAATAATACTTTTCGCGATTTCAGTTTTCATAGTAACGTTGCTCCCTCGTGGTGGCTATTGATTTATTGTGCCACATTTAGCATAATAGCATCCAGGGGCTAGGTGGCCATTTTATTCATGAAAGTCTATCAATGGGACCGCCTCCAGCTTACTGTCGGCATCTATGCTTTGAAAGCACCGTTGGATAGCTCGTCCTCCAAGTCGTAGTAGACCTGGAATTCGCAGTAGCAGATCTCAGGGTCGCTCTCGACGTCAAAGTTGAACTGGGCCTCCTCGTCCGTGACCAGCACCTTGGGCAGGCCGTTGGCGGCGGCGGCCTCGGCCAAAAGCTGCACACGGCAGCTTCGCTCCATGGACGTGTACAAGAATGCCGCTTCGTCGACGGTCTGGCCGACGGTCAGCAGGCCGTGGTTTCGCAGGATGCATCCCTTGCCCTTGGGGCCTAGGGCTTGGGCGATCAGCTCGCCCTCCTCGGGGCCGAGAACGACGCCGCCGTAGCTATTGTACACGCTGTGGGCGTCGCCGCGGAACTTGCAAGTATCCTGGGTCAACATCTCCAGCCTCTTGCCGAAAACGGACCAAGCCTTTCCGTACAAGCTGTGGCAATGAGCCACTGCATGCACGTCGGGGCGGGCCTTGTGGACGGCAGCGTGAATCAGGAAGCCAGCCGTGTTTGGCGGCTTCGACCTGTTGCCTCCAATCACGGCGCCGTCAAAGTCGACCAGAATCATGTCACTGGCCTTGAGGAGACCAAAATGACGTCCGAGTGGGTTTGTCCAGAAGGCGTTGGGGAACTCGGGGTCTCTGACCGAGATGTGGCCACTCATGCCCTCGACGTAACCCTCGCGGTGCCAGTGGCGGAAGGCGGCGGCCATGTGCTCGAGCTGCCACTGGCGCTGGGACGCAAAGTCGGGAAACTTGGGGATTCCAGCCAGGACGATGTCACCGTGGGACATGGCCTGCAAAGGAGTCTTGTTCTTTAATTCACTGCCGTGGTTTGTGTGACCCGTCTCCTTGGGTGCCACCGCGTTCCCGCCGACGGCCGGAGCGGTGGTGTCGATGGTAGCGGACGGAGCCATTGTGGATCTTGGGGACCGATATCCAGGGTATTAGAATTGCAGCGAAGCTTCGTTGCTGACGACCCGAAGTTTGAAATGCTGTCTCCGGTCTTGTCGTGCCTGATCAGTTCGGGTTGGATGGTGCTTTACAGCCGAAAGGTCCAGTGCTTTGTTCGAGAAGTGCTGTTGTATTGAGCCTACTGCGTAAAACTGTTTGATACGGGGAAACGTCGAAGAGAGCGAGAAAAAGGTCGCAGTTTTAGAGCGGGGGGACTGCTGGACTGATAACGCGCCACTCAGGAAAGGCGCAAATGTCATGCGTTGGCAGCGTGGGAACGTTGAACCTACTACGTACAGTACACCGTACTCAACACTCCGTATGCTACGCAGTATTACTTCGTACGCAGTATATTACTTGTATTCCAACACTGGCAATGAAAGACCAGCCCGGAGCGGGGTGGTGGGCCAAGATAAGGTGCGACCGGGATTGCTTCTCCAGACCCCAGAGAACAGGAAGATAGACGACCGGATGCCTTGACCGGAAACCGGCCCGGTCCATATCTTCGGAACGCTGGCATTGGATGGGCCGGTCGAGCACCGAACGACACGGGCCTCCATCATCGCGGCCGCCTTCTTCTTTCACTGCCTACATCGGATGCCAGACTTGAGCTCCGGAGTGCCAGATTACACCTTGGCTGATTTTACCTGTTTGGTCTACACTTCCCCTCAGTCCCAACATCATCAAATGGCATCTCACGCTACCGGCATCGAGCAAATCAAGACTAGATGCCAATGTCTCATCTTTGTGTTGCAGGGAGACGTGCTATGTTGTTAAAAAAAGACGAAAAAAGAAACAAGTCGCGAAGGGGTATGTTACAAACGCGAGCCCATGCGAAGTTCGTCCGCTCGTCATTATCCCAAGCAGACATTTCGCTTCTTTTACAGCAACCCATCTCGCCGTCGCACGATTACTTTTCTTTACCCGCGCTGTGTTTCGTTACCGAGCACCAGTTTGCGTGCAGCCGCTTTCCAGAAGGATCGAGAAAGCCACACCACATGGTGACGAGGCTCAGAACATGTTCCGAATTTCCCATTAGTTCGTCATTAGATAGCAGTCAGTCTGCTCCTTGTATCTGCCGGTCCGAGAAATGGCACGGTAAGCGCCGTCATCTTTTGGCTTGTAGAGCCTTGTCCAAGCATTGGATAATCTGCATGCTCGTCAGCATCAACGCTTGCGATAGTCCGGTACCTCCCAGTACATACCTCGTCACCCCAGACACCCTGGTTGCTGAGATATCGGCCCATACCCCTCACCAACTCCAGCTGCTCCTCGACGGTCAAGCCGGTAACGGCCATCTCCATGACGTTGCCCAGGCTTACTTTGTTGACGGCGATGAAGGAGTGGTAGTACATGTACGTGAAAAACCCCATGATAAACTGGCAGTCCATGCGATCCGTCATGCCACCGTGACCGGGGATGGAGTCACCAAAGTCCTTGATCTTGAACGTGCGCTTCAGCCCGGAAGCGAAAAAGCCGCCGAATGGGGCGATGAGCGACGCAAATGTTGCCAGAACCAGCGTGTGAAACTGGACGGGCGCGACAGTGAGCGAGATGCTCTCGTTGACGTCCGGCGGCAGGAAAAACAGGTGCGGCAGGCGGTACGTCCTGGGTTCGAAGACGGGGTTACGGACGCACTCGAGGCCGGTGAAGATGTTTGCCCCCAGATCCTGGCAGAGTCAGCGACATGGCCAGGGCGCAGAGGGAATCCTACTTACGTTGACGGGGCAGAGGAAGAAGTCGGACCGCATGAGCAAGCTAGTCAGAAACATGCCAAAGATGATGGTCATGACCCATGCGCCAACGAAGCCTTCAACCGTCTTCTTGGGAGAGATCTTGATGAGTTGCGTACGGCCGATGGTGATCCCGACAATGTAGGCCCAGATATCGTTCGTGATAACCATGGCAGCTGGAAGGAAGAACCAGATCATGCCCTCGAAAACGTTATTCATGATAAAATGCGCCTGAACGACGATGAGGTATAGGGCCATGTGGGTCCACGCGAACTGGGTGAACTGGAACTTGTAGTGGCCGGCTTGAAGCGATGCGACAAAGAAGACGAAACCTACTGCCGGTCAGAAAATGCGCACCCACAGGCGCAAGGCGTCGGGACGACATACCGAAGATGTACAGAATGAAGCTGATGAAGCGGTGATGGGTTGCCAGGGGCAGCAAGACCTTATCGACCAAGACGATGTGCTTGAAATAGTAGATGACGGACTCGCCATAGAGGAAGTACATGGTGGTGGCTAGCCAGTACCAGTTGAGACTCTTGGCGGATCTCAGTTGGCGAGCGCGACTGGGAACGTTGGCGATGGCGATGACCTCTTTGAAGGAGATGATCTGGATGGCCGTCATGATGCAAATGATGTAGATGTGGCCCATGAAGAGGGCGGTAAAGAAGCCGGCGAACATAACAAAGGTCCAGAAGGTCCGGGTCAGGAAGTTGGCCTTTTTCTTTTCGTACTCGGCTCGCTTTTCCTCCTCTGGAGACTGGGGTGGTTGCTGTGCGCGATGCGGTCAGCTATCGGTCGAACGTGGCGTCGGGCGCCCGTCGTCGAGCGGGATAAGGGCATGGAAGATATATTCGGGGAGCCAGCTTACTTCTGCAATGTTTTGCAAGGCGTTCGTCCTGATCTTGGTCGGCGAACCATCTTCGCTGACGTCGCTGAAGCTGGAACGTCGGCCGTCAACACCAGCATGGCCGTTGGTCTTGTGGGGGAACTTGACCCCCCTCCGTGTGCGAGCCATCATAACTCTTTGCGTCGGACAGAGTGCGTTGGGAAATAGAAGGAGAGACGGGGGAGAGAGAGAGAGAATATGGATCTCGTCTCGTGTGTTGTCGGCTGTGTCGCGCAAGGACTCGAGGTTCGTCGAAGGTGATATCGATTTTGGGCGCGGCGAAAGCGATCGGGTTGTTCGGATGCGGAACGGGAGAAAAGGTCAAAGGCGGAGTGTCGGCGCAAATTGGACCGTTGGGGCGCTGGGGCGGACGTCGTCAGCAATCGGCAGGATCGTGGAGAGGACGAAGGATGGTGCGGTGGTCAAGAAGGGAAAAGTCTCCGGAGAAAGGCACAAGCGAATCTGGCCTTTACCTGCAATCTTTTGTGTCCCTCCTTTTCGTCTTTCCTCTTGATGGACAAGGAACTTGGGGGTCCTGGAGATTGGCGACGTGGATATTTTGTTGAACCAGGCGGACGTTCCAGTGGATAGGGTTCGGTATTTGCGGTTTCCCTAGGGGAGCTGCGCAGTATCCTTTTTTTTTTCCTTGTCACTGCGCTGGATGCGGACCTTACGGGGTTACCGTGACTTGTTGGTTTTGTCCTCTCGCACAGAGCGCGACTTGACAAGTTTGCAAGAAGGAATCGTATTCAAGGTGAGAAACGTAATTATGCGCTGAGAATATTTTCTCCTAGCTTAAAAACAAGAAAGCCTACAGTGGAACGGCTCAGAGGAATTTGCGGTTCCCAAGGTTTAGGCAGGTAAGGTAAAGTAAAGAACCTACGGACACCTGAAGGTACCTTTATTGCCAAGTATTGTTCTCTAAAGGTAGTTAACCAGGTGGTGTTATACAGCAAGGTACTTGGCGGGTGGGTGGTGACGGCGTAACTACCTAAGGTAGGAAGCCTGGGTAAGCTACGTCAGGCCTGTGGCGTTGCGCGGGATGCCCTGTGGCATTGGTTAGAACGTCCCTTTCTTGGGCCGTGGCAGTGGCCAATGTCACTACATAAGCCACGATACTGAACTGCACCAACCGAAGCTCTCTTTTCATGACCTGACATGTCCGTCAGACTAAGTTCGGTCAACTCGGGTTGCGGAATGCTCATCGAGACCGTTCCATCCTCGCTCCGCTTTGTCCTATCCGAGGAATGCAACTGACGGCAAAGCGTCCTGAGAGCACGGCACCCGAGTAAAGCACATGCAAAAATTGCATGCTTGCTCCGAATCGAATGGACGTCCACCATGCCCTGCCCGCGACTGTCAGCCAATCCATCACACAGCAGGCCGTCAATGGTAAGCGCGTACGTACTGCAGAGACGACTAATTACAAGTAGGCCCCTGTATTCCTCCACTATGGCGGAAGGCATCCCTTGCCTGCCGAAACTGTTGAGTCCACGTCCGTCCCTTTCGCTGGCTGACCCAAAGCCTTGGGACCCTGTCCAACTCACAGGATTAAGTGAGGCATATGGATAATGATCTTGCTTTTCGGAAAGCTACCTTTGTTGCTACGACCAAAGTGGAATTGATCTTGATTTGAAGAAAAACGACTGCACGTAAATCGGGCTCGCTGGTAGGGGAAAAAAATACAATCACAAAGGAAAAGCCGTGCGCTGTAAGTAATGATTGACATCATCACATGCTATCCACAGCTTACCAGCAGCTGCAGGTGATGGAAGCCACAAGCGTCTGAGCTCTGAGCTCCTGTTGGATTCGTCTTGTGCGGGCGGGTGGATCATTGCCCTGCCACGATTTGTCCGGTGAGGTAGTAGGTATTTAATTGATTACGGAGTACGGATACCACAGCACCTTACGATGTGCAGCAGGTGTGGCGGGTGCTGCTGGTAGTGTGGCTCAGCAACAAGTAACACTATCCGACCGCGTCGACCGCGTCGTGACTCGATAAGATAAGAAAAGCAATCGTTGGCTACGGGCAGCTAATTAGCCGTGCATCAACTTCAATTTGACGTTCTCCACGATCCGAGACACAGCAATTCAGGCCAAGCCATGTCCTGTCTATCCACGCTACTCCTAAGCCATGGAAGACTTTCTAGACGACGACTTTGACGAACTCAACGATACCACTTTTCAAGAGCTCGAGAACAACGCCATCCAGTTCACACAGGCTCAGCGCAAGCTCGACAACTCTCAACCTCCGCCCCACTCCCAAGTTGAGAACTACGACGATCTTGAATTCGAAGACGACGACCTCGATGACACCGAAGTAACAAACGAGCTCCTGCCTCCTGCCACTCGGCATGTGCCCGAGGAGCCAGCAGCTGAACCCCAGCATCGTCTAGCCAACCGCCCTGCGCTCCAAACCCAGCAACGATGGAACCTTCCCGCCTCTATCGTGCCTGCGAAGCCGCCCGTCCCCTCTTCCCGACCAAGATACCCACCTCCGCCACAGTCCTTTGCTCAGCCGGTTGCTTCTCAACGCTTTCCGCCTCCGGTTGGCGCACCGCGACGCCCTCAGCCCAGCCAGTTCGGCCGACCGCCTCCTCCCTCATCCATCCGCTTCCATCCTCCACGATCCCAAGTACAGCCCCAAGGTCAAGCTCAAGCTCAAGCACAACCCCCAACAGGCTCTGGCAATGACCTTGTGAGTGCCTTGCAACAGCGCCTCAAGGCTCTCGAGGCTGAACTCAACCTCGCCCGCGGTGAAGTCGCAATCATTCGTTCCAAGTCCACCAAGGCCGAGCAAGAACATTATGCCGAAATCGCTCGCCTCAAGAAACAGAACGCAGAGCAGGCGGCCAAGCAGGAAAGAGCAGTCGAGGCCGCCGTGATAGCCGAGAAGCAAGCTACGACGGAGTTGCAGTTCTTGCAGCGTGATATCAGAGACGCCTCTACCAAACCACGTCGAAAGGACACTGCTGCTGGGCAAGGAGCTATCGCATCCGGTGCTACCACCCCAAAGAAGGCGAACAAGACGTGGGGCATGGCGGACGGCTTTGATAACATGGACATTGCCCCTAGTCCGACCAAATCGAGGGGCAAAGGTCGAGATGCTGGTCCCGTCGCCGTGCCCCTGTCAGAGAGAACGCCGACGAAGGGCAAGCGCAAACGTCCAGTAGTCGATAGTCCTGTCATGGCTCTAGAAACACATGAGGATGTGCCCATGACCGACGGTGCTGTCGACGTAATGGCACTGGCTCACTACGTCAACCCAGCGCTTGGCGTCCTGCCTTTTGAGGTATGTTTATCGGTGTACTCTTTTGGCCTGGTGTGCTGGATTTGCTGACAAGTGCCCCGGTCGCGTAGTTTCTCCAGGTCATTCTCGATCATGCCTCACTGCATGGTGAACCACCAACTTTTGACATTCTGTCTCGTTACCACTATCCCTCGGATCCGACGACGTCCTTCGCGTCCCTGATTTTTAGGGAGCTTCCCCTGATGGGCAATCCGCTCAATCCTTTGCAGCTTCTGGTCGACTTTGCGCATCTCATTACCCGAATGTGGGCCCAATGTCTCGCTGAAGACTATTTGCGGCCTGTGTGGGACCTCACATCGCTTTTGTCCTTCACCCTCCAGCTGCAAACCATGTCCGTTGTTCCTCAGATCATGGACGAACTAGTCCCTGTAGCTGTTGACTCCGTCTGCAAGGTTGCATTGCCACGCTACAAGAGCGAGGACGGTGACATATCGGCCGATCCTGCCACCGACAACCTTCAACAAAACATCGATACTACTTACATCATTTCCATACTCTACGCCTGTGCCGCCACCTGTGCAACTACCTTGACCGACACCGAAAGCGGCCCTCAGACGAAGTTGCCACACTTTTGGCAGCTGGTCAAACTCGATCTTGTTGGTCTTCTCCTGTCACCCAAACAGCCCGCCGACAACGTGATAGGCATGCTTAACATGCTCTGCACATCGGCACTGCCGGGGTCCATTGGTCCCATCGACCCCGACGAAGACCCTGACTCTGTAGCTCGTATGATCATAGACAAGGTCTCTATTGCGCTTATTGACCTGCCCCACGATGCCGTTACCACGAAGCAGAGGCACTCTGCGAGACTCGCCGTCCTAAGGGCTCTCATGGCTTTCGCGAACAGCGCGTACGGAGCACGACAGATGGCGAGCCACCACAGTGTCGTACCACGCTTGGTCAAAGCGCTCAGCGAGTTCATCGACATGCTCTATGACCTTTCGGATCCCATGTTGGTTCTCGCTAGTAGTGTCACCTCTTCGCGCAAGGACAGGGCCGTGGACGACACCCCGGACGATGCCCGCGATGATACCGACGACTGGGACGACGGACGTAGCATCCCATCCATGTTGATATCTCACGTCATTCAAATCATTCACATGCTAGCTACCGACCCAAACACAGCCAATACTGTCAACATAGCACACAAGCTCTCGGTATCACATGGTGGCTCGCAGCGGTACATCCTGTCACTCTCACGACTCAGCTTCGCCGAAGAAGATTTGGTCTACGAAGCGGGGATAGATCCGGACACGAGCGATAGAGCCCATGAACTGTTGGAGCTAATCGTCACTCCGGACGAGGGCGACAGCGTGGCAGAGTCATTTGACGTGTGATGGATGGTTGCGAAGCTCTTCCTTCGCGAGGACACAATTAGTTGTGTATGCATGCATGCATGCATGGATACATGTGCAAACGACTAGCGATTGGCCTTCTGTGTGTTCTTGGAAGCATAGCATGCGAGGTGCACTTGATGAGCCAAGGCAGCAGTGACGAAGTGTCATTTCCCACAGACATGTCATTCTTTTAACGGATGCGGATGCATCAGCATCGCCATGGTGTTGCGAGCTCGCCGGCACGGTAATAGAGACTCTGGAAGGTCGAGTGGTGGGCCTCATTTTTGACAAAGGCATCAACCTAATGCAGGCCTTGAGCGGTTGCAAGTGTGATAGAGGCGCTGGAGTGACAGCGGCCAATGAACCATGTTGTGGCTTGAGAGACTAGCAACCCTCATGGGGTGCTGGTATCGCACAACTACCTATCCATAGGGTCGTGGTGCCTGCTTCGGTGGTCTCATCTCATGCGAGTCTCACAACGGCCACTCGAGATTCCCCTGACGATACTGGGGATTGAAGCTGAGGGACTCGGCCGAGACATGGGTCGACGAGACATTGTGGACATGATGAGGGTTGGTTTCTCCGGTCTGCTCTTGGTGATGGTGTCACCAACTTCTCCCCAGGTTGCGTCGACTCGACCGACCGGCGACCGCACGCTCCCAGAGCCGCACTGACCACGTACATCATTCATCAGCTAGGGTAAGGATGGGACGACATTGATTCCGTGTTGATGGCGACGCTCGACGAGAAATTCGAAGCGCGCCGTCTAGCCTTGTTGATCCGGGTCGGTGCTGACTATGGATAGAAACTAGAGGCGCTAGTCAAACAACGCACATCGACTTACAGCCTAGCGGCCACGCGTGATGGCTCCGTTCGTGGCGCGCCCCTGAGTCAAGGATCAAGGTTGAGTAGTACCTCCTGGTGGGAGACTCAGCTACGGTATACTCAGCTACGGTATACTCAGCTACGGTTTACTCAGCTACGGTTTACTCAAGTACGGTATACTCAGCCACGATATACTCAACCACTGTATTTTCGTAAAGCCCCGATGCATATACATATCTCCCGGGCCTGCCTCGGTACCTAGGTATTGAACCCAGGTGGTGAGCGAACGTACAGGTATTGCAGCCCGTTCTGTCGACAGAGCAGCCACTTTCGGCCGTTCGGTACAACGCGCCTCTATTCTTGATCGGCCTTCTCTCCTCGAGTCCGAGCCCCTGCTGGTCCGGCCGTTGTGGTCAAAGGGGCTGAGCCGGAGTCAGAGCTACGACAAGACGGCAGCCTACACAACCTGTATCGACACTCTGGCCAGAGTTGAGGGGTCGAGTCGGATCTAGGCCAGTTGTAGCCAGGTCCGCAGGCGAGGAGAAGCGTTGGACAAAGGTATGCCCTTCTGGCAAGCGCAGGAGTTGACCGTTCATGTTTTCAAGTCGCACAAGGTGCGCACTCACACGAAAGATGGACCTAAATCAGGAACTGGGGTCTAGTGCAGGTGAAAGGGCGCTTGCACGTAAAATCCCAAGTGTGAAGTCACCGACGGATGATGTGCATGCAGAGGCGTGAGACGGGACGGAACTAAGGGTGTGTGAATGGGACGAGAACGACATGGGACCGGATTGATGTGCAGACCCCTCGCCCGTCCAAAAAGTGTGCCTACATACATAGTATATCATACAAGCTGGCCGCTCGTCCCCTTCCCTCTCTCCCATCCGCTGGAAAGAAAAAGAAAGCATCTGCTATCCCTGCATCTACTCTCGTCACCGTCGTCGTCGTCGTTGTCACTTTCCTTCTTACTTCCCAAAAGCTGCTTGTCGATGCCAGCAAGTACCGTCCCACCATCATGGACATCCTCTTCCTCTGCACGGCGCACAACTCCCTCTCGCAGCGCTTATACCTAGCCCTTTCCAAGACCCACAACGTCACAGTCGAGTATGCTCTTTCAGATGCCGGCATGATAGAGGCGGCTAGGCTAGCCAAGCCTAATCTCATCATCTGTCCCTTCCTCACAGCCAGAGTTCCTCGTGAGGTTTATGACAACTATCTCACCCTCATCGTTCATCCCGGACCTCCAGGAGATGCCGGGCCGAGTGCTCTTGACTGGGTCCTCATGGGAGATGACGGATCCGAGGTCGACTCGGAGACCCTGGTCCAGAACGGGGCGTGGAGCGAGTTCGGCCGGCCGTACTGGGGTGTGACAGTCCTTCAAGCCGTCGAGGAATTCGATGCTGGTCCCGTATGGGCTTTTGAACAGTTCCCTCTGCAAATCGATTCTCCCGACATCACCAAGTCCAGTCTTTACCGTGGTCCAGTCACTCGGGCCGCCCTCACAGCCACACTCGCAGCCATCGAACGCATCCAACTTGCCGCCATTCGTGCCGCGTCACCTTATACTCCCCCTCCCTCGCCTGGCAGCCGTACGTTCTCCCCGCATCTCGTCAACCCTCACATTGAGGCTAGTCTCACCTACCGCGACGCCTCGGTGACACTGCAGAAAGCCTTCCTTGGGGGAATCACGCGTCACAGGCCGCTCCTCAAAGCTGCTCAGCGCGATTTCGACATTCGGTCACACACAGCTCGGGAAATATCGCGGAGGATCCGCGCCTCGGATTCTCAGCCTGGCTGTCTGACGAAGCTCTTCGGGCCCAGCCTGTACGTCTATGGAGGTACCATCGAAGAGGGCGACGAGCTCACCACCCTGTCACGACCCGGCGATATTATTGCGTGCCGTGACGACGCCGTCTGCGTGGCAACCTGCGATGAGAAGGCCATTTGGATTTCGCACATCCGCCGAGTCAAGCGGAAGGTCGACACCATGCTGTGGCCCAAGGTGCCTGCAGTGTCCGGTCTCAAGGAGCTGGGCATCTTGGACGGAGACCTTTCTGCTGAGAATCGCGTCGCGAGGGCTACCATCGACTGGTCCGAATCTTCTCACACCACCAAGCAGGACATCTGGGTGGACTTCCAGACCTTTTCCGGCGCCAGGAGGGCGGCCTTCCTCTACTTTGACTTCTACAACGGCGCCATGAGCACGGAGCAGTGTTCACGCATGATTGACGCCCTAGACTTTATCAAGTCTAGCCACGTCGTGGAACGACCCCTCAGCGCCGTCGTACTGATGGGCGGCGACTCGTACTTCAGCAACGGCATCGCCCTCAACGTGATCGAGGCCGCCCATGACCCTGCCCTCGAGTCGTGGCTCAACATCAACCGCATCGACGACGTGGTGCACTACCTTCTGCACGAGTTCCCATCCCGCAACGTGCTCACCATGGCCGGCATCCGCGGTAACTGTGCGGCCGGCGGCGTTGCTCTGGCTGCGGCCTGCGACGTCGTCATCTCCGGTTCCGACGTCGTCCTCAACCCTGCATACCGTGCCATTGGCCTGTACGGTTCCGAGTACCACTCTCTGTCCTACCCCGGACGATGTGGCTCGGCAGGCGCCACCAAGCTGCTGCGTGACATGACACCGCTGTCGCCGGCTGATGCTCGGTCCATGGGGCTCGTGGACCACACGCTTCCCGGGACCGGCGCTCTTCTCGACAGTCGCATCCGCAAGCAAGTCAAGTTGCTCCTGATGGCCGGCAAAACAGGACCGGCAGCTTGGAAGAACACCGTCGACGTCTCAGCCGCCGGCCTCGCATGCGCCCGCGCCCAGGAACTCGGCGAGATGTCCAAGGACTTCTGGAGCGCGAGGGCCCAACGGTACCACCTCCGCCGCAGAGACTTTGTGCGCAAGGTCAAGGCCGCCAAGACGCCCCTGCGTTTTGCGACGCACCGTCGGGCTCTTGGTGAGCTGGACGAGGAGGAGTCGGACGCCTTTGACGACGTCGTCATTTTTGAGCGCAAGGCTCGCGCTACGCTTTTGGCCGATAGGCTGAAGGAGTATGTGGAAAACATGGCATCCTCGACACCTCGGAAAGAGTCTCAGGGGGCTTCTGCACTCCATTCCAGGGCTGCGAGCGAGAACGTCAGCAAACGAGACGTAAGACCCATCTTCTCGTGCTACTACGACGTCACCGCATCCTAGTTTTGAGCCTATAAGCTTTGCCTGGAACTTGCAGATGCCTGTGTAACGGCCGATTCTTGCCCTTTTCAACGCTGTACTTATTTCGTAACATCATACGGGGAGGGGACCTATAGTTTTCTCTCAGTTCCACAATACCAACATCTATTGCTTCGCCGCTCACAAATGCTTTCAACTATGGGTGCTTTCTCTGTCGCAACTATTCTTCTCCTTCTTCTGTCGATTTACTTGTTCTATGCGGTCGTGTCACTCCCATCGTCAATCGCCATTTTGCACCATGAGCGGCGGCACCGATCCGCTATCGAACGAAGCAAACCTTACAGTCAACCTTGGTCAACCTGGGACGCCAAGTGAAAGTGCATTTGTCATGTCAAAATCGAATCAGAGACGTTGGGTCCGCGTCGGGTGGTTCAGGGTGTGTCAAGCCCCGTCTCTTACTTTCCCACGCGTCTCTCTCATGCTAGTCTGGGTGGCATCGCGCCGTCAACTCCCATTCGGTGACCCAGAGCTAAGGTGGCGGGACCGAAGAGCAACCGTTTGTAGCTGGCCTGCTTGTCCGACACGTCCATTTGTCGACCGCCTCGTGTGCCACAGCCGCGACCATTCAAACATGACCAAATCACGCCATTCAACAGCTCACAGACAGGCTCAGCCGTCTGGTCCTCTAGATCTCCTGAACCCGACGAGCGCAACAAGTTTTGCTCTTGATTTGGGCTTCTAATCATATAGCCCGTCAATTTAGATGCCTTTTCCATTACACAGCGTTCCATGTTAGAGACCATCGCTGGCGAGCGCAAGCAACCATTGTTGCAGGTTTGATGATCCTGCCTTGCGCCGAAACGATTCTATTGTTATGCATCAAGTGGCATTTCAGCCAATTCACATCCAAAACTATCGGCGAAACTCGAAAGATGAGAAAGAAGCCACAAGCCGCGTGGCCGCACCGACCCTACGCCCCCTGGAAGGCTTGTACTAAGAGTCCAGCGTGCGACGCCGAACAAAGGGATCACGCACTACAGCGTAGTCAGGGCTCCCCCCTCTCTCCTCCGTGCCATCGTAGGAGCAACGTCATTAGCAGGGTGTGGGAAGTTCTCAGGGCGAGGGATCAAGGTCTGGATATCCACCGCCATGTGGCTCACGTTCTGCCATCTTGTATAGGACATATGGGGATATATATGTGTAGATCATGACGCTAATCGACCAAGCTTTGCGGGGAGGGGACTTTGATATCGCCCCCATATGCCTAATTACAGTTGCGCAACCATCGCCGGATGTGGGGGATTTTGAGGAATATACCAATGAGAATTGCTTGACTTAGCATGAGGATCGGCCTCAGGATTGACTCCTAGGGATTGACTGCCTCTCAATCCGAGAAGTATAGTTATAGCGCCTGCTCCTTTCCAATTACGCGTGCCCTCCCGCGGTTCTCTCATGGGCGACGCTCTCTAATATAATATATCGAGCTTTGAATCGAACAACGCAACATGAATGAGGCAAACATCAAAAGTGGACGTCGTGTGTCCTTCGGGAGAGGCGGAGCAGGGAACATTCGTAAGTCTGCAGTGGCTACCGGCAATCCCTTGCTAATAATGGCTTCGTAGGTCATTACGATGACGCAAGAATCACCGATGCGGTATCATTGTCTTTTGGTCGGCGCCGCGGCAGCATACAGAGTGCTGGTTCTGCAGACTCGTCACACAGACGCCTGTCTTTGTTCAATGGGTTGAGAGATGTGATGAGGAGATCGTCGGCGGATGGAGAAACCACGAGGTAAAATATCGATTTATCATCAGATAAATCCTGCTGATACAATGATACACGATCAAAGTCACGCAATTCTGCTTAGCTAACTATGAACACTCTGACGCCAACAGTAGACACTCATTTATTCAAAGCTCAGTCATGTTTCGGGCGGTGCTCGTTTCCCCAGATAGATCGCTAGTGAGGCACCCGGCACGTATTTTCTTTTCCTGTTACTCCTTGGCTCCTCAGACAATCGAGGCAATTGAACACACGCCTCTGCTGAATGATCTTTCTGGCCTCTTTCTCGACATCTGTAACCAGGTTACGGTTGATGTATCGGTTGGACCGACACTGACAAACTCCTACTTCTCGAATGCAGGGAAAGTCTCTCATCGTTATCTTGGGCAGACTCACGGCCGTGTCGAGCAGGTTGCAAAACTTATGCTTGGAAAAGTCAATATCTCGTGGCAAGATGTCGTGGGCATGCAGCGTCTCAACATAGGTGCCAAGAGCTTTGGAGCCTCTCGAGCAGGTGCCATCAGAGGTGTCCCAGTCCCAGGTCATAGGACTGATGACGCCTTTGTAAAAGGAATTACACGACTCATGCCTCTTTGTTTCTAGGCAACCTAGGGAGCATGTCAGCAATTGTCACACATTCGAAGGAAAGACCGCGTACTGATGATGTCTTGACGCAGTAGAGGATGATCGATCAGCATCTTGACCTGCTCTGAGCTTGTTGAGAAGGGCCCTTCGTGATATAGAAAGATTCGCCAGGAAATTTCCGAAAACTCAACCGGGAGATCGACAACGTAGGCAAACACCAGCAGGTGACAAAAGTCACTCATCGGCGGTACCTCGTCGTCGAAATGCTGCAGCCAATCCCTAATCCATACTATTCCGCTGTACTTAAGAGCACCTGTCGATTCGTATTTGTCGCAGATGTACGCCAGCTTTTCTAGTAATATCGGCTTGGGGCTTGTTGATATGTAGATGTTGTGTAGAATTTGACAAAAGATAGTCATAGCTTCGGCGTCGTTGTCCGGGAGGCTCAGATCGTATAGCTGCGAATGTTTCGCCTGGCCAGCAAGTTCTGTGGCTTCTTTGAACTTGCCGCCAAGCATTGCTCTGAAAACGGGAGAGTTCAGCTGAAGGACTTTTGATGACACTCTCAACTCCTCATGCTGCTGTTCTGAGGGCTCGTCGCCTTCTCCCAGTTGCATTAGGCCAAGTACCAGAACCAGGTCGCCATCCGCGTCAATCTCACACTGTCGGGGGCCTGTGAGATGAGAAGTCTGCGACTCCGGCCGATTAAAATCTTCGGGGTATTCGGGTTTTCTGTCACCTTGACCGCTCATTTTGGAAAAACACACTATGCTTTCGTTGATGTTCAGATCAGAATCGGTGCCGCTTCGAATCATGACCCCGCTGTGAGGCGTATCTGACGTGCGAACGGGCGTTTGGGATGAAGTAATGCAATTCTAGAAGCCAAGAGCACGAACAAGGTCCGAGCCTGTTAGACGACCGCGACGTTTGACACATGATACCCGATCCCAGTGGCCCAGCACAATCTTGGTAACAACAAACTCAAGCACGTGCCCATACTAAGTTATATTAACTAAAACTTCACGGTATATGAACCTTTCCCACCCTTGTATCTGAATCTTTCGACCCCGGGAATATCAATCCACCCTTTGGTGCTCGAAGGAGAGCTCCATTCGACGATGACCTTGCCCCCAGTGATGGCCCATTTGGCCTGAGATTTCCCGAGAGAAGTCGTGAATCCAGCTTCGGGCCCTTGAACTCCTACGGACGTAGGTCGCAAATACCATGCCTTGCCAGCAGGGTCTGTTACACGTAACCCGACAACATAATCAGTCAGGGTGCTTGTAGGACCCGAACTCCAGCCATGGGCATGAGAGATGTAAGAGTGGTCCCGACAATATCCCCGTGTGTCCCGGTAACCGAAAGAACCGTCTTCGAGATATCCCTCAACAACGGTAGACCCAGTGCCGTTTCGGTTGTTGAGGTACCGGCCCCAGCAAGTTTAGTTAAGTTCCACTGCTCGGTCCCCCCTAACTGCTCGAAAGTGCGCCTCTGTCCCGATGCTGGAAATGAAGCGTGAAATATTTCAGGGAAGCTCTGGTGATTTGGGTCCTATCGAAGTCCAGCTCTGCGTCAGGCATGTCGAGATAGCCTCGACCTAGTTGCTATCTTCTGGGACCACTCCACAAGCTACAGCCATACTGATTGCGTCCTGAGGAAATAAGGTAAAGTTGTTAGGGGAATCGATGAAAGCGCCTTTGGGGTTATCCCAGAAATACTCCTGGATTTTCAACGCCAATTTGTCGCCCCATCCCTGAATACGTGGACGCAGATCTTTGCTTTCGGCAAAATTGGCCAGTCTTGAACCGGTCTTCCATGTTCGATACAGACTGCTCATGTCAGTTTGACGTCAGTGTAGGCACATTCTACTCACAGCATATTTGGAGAGCTGCCATCGACATGATTGACATAGCGACCCCAATCGTCGTCGCCCGTGGCATGTAGAAGACCCGAACTCGACCTTTCCGTATATGCAAGTCATCGCATCTTGATATTTTGGCCAAATGGCGTTGAGCCAGTCCATGTCTTGAGTGTACAGAACGTAGTTGTATGTGCCGATCATCGACCACATGTGGTGGTATCATTATGCTGGTGACCGTTGGAATTAGGCCCAAAGACGTGATGTTGAACTCGTGACAACTGACAAACTTACTGTCACTTCCTCTACTGTTGTAGGGGGAGCCAGCATACGGCAATTCTCCCATGTCGGCTGGAAAGAAATATCCAGAGCCACTTCTGTGATGTTAAGCGTACCCCCTCCAGTCTGAAACATTGTCAAGTATCGAAAGCCTCCCCGCAGTTTGCTTGTGGACATGGTATAGCTTCCAGGCCCAGAATCTGTGATGTTTTGAACGAGAATACCGTCGGCGTTGCTACCGCCGTTGGAATTGATTGACTTTTGTCCAATCCATAGACTGCTCTCCGTGAACGCCAGACCGAGCGCTGTTGCGTTGCCGGCCAGTGTATAGTTTACACTCACGATGCCACCAACCTCCACTCCGAAATCATACACAACTCCTAAACTTCCAGTTTCGAGCACATGGGGGTCTCCGTACTCGGACACGAGGTCACCACGCGGAAGGGAGAGGACTGACCTTCGTTTGAGCAATCGGGATTCGGGAGAAAAGATATTGGTTTCCCACTCTCCTTCAAATGCAGTCGTGGGCAGCCCGGTGCAGGCTGTATCTCTCCAGCAGGAAGGAAAAGCGACCTTCGCCAACAGAAGCGGTGTCAAAAGAATGACAAGCATGTTTGAGAATTTGGGAGTCCAAGTGCAAAGCCGTTGACCAAGTTGAGGAATGATGAACCATCATCTGCTCAAGTATATTCAACCTCGATTTAGATAGCTCAAACTTGGCCTTCGATGCGATGACGTGAAAATATGAGAGATAGCCCGAGACAACTGCTGTCAAGCCCCGAGACAGACACTCCGAGAACTGGTTTCCTACGTTAGCTTGCGGGGAAGCCCGTTACCCCAGACACGATGTTTCTATTCTTCGCGGATTCTTTCGGGGTAAACATGTTCCAAAGGTCCTTCGAACTTAGATCGAGAAACAGCCGGACCCTACTTCAACGAAATTGGTGCACTTTCTGTTCTCTTTGGCTGCGCAGAACTCGTCTCGTCGATGGACTATACCGGAGAGAGGTACCGTAGCATTCTTTCCAATCACCAGGTCTCTGCAGCAGTACAGTTCCTTCTGGAATGACCGAGAGAGGTCTATGTGTCTGGGTACCTAAGCGCTCGTGGTATCATGGCACGAGGACGCCATTCAGTAAGCATCAAGTGATATAAATGATTTGATTTCGGAGATACTTAAGCTACCCATGGACTTCCCTAAACGCTCTTTGTGCTCCGTGATGATCTCCAAAGGCCTGCACTGGACGACAGAAATTGATCTCTATTCTCGGTCTTTCAAGGCCGAGGTCCCGATAATCACTTCCGAACGATTGAAGCTGAACCACCTGACAAAGGGGTATATAATCATACCATGGTTTTTGTGAACATACTCAAGCACATGTGGAAGCGACAAGCACCAACAAGCTAGCAGCCGTCCGTCATGAAAATCTTCATCGCAGCAATTACTAGCCTTCTACCATTGGCCATCGCCACAGGCATTCAAGTTTCCACAGTCGACGGCCGGCCTCAGTGCATTGTCAAGGCCGTTAGCGGTAACCAGAGTGACGTTGGAAATATCCTGGATGCCTTCGAAAGATGTGGCAAGTCTGGCTACATCATATTCCCCGAGGGTCAGAGCTACTGGATCAATCGGAAGCTGAGCCCCCGGGTCAAAGACCTCAATATCCAGTGGCGTGGAGAATGGACCGTTAGCATCTGCTTAGGCACTTACTTGTGATCAACGTCGCTGATTCTTATCTTGAATAGTTTCCTGATAATATCTCGTATTGGCGGTCCGATTCTTACTTTATCGAGTTTCAAACCCACCGGGCTGGACTCATCTTGACAGGAGACGGGATTCACATCGATGGGTATGGTACCAGAGGGATACACTGGAATGGCGATACGTGGTATTCGGCCGAGGCTGGCGAAACGGTCGAAGGACGTCCGATGGTATGTATTGACTTTTTTATTAGGAACACTTTTGACTAGCGACTGACCCCTTCAGCCCTTTATGTTGTGGAATGTCAGCGACGTGTCGGCCAAGAACTTCCACCTGAGGCAGCCCCAGTTCTGGGCGTAAAACATCATGAACGGAACAAACATGTACTTTGAAATCATCAGTGGCAATGCCACCGCTACCAAGACTCCGGGGCGGTACAACTGGGTTCAAAACACGGACGGCTTTGGTACGCCTTTCGAGTCAGTTCAACGTACGTGAGCACTGACTGATTCGAACAGATACCATGGATGCGCGGAATATTACTGTCAAAGGCTTCGAATATTCGGGAGGAGATGACTGCGTGGCGATCAAGCCTCGATCATATGATATTCATCTCGAAGATGTCACCTGTCATGGGGGCAACGGAATCGCTATCGGAAGTCTAAGACAGTATCTCGAGGACGCCACGGTCGAAGACGTCGTCATGAACAACTTGTTGGTGAGCCGGTCAAACTTCTTTTGCTATGCGATCTAGGCTCACTGCGAACAGCTCAAAAGGACAACTTTGGACTTACGCTACGGCGTCTACATCAAGACTTTGATGGGTGTTCTGGTCCCACAGGGCCCCTATGAAAGTGCATCCCAACCTCGTGGCGGCGGCTGGGGAAGTGTTCGGAATGTCTTATTTTCGAACGTCAAATACGAGAATGTCAACAACGCCCCGACTGTTAACCAAAACAATGGTAATAAAAGCGCTTACGCCGGCACAAGCAAGATGGGGGTATCTGACGTTGCGTCTGTCAACTTCACTGGAACTCTGTCTGGCACAAACAACCGCGTCAGTTTGCCTTGCGCATCGGCTCGCCCATGCGGCAATATCACCTTTGTAAACATTGACCTCCGTACATCCGCAGGGGCCTCTACGGCTTGCAATGGACGATGGACGATGCCTGAGACAGTGACAGGGCTATCAGGGTGCTGATGTGCAGCTGTATTTCGCCGAGTAGCAGGTTTCGGTGGACTGGATGAACAGAATGATTGCTATGGGCGTTGTTTTTTTTTTCGAGCAAATGTTGAAACGGTAATAAACAGTCACCGAATCTCGGCATTCATGACTACATCTGATACAAGCTCTCACATCGTATCCTCCATGATGTGCCATCAACTGTGAATCAAGCCCCAAGTAACAAGCAGCATCTTCTCATCGTTGTTGCACTGAACAGTCCCACTCAATCCCAATTTGCCATCCCTCTCGAGCACTCCGTATCTCGTGGTGTAGAACCGAACGTCGTTCGTCCCAATTTTCATTGGGCTCGTTGCGCTCCCAGCATCGGCATACCTGACCGCAAAGCTACACGATCCAGAGCTCACTACACGAACCCAGTCATTGCCTCCAACGTCGCTGGGCTGCAGAGTCCAGAAGCCGTTCTCGTTATTCAAGGAGTTGACCAGAGCCTTACAGTCTGCAGCCGAGGGCGCCGCTGCGGAAAAGTCTGTGGCGGGATCTTGAGCCAATTCACCACACCATTCATCCCTGCCGGCGGAAAAGGGGAATCTTTTAGCCAGACGGATTGGCCGCGGCCCTTGAGAGCCTCGCGTGAACTTCAGCTTATGGTTCGTGTAGATTGTGGCGGTGGTTCCGTCGGCTTCAACGACGGTTCGGGGGACCATGGCAGGGAAGTCGGCCTCGGCTTTGGCAGGACCTGCAAAGAGGCTCAAGATGATGGTGTAAAGCATAACTGTGAGGAGTTTGTGGAACATCGTAGCAGGGCGAAATTGGTATGCTTCAAATAGTGCAATTAGTGAGACAGGCAAGTTCAGGTCGGAAGTGCAAGTTGAAGACTATGATGATTGCGTGGTAAGATGGGGACTCGGTGACGATTTAGTCTCAGCAAGCTGTTCGGTCAGGGAACCATCGCTCTTATATAATGAGAAGAAGGGCGCAATCAGATGCTAAGCACAGGTTGCGAGTAGGGAGAGCAGATGGAATTGGCGATTGTTATTCAAATGATGTTACATCTAACATCGAATGGTAAACTATGCATTCCCGCATGCCCCGAGAAGCTGATTGTATGCGTCGCTCCAGGTTGGGAGATGAAGCACGGAGCTCTTGGCGTGATTCGGCAGAGGCAAACAGAAGCCCCTGGGGCCGCGAGGGAGGATGTGCAGGGTGCATTCATAAATGTGATGTCGGCGAGAGAGTCTCACGATGCTGTTGGGCCAAAGGTTTAAGTGACGGTCCGAATGTGATGTGACGAAAAACAACTCCAAAAAAGGCAGGGATTGGCACAAGAAGCGCCCAGCTGGAGGAAGCCAGTGGAAACCGGTCCCAATCACAAGGCGACCTGGGCCTGTTGGTTTGGTGAAGGATCTGCAAGCGTCCACAAACAGCCCCCAAACGATTGCTGTCGTTGGGATGGAATCTCTGCCATCTCATTGCGGCCAGACCCCGACGTATTACTTCGACGCGTATTGCTTGCTGGTGAACCGAGATGTGCTTGCTACGACGCGGAATTGCCCCCCATGGGGGTCCAGTTGGTCTTGAGCTGCTGCAGGTTTGCCCATCACCACATAGCATTAGAAGGTTAACACCTTTATACTCATCATGCACTAAGAATTTTGGGCTCAGAATTCATGGCCTTTTCGTGGAACAGCACAGCTCTCATGTGGAATCCTGGCCGATTACGAACGCACTGGAAGCATTCAGCCTGTTCACCGGTCACACACGACACGAAGCGGAGGACAAGCAGTGGCTTATGGCAAACTCTTGCACTCTCCAGAGGGACGGGAGGTTGCTTCATTGCTTCACCAATCCATTCAGCTGGGACTGCGCCGCCAAGGGACAGTCTCACCCGGTGCGGCTTCGCCCGTATCGAGCGCCACAGTGCCCGTCGACATTCCCACGCGAGCGACGGCGGCTTCGAGGTTGTACGCGGCCTCCCTTACAGCACCCGTCCCTTTGACGTCAACTTCGAGAGAGTTTGTCGCTTCAACCCGGTGTGCTTGACCTTTGCCGAGAAAGAACTTGGCTTTGCTTCTCCCCAGGCACTCGGCCACGTGACGGCTGACTGCAATGTCGACGTCTGGGTCATCGTCTCCTTGTATGATGGTTGTTGCGGGCCACGCCGCGAGACAATATTTGGCTGCGACGTCCCTCGCCTAGTCAAAGCCTGGGTCGACGTCACCAGCTAGTTTAAGGAACTGATTGGTATACAGGGAGTGGTCGTACAAGCATCCTCGGGGAAACCAATCCACATGTTCAACTTCGATTATGGGTGCGACGGGCAGGGGGAGATTGTTTGAACCATCGGGCAGCAATCTATGAGGGAAGAATAGTTGAGGATTGCTTGACGGCGTGGTTCCAACTGACAAAGGGGCGCGCAGATGATGGGCTACCTGGGCTACCGTGACGGGTTCAAGGTTGAGTAGGACGGAGGAGTTGAAGAAGTGATGGCGGAAAGTCGTGATGCCGGTGATGGAGAGCAAGGCGATAGGTGTCGGCGTGAGATGGTGAGCGGTAAGTGCGGCCATGAAGAAGCCTGACTGCTCAGCATCGCGTCGCCATCCAGCATCGTACGACGTGGTTAAAGCCTACCTGCGCTTCCTCCACCAACATTGACCTTGCGCTTAGGAGCACTCTCGTCTGTAATCTCCCATCGACGAGTGAAGTCATAGGCAGCCTTGGCGTCCTCAAGGAGGCCCGATGCTTTCGCCTGGGGCAGCACACGGTAGCTCGCACTGATCAGTGGCCACTTGTTCCTGACGCAGACCTCTTGCGACAACACGTGAGCGGCCGGTGGTGCGAAGCAGTCACCGTAGGAGGAGAAGTCGCCTGTGCGAGCCAAGGGGTGGACAAAGGCATGCGAGCCAGTCACTAGACCCACCGAGTGGAATACAGGAAGACGGGAGAGGAGGACAGGGAGTCTTTAGTAGAGTAGATGCCGCACTCGAGCGGAATCTGGTGGACGGCCGATACGTGAGTTGATTTGGTGAAGCGATGGACGCCGCGAAGAACCTGCGACGACATACTGTGTCTGCAGGACGATGGAACGGAGGTCGGAAACGTCACAAGGGATCGGAATCTTGGCCTCTGATATGTCGGGCCTCAGACGAAGTGGTGACAGACTGCCATGTCTGGGTGGTGGTGAGGCGCATCATGGGATGATATTTGATGAAGCTGAAGTACGACGGGTTCAGTCATCTCATCTGACATGACATATCAACAGACTAATTACTCGGCTGTGGTGTGAAGTATCTGTCCTGATAATGCTCAGGTACTGACAAGGCAGTGAAGGGGCCCTTGGAGACACCGTCACAACCTGGCTGGGTCAGCATGAAAGTGCCAGTGGAAGCAGTGTGCTAATTCGTATTTGTGCGTAGACGTAGTGTTGTTATGTAATTACAAAGGCAAATCTAGGCAGGCGGGAGGTGGAGGAATTAGAAAATGCGCTTTCCCTCGGGCAACTCACCACCTCACCGCATTCGCATTTCTCCGTCCGGAGCCTCTTAGAAGAGGGACCGGGAAGCGGGGTAGATATGGTCCGCTCTCATTATCTAATCCACCCTAAAGGCGGTGTGCTTTTTGGGGCTTAGCGCGTCATACCTTGCTTAGCGCAATATAAGCGGAAGGGTTTTGCCGAGGTGGCCACCGTCGGCTCTACTCCTTCCTACCTTGGTAGGCAGGTGCCTTAGCAAGAGCGCCTAACTAAGGTAGCTACTGCAAGTATCCGTACGGATATCCGATACAGGAGTGAACCTGGAAAGAGACAAGACAAGCTGTACGTAACGGCCGCCATCCATGTCCAGTCGCATTCCCTTGCCCATCGTCGAATCGAGTTCTGCTGACGCACATCTTTGCTCGTCGCAGCGCATTGATGTCACTCATGTCACTTCGCCTTGGCCCCAGTCTCTGATGTTGATCCTTAGTTAGCCGTGGATGTGGATGTCTTGACTGACTACGGAATGCGAGTCCTTGCAGAATAACAATCCCCGACCGCACGGCGGCTACGTGGTAATTAGTCCTAGTACTAGTCTTCTTAGCCTTGTCTTCTCGCCTCGAGCCAGAGGCAGAGGCAGATCGACGTAGGGATTCCCACAGATTCCCTCTACTTACGTTACCCATACACTCCTATCGGTGTCGCCATCGCCTGGACCAGGGACGACAACTCTCGAGTCAGCCGGGAGCAAGCCTTGACAAATCCATTTGCCATGGTCCGGCCCGCCATCGCATAGCGAAGCTGATACACGACTGTCGTCAACCGCATCACCGTCGTTCCCGTCTTGTTTCCCAGCGGTCCCGTTCCCGCCTCCGATTCCGTCTCTTCCCGTCGCCCGCGAGTCGTTTCTGGGCTGTCTTGTGCTGTCTCGTATCGACCGACTTTTTCTTGCGACAATTGACTCTTTTCTGTCGCCTGTGCTCGAGTTGGCGTCGACCAAAAGAAAGTTGGCTGTCGCAAGAGAGACCTGCCTGCATTTGCTGCCTACGTCGCCATTTGCATGTCTCTCGCGTAACCCTAGACAAGCCCTGTTGTTCGGGTAACACGAAAATGTCAGGAGGCCGACCTCAACCACAGCGCAGCCCCTCTTCGCAGCAACACATCCCCGCGAACCCGAGCGGTCTACGCCAAAGCTTCACCATGGCGTCTCCTGCCATGTCTCCCATGTCGCTCGTCTCTGCCGACGAGTCTGAGTATCTCAGCACTCGCGAAGATGCGACACCACTGGCCACACCCCTTGCGAACGAGAGCGGGACCCCGGATACTCCTCGCGCTGGTCCCAGCCTCAACCGACCGCATACTTTCCCTCCGACCGAGTCCACGAGCCTATTGCAGAATGTCCTGCTCGACAACCCATCGAGGAATATCTATTCCAATGGTACTTTCTCTCCTCGGCCTGCGAGCCCAAATGGCAGCGCCAGGAGCACCGAGTTCGACGGAGTCTCGTCCTCGGCTTCTTCGATTCCTATCCTCGACTCGGTGCTTACCACCATCACCGGCGACGACCACTGGCGGAAGCGCTTCGTCAGAAAGCTTAAGAGCAAGAAGATGACCACTTCGAGAACCCTGGCAGAGCAGGCTGGTTTCAAGGACACCTTGTGGATGTGCGCACCTCCCCACGCCCAATCCTCAACTCCTTGTCACAAACTTAGCTGACGACACTTTCACCGCAGGTACCTTTCTTATTACATCCCGCTCTTGACCTGGCTTCCGCAGTATCAATGGTCGTACCTCAAGGGCGATCTCGTCGCCGCGCTGACCTTGGCGTCGCTGTATCTGCCCATGGCCCTTTCTCTCGCCGACAACCTCGCACACGTCCCCCCCATCAATGGCTTGTATGCCTTCGTCTTCAACCCTCTCGTTTATGCCATTTTCGGCAGCGCCCCTCAGATGGTAGTCGGCCCCGAGGCTGCAGGATCTCTGTTGGTCGGCTCGGTGGTCAGAGGCAGTATTGACCACGACCGGGACGACGAGTACAACGCCGAGTTGCAGGCCAAAATCTGCGGCATCGTCGCCGGAATGGCTGGAGCTACCGTCTTCCTCGCTGGCTTGGCTCGCCTAGGATTCCTCGACAGCGTACTCAGCCGTCCCTTCCTCCGTGGCTTCATCTCTGCCATTGGCTTTGTCATTGCGGTCGACCAGTCTATTCCCGAGCTTGGTCTTGCAAAGTACGCGGCGGAAGTGGGCGTAGGCCATGGTAGCAGCATGGACAAGCTGGAATTCATCTTCAGCTCATTTGATCATGTCCATAAGCTCACTTTCATCGTGGCCGGCGTCAGCTTTGTGATCATGATGACCATGCGCGAGCTCAAGAAACACCTGCAGCCAAAGTACCCTGGTGTCGCCTACATCCCGGATCGCTTCTTCGTCGTCGTCATCGCCGCCATCTTGTCCTGGCAGTTTGACTGGCAGAGCAAGGGCGTCGAGATCCTGGGGCCGGTCAAGGCTGCATCGGGCCATGTCTTTACCTTCCGATGGCCTTTCCAGCTGGGGCACATGGAGCACATCCGAGAGGCCATGGGAACCTCCTTCCTTATCGCGCTGCTGGGCTTCTTTGAGTCCTCCGTCGCGGCGAAGAGTCTTAGCAGCTCGGACAGCGTCCATGGCATTCAATTAAGCCCGAATCGCGAGCTGGTGGCCCTGGGCGCAGCCAACATCGTTGGTGCTTGCTTCATGAGTCTGCCTGCTTTCGGCGGCTACGGACGAAGCAAACTGAACAAGCAGACAGGGGGCAAGACACCCATGAGCTCCATCTTTCTCAGCCTGATTACCCTGCTTGCCGTCATGTTCTTGCTGCCGTATTTCTTCTATTTGCCCGTAAGTTCAGCCTTGCAGCTCATGCCATGTTCACCCGTTGACGTTTTAGAAACCTGTTCTCTCGTCCATGATTACTGTCGTCGCCTGGTCTCTCCTCGAAGAGGCGCCCCACGACATTGCCTTCTTCCTTCGCATCCGTGGATGGACAGAGCTGGGCCTCATGACCATCATCTTTGTCTCCACCATCTTCTACTCCCTGACTCTCGGCATGGCCATCGGCGTTGGTCTTTCTCTGCTTCAAGTCATCCGTCACTCGACACGGCCCCGCATTCAGATTCTCGGCCGCATCCCTGGCACACACCGATTTGAGAACGCCGAATTGAATCCCGACCGCCTCGAGTTTGTAGAGGGCTGTCTCATTGTAAAGATTCCCGAGCCCCTCACCTTTGCCAATACCGGCGAGCTCAAGGCACGCCTGCGTCGTCTGGAGCTCTATGGTACGAGCCAGGCCCACCCGGCGCTGCCTAGACTGCGAGGCGAGCATCACAACAAGAACGTCATTTTCGACATCCACGGGGTCACATCGCTTGATGGTTCGGGCACCCAGGTTCTGGAAGAAATTGTGCGCAGCTACAGAGAACGCGGCGTCCGGGTCTTTTTTAGCCGTGGACCTTCCAACCCACGCCACCATATTTGGAGGCTCATGCGTCAGTCGGGTATTATAGATCTCGTCGGCGGCGAGTCTCACTTTGTCACCGATGTACAGGAGGCGTTGAAGTTGACAGAGTACGAGCACAGCGTGAACGAGGCGACAAATGCGTGAGATGCGTGAAGCGGATTCGAGTATTGTCCTTGTCTCAATTGCCATACGGAGGAGTAGATGCATCGAAAGGCGTTTGGTTGATTTCGGCAGGCGGAGCAAGCGACGCTCGTTATTTACGATCTACTTTATCTTTATAGACGAGATGTAGATTGACGAGTTCTTGACGAGATTTACGGTATAGATAGTATCAATCAAAAGCGACGCGTTGGCTTTCCAGCTTTCCATACAGTTGGACGTGACGGGGACGGGAGATGAAGTGTCACGGCAAATCATACAATCGTTCCATTCTGGACTACATACTGTTCAAGGACGAATAGTCATCACTACACAATCTCGTTAACGAACAGACCAGCCATGCCCTGGCCTGTGCCGATACACATGCTCGTCAGAAGAATCTTCTTCTTCGTCCTGCGCAGCTCGCTGAGTCCGGTGACGATCTGTCTCGCGCCAGTGGCGCCCAACGGGTGTCCCAGCGCAACGGCGCCGCCACGGGGGTTCATCTTGGTCCAGTCAAGACCGAGCTTGTCGCGGCAGTAAACGGCCATGCTGGAGAAGGCCTCGTTGACTTCGACCACGTCGACGTCGGCCAAGTTGAGGTTGTACTGGGCCAGCAGCTTCGGGATGGCCACAGACGGACCGATGCCCATGATGCGGGGGGCCAAACCAGCAACGGTGGAGCCGACGTACTTGGCGAGAATGGGTTGTCCGATCTTAATGGCGGTCGAGCGCTTCATCAGCAGCACCGCGGCAGCGCCGTCGGTGACCTGACTGGAGTTTCCTCCGGTGCTGGTGGGTCCCCATTGCGGGAAGGCGGCGCGGATCTTGCCCAAGCTCTCCGCCGTGGTGCCGGGGCGGATGCCCTCGTCCCTCGTCAACGTGACCTCCTTTGTCTCGCCATCTGGGCCGACGATCTTGGTCTTGATGGGCACAATCTCGTCGTCGAACAGACCCTGCTTCTGGGCCCTCTCGGCCCTCTGAAAACTCTCGGCGGCGTACTTGTCCATCTCGTCACGGTTGATGTTAAAGTCCCGCGAGACATTCTCCGAGGTCCAACCCATGGGCTGCATGCAGTCGGCGGCCTCTTGGCTCTGAGAGACGACGGCCTCGTCAAATGGCTGGTCGAGCGCGTCGCCGCCGATGGACATGCTCTCGGCTCCCAGTGCGACACCCACTTCGATGGATCCGGTGGTGATGGCATGTGCAATGTCGGCCGTGGCCTTGAGACCGGAGGAGCAGAAGCGGTTTACCGACGAGGCACCGGCCGTGTTTGGGAAGCCTGCCGCGAGGGCTGCGGCGCGGAGTTTGTACGCGGCCTTGCCGTCGGAGACATTTCCCATGCAGATATCCTCGACCAGAGCAGGGTCAATCTTGGACCGCTCGCGGACCTCATTGAGGAGGGCGTAGATCATGTATTCGAGGCTCGTATCCTTGAAGCCGCCCTTCTTGGCTTTGGTCAGCGGGGTGCGGATGGCTAAGGTGATGACAATGTCGTCGGGGTTCTTGGACTGACTATGGACGCAACGTTGTCAGTAAGGGCGGCGACCAGAGAAGCGAACAGCGGAGGAAAGCCGAGCAAAGTCCGGGAAGGGGAGCAACGATTCCACGACAATCACATGGGAAGTGAGACGGCGTACATTTGGTTGATGGCGCTACCTGGAGCCAGGTGCTTCACAATGGAGCCAATTCGTTCGAGAGCCATGATTGTTTATAGTGGTCGAATGATGCGGTTTGATGCGAGGTAGGGTCCAACGTTGGCGATGGGAATAGAGTGCCGGAGGGAAGATTTGAGGGCAAGAAATTAAGCTCGAGAGTTTCGTCGTCTGTCATCAAAGGAGGGGGAGGGCCACCGGTAAAGTAGCAGTCTGCGCAGCCATGGTTCACGTCTGGGTGCGCCTCTATGCAAGTAGCTACCGGCAATCGTGTCGGGTTCGGACAACTCTACGTGGTAAGGCCCAGGCATCCTAGCCCCCAGAGTCTGCCATGAGCCGTGGCTGTGGGGGAAGCATTTGGGCCGAGGCATCTCGGTCAGGCCAGCAGCCAATCAGATGTATGAACAACGAAGAGAGTGGACGTCGTGGAGTCTGGGGTACAGTAGCGCGTCAGATTGGATGTGTTAGCGTTATGGTGGGCTATATGTGTCTTCGCTAACACTTGGTATCTCTTCTCGACCCAGCTGTGGCCGGCCATCTGCCGCATCGATTCCCGGTCTAGCCGACATGATGGCCCCCATCACTCGTTGTTGACTGAGAGCTTGTTCAAGGAGTTCTTCTTTTTAGATGAGTAGTAGATGTATAATTGAAGTAGGCTAGAGTGCTGTGAATCCGGATCTATCTTGACCACCTCGAGCCCAGGTCTATCAGCAAAAACCTATAACGCATGGACCAGCAGGCCGTGAATAGCTGGTATGATTATATATTTCCCCCTAAACGCAACCTGCAACTTTCGTCCACCACTAGACGCTCCTCTCCAATACCAACATTTCAAGTGGTCTATGAACAGCTTTCCATATTCCAAAACATTAGATACTCAAGACTACGGGGATGCCTGCCGATATGTCCGTGGACGGGCTCGGCTATTACTTCTAACTCATCCTGATATTTCATTGACATGCCGAGGCACCATCGTCGTGTTCATTACTCATCAAAAGCCGATTGTCACAATGCCACAAAGGACAGCAACCACAACCATGGCGAGGACTGGTGCCTTTCCATACATGGCTGCGCTCCCGCTGCCGGACTGTGGGCTTACTCCGGTAGCACTGAAACCCAGGTACCAGGAGCCGATGTCGGTCAGCTTGCCGTCGTTGTTCAAGAAGGACGCGTTCGGTCCCACGTTGCTCGTCTTGGAGCGGAAAGCACCAAAATACGTGTATCGTTCGATGTAATCGATGCGGTCAAAGTACTCGGCGCTCATGTTGTAGAATTCCTGCGTGGCCTCGAGTTCCTGGTGGGCATACGCATACTCGGTCACCCAGATTTTGGCGTCTGGAAAGCTGGCGGTACACATGGGTCAGTCAAAGCTCACAACCAGACACCAGCATGTCGGGAGTTTCGATTACTTACTTTGCCCTCCGCTCGCCAATGTGGCTCGCCAGGCCCGCGAAATTGTCATACCAGTGGACGGGAAGAAAGTCATATGTACAGTTTTTCTTTTCGCCGCCGGTGCTGATGAGTTCCGAACAGTTGCCCAAGAACTGGTGAAGCCACGGCAGGCCAGCAGGTGCACCTGTGCAAGCGGGCAAACCAAGCTTGATGCCCATCTCTCCCAGAGGGACGAAATTGGCGACCCAAGCCTTGGCTGCGATGGCAGGCTCAAGGTCGCTGCCCCCGTACGCGTGGGGGCCGTCGGGCTCGTTGAAGCCCAGCACGTGGGTGATGTTGATGCCCTTGTCCTTGATCAAGCCCGTCACTGATTTGAGGAATGTCGTGTCTTCGGGGTTGGGCGAGACGCCCCACATCATTGGCACGAACTCGAACTCGGACTGGGGCGTCGACGAGTAGGCCGGGCTCGGGATTTCCTGGTAATTGTAGTACCATGTCAGGTCTGAGCCGGTTTGAACCCAGACCTTGTTATCTTCGGGCCAGCTGGCATTGGGTGTGAAGACGAGACCGCGTTTTGATGATGTCGTCTGGGCCGCCACGAGGGGCAACACGGCGACAAGGAATGTGGAGAGCATGGTAGGCAGAGCGGGCGCGGGAGCGGGCCGGGGCAGATCAGTTCCGACTGGTGATGGTTCTCGTGCTCATGGACGAATCGAATGTAACGGCCCACGTCGACGGCCAGGGTATCGCGGCGAAAGGCCTGTGCCTGTCAGAGGCGATCAAGTCGATAGGCGAGAAGCTTTTTCGCGACGGGCGCTGACAATGAGCAAATCGCCAGACGTGAACCCGCTACCGTGAATGGACAAACGACTGTGGATGAGTCGGTGCCGAGCGATATACGACCGGACGACAGCAGACTGGACAAGAGTGACAATGATTCAAACGAGGGACAAGAGCGTGAAGAAATGACAATCCTCAAGGGAATGAAAACCACTCGCTCAGTAATCCACCAATACGGTAAGGGATGAGACGGGATTCGAATGGACAACGCGGGACGAGGGAGAAATGCCAGAAATAGCGTAGAAGAGAGAGGGAGGGAGGAAAGACGTTGTGCAAGTGTCTTGCTCCGGCCTGGCTTCTTTCAACGTACCTAGTGTACGTAGTGTGTCCGTACGTACCTTGCGGATGCTATGTATGCAGATAAGACGGACATGACAGGGTTTGTTGAGATGGGCCCAGGGGCACATCGCGTCCCATCCTGTTGGTGGTTCTGGTTCGCCTGGCTGGCGTTGGCGTTGGCGCTGGCGTTGACGTTGGTGTCGTGTAGTGTCGTTCGGTGTCGTGTTTTGGCAGCCGTCCTTGCCGGTTCAAGCTGCGTCAAGCCAGCCGAGTGCACTGCAAGATTGAAATGATGGGCAAATCCTGGCCAAGGTACGGACGGAGGCAGAAATGATTGCCACCAGCGTCTTCTCTCTTCAGCTCAGCCAAGCCAAGCCAATAATGAAAATGACTACCGGTGCTCTGTACTATGAAGTACACCTGCCAAGCGGAGCCTGTCGACGCCGAGCTTCTTGTCTGCTGCAGCGTAATATAACGTGTTTGTCCATTGATCTTGGCTCCGAAATTTTGGTCTTCTATCATCCAAGCGTGGACAACAACAGCGACGGTTCGGTTAGCATGAAGAACGAGACGAAACGACAGCTTCTGGCCCAGAAGCGCCTCACTTCCATGATAGGAGAGCTCGCCTGTTCAACCATGCACCAACTTGACGTCGACGTCAGCCAGCCAATGGATCTGAAGATGTTCTGAGATACCTCTAATAGCAGCCATGCCCATTCATATGAGTTGAGCGACGCATTCGAACCCATCCGCCAGACATGAAGCCCAACGCCAATCAGTCCGACCTCTACGGTACCTAATTTTACCTTGGCTGTGTGATCGTAAAATACGTTGATGTCTTGCTCCTCCTGCCTCTTCGGATTAGCGTCACCAGAGGCACATTGCCAAGGAACATTAGGTAAGGCACCTCGCCTCCTCCCTACGCAGTACACAGTTTCGAGCCTCCACTGTAGGTACCTTACCATTAGGTACCAAGTTGCCAAGGTAGGTTAGCTACAGCACCGCAGTGGGCGTGCCTGCGCGGCTGCGCCTGAGAAGCGCTGTGGAAGCGCCATCGCCTGCGAGCCGAGCATCTACACTCACTATCTGGGTACCTTGACGAGAACGTCGACATTGTACAGGTATGGTATCGAGAGGCGGAATTCCAAGAAATACAATGCCGCGCATTTCTTTGTCGATCAAGCATCATATGCTGTTCGACCAGGTATCAATCTCGAGGTCGAGGTCAATCGGCCTTGTATTCGAACTGCCTGATCAGCCTCGGCCTCATCACCGTTTCGCTTTGCTTTCAAACAGAGAAGAAGACTCGGTGATGGTTTGACTCTGGGCGTGAGAGACGTCGTCCGATAAGCACACATTCTTCTCTTTGAGTCTTCTTTCTTTCCGAGTCCTAAGCGTCCATTGTACCAACCTATTCCTTTATCCTTCGTTCTTCTTATTGTTCTACCTCTTTATCGTGACTCTTCTTTCTGTTAAATCTGCCCCCATGTCTCGTCCGTCGATGACTACGTCGAGACATCAGTTGAACACCTCAAAAGAGCACATTTCCTGCGTAACGATTTGCTCATGTTGGTTCCTCTTCGACCCATCTCAGTTCCTACTCTAGCAGCAAGCCTTGGCGCGCATTCGTTCCTCTTCACCTCTGCCCTATTTTATGACGACTAAGCCCCTGTGATCCAGCCCGTCCTGTCTGCTCAAGCCCGTTTCAACTTCACCGAAATATCATGTCAGGCAATCCTGCCGAAATCAACTTCTCGGAGCCCTCCCAGTCTGTCATCACCGACATTTTGCACACGTCTTTCAATTGGTTTCGAGGCCAGCCGTGGACTGATGGCGCCAACCCCGGACACCCGTACGAGCACCCCAACTTTGGGCCGCACTTACGGAGACTTGGCTACGCCCCAGGCGACCCAACGCTGGTTAGCCAAGCTGATATCATGACTTACACAACACATTGGGACGACCAACTCAACGAGGCATATCTGGAGGCTCAAACGTTCATGAAAAGTGCCGATCCTCGGCTGTTCACGCAAGGGATCAACAGCTTCAGTCCTGATCAACTCAAAGACGTCGTCAATGCTTCGTGGTCCCACGTCTGCGCTACTAATTTCTTAAAGCCGGATGCTGTCAATCATCCTCTGTTGTCCAAAGAGAGTCTCGGCAGCTTCTTCGGCGCTGAGAGTCGACTTGCTGACGTGAGAGACTCTGATGTACGCCAATTCTTGAAACACTACAACTCGTCCTTCGAGCAACTCGATGACCCTCCCCCTGCCGGAGGCTTTCCTGACTCTGGTTTTTGGCCATCCCCAACAAGTCATTCTGACAACTCCAGGACCGAGTTCCTGATGCCGTTTCTCAACCAAACCGATCTTTGCAACCCCTCCATCTTGCGAGCTCTGGCCCTCAACCGTTTCACCAACCCCCCGCGGGCGTTCTCTCGTGCCGATTGGGAGGGCTCCCATCTGGCTCGCGCCAGCAAGCGCTGTGTCCCGTATTACTGCGATAACTGTTTTCTGGGATTTCCGACGACAGATCTTGTCAGGCGATCACGGGCGCTCCGAACAAACTCTACGGAATTTGCAAAGCACTCCATAGTCTTTTCCGCGCCTTCCGGCGAAGAGACTAAGGCCGAGCTCTTCGAATCCCTCCGTGCCAAAGGCATTCTATTCGATTGGGGCGAAGGTATTATGGTGCTTATTATCCAAACGGCAATCCTTCGCTTCCTCATAAATGTGGCCCGCAGGATACAAGACCAGCTTCAAGCCCTTGGGCCAGAGCGGACGCGGTTCACCGGCCCCGTTATTAGCTGGACGAGCATTCCAACGGACTATCTGACATTCGACGAGAAGAGCACCGGTCTGCTTTTTACCGATCAATTCTTCCCCTTCTTCACAGAATCATCGCGCTGGTGCGACCGTTTCGATAAGATGCTCGACAGTCGCTTGGAGTCGGCTAGGCAGCACCTGAAAAACCTTTGGCATGACCCATTCTACTTTAGAAACCAAATTCGATTCCAGTTCAACCAACATTACGGCCGCGTATCAGCGGCACAATCAGGAGGCCAACGGTTCGTCCAGACGCCCGCAGCCATCAGCAGCCAGCTTGCTGGTCTTGATCTCCAAAGCGGCAGTGCAGTCACCGAGGGCATTCTGCCTCACATCATCGAAACGGACATCGACGCGAAGAAGGCCTTGGCCAACGACCTGATCAGACGGGTAATTCGCTGGGCACTGTTCCAGGTTGAGGCATACCAGGTCTTGAAGACGAAGCTGATCAGACTACGTGATGTGGAAAGGAGGTCCACCAACGTTGACCTCAACGCCAAAGACAGGTCACTGAGGCTGAAGGGAGAGGCCTTGGAAGCTTGGGTGGATCTGGGTCACCACGCGCGGGCTGTCGCTGACATCCACATCGAACATCTCATCGCAAACGGTGGCGTCATTGCAGCCGGCGAGTTCAGGCCATCCTTCCGTCGCGACACAACCTGGCAAGACCTAAAGGCACAGGCTCCGCGGAATGAATGGCTACTACCGAGGCACGTTGGCCAAGACAACCGCATCTTGTTCACGCAAACCTCGGGCTTTGACTCGGAGGACGGCCCGCAGGACTCCCGCGGGGCCATCCGGGCCGGCTTTGAATCCGAGTATACCATCAGCTGCCTCAGCTTGCCTAAGCTCCTTCAGTCGCTATGCTCGAGCCTCAAGGAGGACGCCGTCGGACTCGGCACGATGGCCCAAGCCGACTACGACACAATCCTGTGGGCCGGGCTTCTCAGCCAGCGCATGGAGTCCTTGCAGCCATTCGATGGCTACCTCGCAAACGCCACAACTCGAGAGGCTCTCGGGCGAAGGAGCTCCGCCTTGCTGTTCATGTCTTTTTATGCAGACTTTCCATTTGAGAACTTTGTCAAGCACGACGACCTCAGGCTGGTTCATTGGTTTCTGGGAATAACATACAATCCTCACTCGACAGAAACACATGAGAGAGACCCAAGCCTGGTTCACCAGTGGCTGGCGGGCTTCTGGGAGGTGATCAACGACGCTCTGGGCCGTAAAAATGGCTTCGCTCCAAGTAACGAAATGTGTGTCGACCCGCCGCGCCACCATCAGGAACCGGACGGGGTGCCGAGACGTCCCAAAACGAGGCTGGTCAGACCGTACCGGGTGTCCAAATCAGGAACCAGGGATATCCGCCCCCAGAGAGTCCTCAGGTATCTCGGAGAGGTCAAGACGCAACACCCGCAAAGTTTCAAGGAGCCCAAATTCACCGTCGACAGGTTCCTTGGCCGCATCACGACGATAGCCCCTGCCTGCTACCGAGAACCCGGTGGAGGTAGTAGCAACACAGCCTCTCACAACGCGATAACCATGCGGCTGGCTGAGACCGAGGCACAAGAACAAGCGGACGCGGATGCCGACTTGGAGGCATTCACAAAACGTCTGAATAGCGGGGATCGCAGCAACGTCATCCCCCGGGCTCAGTGGAAGACGGCAGAATTTCTCTACAAGAAAGCTCCGGGCACAATCAGGTGGTGTGACTTTAAACGCTTCCTTGTCGCCCTCGGCTTTAGAATAGTCTCGGGACAGACGGGAAGTCTTGTTCATGTGTATCCTGATCGCTGCCCTTTCCCATACCAACCGGGCGAGTTCGCCCGACTTACTTTCCACAGGAAGCATCGTGAGCCCGAAGAGCTAAATGACCCGGAGCGCAGGAATTACAGAGAACTCCTTGAGTACCACTTTGGGCTGACGTGGGAAAATCTGCAAAAGTATTATAGGTGAACGGCTGCGAACTTGCCGACGGTGGAACTTGCAAAGCTTGGCTAGGGCAATCATGCTTGGGATGGTGAGATATTCCTCGGGAAAGTTGCATGTAACAGCTAATTACCGCGGGCTTTTGAAAAGTGAATTGACGCGATTTTTATCCGACGTCAAGATGGGGGACTCTTCTTTCTTCGCACCGCCACTACCACCAGCACTGAACCCTCGAGTCGGTATATTCCGCCTCCCAGATAGAACACCCGGAAACAACGCCGTCCTGCTGGACGGGTTGCCTCTGACGTCCCTATGACCGTGATAAACGTCTCCAGCACAGCAACACGCACTTTGTCACAATGGCGGCGTGGCACATCACGTGAAGATGCCAGAGCAATTATGATTAGCAGGAGACTATCCCATATGTAACATGCCCGAAACCCGATTCCCAAGCCGCGACCGCAAAGCCAAGGGTATAATGCTATGTGCAATCCCACCAAAATGATACTGTATCCCGGTTGTCCGCCGTGTCCGAGTGCCTTTACCTGCCCGTGTATCTGCCCGCCAATATGTCCGTTGACCTTTCCCGGACCGGTATTCCAAGGCCTTACATGATTGGACCCCTATCCATGGTCCATGGTCCCCAAATTCTATTCCCAGTTCCCCATACGCGCCATGGCAGCTACTGTGTCTCCCCAGCAACCGTGAAAGTCGAAATAAATGCAATGTTGTATGAGATGTATGACAGATAGGAGACGGAGAAACTTCAAGGTGAAGGGCTTGCCGCATTGGTGTTGTTATCGAGTGGTGGGTGAGTCACGAGATTGCCGAAGTGCAGTGTCGATAAGCGATGCCAGGTCTCGTCAATTGCCGAAGACATCCCAGTCGATGTGTTTCGCAGTGTCGTCCAATGTGCCAGCAAGCGACCGTGAAGGGAGACAATTCACACAAAAGAAAAGAGAGTCTATCATCACCCTTTTCAAAACGCCGGTGTATCCCTCTAGTCGACGGAGAAAGGCAGCCGCAAGGGCTTCAGAGACTCGTGAAACAAGAAGAGCAGGGCCTGACAATGCATGTGGTGGTGTTGTCCCGTAATTACTGCCCTCGCCAAGACTGGACGCGTCGCTGTCCAAGGTGCATCAGAGCGCGCGCTCACGGTGCCGATCTCGGTGTCGGTAGCGTCGCCTTCGTATGATTTCCTGATGTTATGATGGAGGGTCGGAAAGGCTAGGCCGGGCGTGAATAAAGCGAAACCGCGCCACCCGCGCCGCGAAGCAGCGGTCTGCTAATGCAACTTCGTCATGCGGAGTGTTGCCATGATCCATATCGTTCCAAAAGCGTTTGCCCAGTTGCGACAGCAACTTCGATGGTCAAAGGCTGGAGTTAGGCGTCGTATTGAATGCAACGATGGCTCGCTCATGTGAGTGGTCCGGGTGAGCCCTTGGAGGCATGTAGGTACACACGGGAAGGCCAATGCACGGCCGAAGAGGCACGGCGGAAAGGAAAGCGAGTGGCCGGGAACGAGTCGACTTGGGAGGCAGGGTAGTGTTTCTGGCGCTGGCGTTGGTGGCAGGCGGATTTGGCGCCGGATTGATGTCGGGTTAGTTGACTGTCGCAGATGATGTACGTCATGCAGCCCGGACGGATGCAGGCGACCCCTCCAACAAGTCGATCACCAGATACAACCCCCAGCCCGCGGTGCACGAGGACTCCTGCCAATCAGACGCCGTGTCGAAGTTTGACTCCAACTGAAGACCGTTATCCAAGTGCAGAATGAGATGGAATGGTGGTCCGCGATGGGCTTGGACATGAAGTCGTGAATGTTTGCTGAAGCGACGACGGATTCCACAGGCCAGGCCACAGCTGTCATGTGGTGTGGTGTCGTTCTTGATGCGTCGCCCGAAGCGGTGAGACGTGTTCGAGGGCAGCTCAAGGTTATCAGATAAACAAGTACCCATAAAACAAGAATAGACCGATGGAAGGTAAGACCGGGGGGTGTGGGCGGAAGAGAGGAGGGAAAAAGAGAGAGCAGAACCAGGGCGAGCTTGTTGCAGCCGGAAGAAAATGAGGCAGAGCAGCCGGTCCTTGTCGGAGAAGGAGTGGAGCTAGTGGCTAGTGCTCCGGCCGGCCCAGGCGGGGCGTAAGCGGGTCCAATTCGGGAACGGTGGGGGCTGTTCGGGAGAGTCCATTGGTTTGCGCCACAGCAGCTGACAACCCCCGGCCGAGGCCCACCCATCCACACCCGCCGTTAGCATCAACCTAAGACGACCAGGGCTGAACCCGTGAACCCTTGCTCATGACACCATCCCGTAACCCTAGTCCCAGTCGTTGACGTCCGCCGACTTCGTCTGTGATTGTTTTCGTCCGTCTCGCCTGCTTGTCGCTGTCTCATCAGGGTGCCGTCCGTCCCCTTTCCCAGTATCGAGGCAAGGACTCTCAGAAGGACTGAAGGGATGTCACCAGCTCCAGCTCCATCCAATCAAGGTTGACGACCAACGACCTCGCTCCCACAACTGTGTGTTAGATGCCTCGTCCACCATCTTCTTGTTCCCATGCCTCGCCCACGCGGCTGTCTCCTTGTGTGTCGCACCCTGTTATCGATGGTGACTCACTTTCGTCACCCTGACAGAGAGACTCTTTCTCGACCGGCGCCTCACATCACCAGACACGCGAAGCATGCCACCCTTCGTTACCAACCCAAAGCTCGACAGGCTCGCAGCAGCGCATGCTCTCGCTCCCTCCCACCTTGGGGTGGCGCCTCCGCCGCTTCACGCCCGCTGCGCCCCGTCGCCGTAACCCCCGCCACCGTACACCTGGTGGGTGGGGGCGTGATGCGCGGTCATGGACTGGTATTGTTCGGCATATGTCGCTGGAGCATGCATCGCAGGCATCGTTGCGTCCCATCGCCCACCCGCTGGTGGAGGTGTATGTTGAGGTCCCAGAGATGTCTGCATCCCGCCTCCGTACGAGCCTGTCGTCATGGAGCGGCTATCGTATCCAGTGACGGCCGGGAGGGGCGCGGCGAGCCTGATTCCAGATTGACGCGGTGATATCGCAGTCAAGGCAGGCGAGAGGTTGCGAGGCGGACCTGTCGAATACGCCGGCCAGCTGTGTGTGCTGCCAGTGATGGAGCGCGGTGATGTCAGGGCTTCTGCATGAACGTGCGGAGGAACCCCGTAGGCGCCGACATGATCAGACGCCACCGTCGGAGCCGGAGGTGTCGGCAGAGGCGGGTATGCGCTGACGGGAGTAGGCGTCAACAGGTGCGAAGCCGGAAGCGTCGACGAGGGGCTGGCGCTGTATTTGCCAATGATCTTCTTGAGAGCCGACTCCAAGATCTTCCACGGGAAGACCTTGACATCCTTCTCTATGTTCCTCGGCTTGGGGTTGGGAAATGCCATGATGATCTTGAAGAACTCCTCAGAGTCTGCCTTGGCTTTGCTGACGGTCAGCGGCCGGAAGCCCTCGAGGTTGCGCCTGATGCGGTTCTTCTCCTCCACCGTGAATCTGGCCGGAGCGACGACGAGCTGCTCCAGGAGGTAAATCGTATCCACTGACGTGACGTAGCACTCGTTCTTCTCCGCCCACCAGATGCAGCTGATGCAGATGCTGTTGGGCGGACGCTCGTTGACGTTGACCGCCCTGAAGCTGGCCGTGAGCGTCGATCCGCTCTGCTTCTTGCTGAACATGACGATTCGTCGTCGGTTGGACCACTCTTCCGGGGACCACTCCATGGCCATGGTGTCGAGCTTCCCCATGATCTTTAAGACAGCCTTGTTCGAGTACGAACCCCAGTGGCTGTATGCGGAGCTTTGTCCCCCGCCGCCGGGAGAGCTGGGGATCGAGCTTGTGCGGACGAGCTGAGGCGTCGAGGCCGATGGCATGGGCAGCGGTGTCAGGCTCGGCCGGGAGATTTGCGTGTGCGTAATGGGAGGGCCAGGTGTGCGGCCGTAGGCCTGCCAGCCGGTCATCGGAGGCCGCAGAGGCGGCGGCACCGCGCGGGAATAGTGTTGCTCCGTGAAGGAGTTGGTTCTGTATGCGCCGAGCATGGTGTTGTTGCTGTTGTCTTGCGGAAAGTTTGTTCCATAGGGCGAGTGCGTCGGTTGCTGCGGTGCGGTTGCGAAGTCGTAGGTATTTGTACTGGCCTCGTTGCCCATATGAGTGCTTGCTGACCTGGGCGACTGATGTTGTTGCTCAGGTGACTTGGACACCTTCCTCGTGATGCCATCTGAGCTAGCACCTGGGCCTCCCAAGGGTGCTTCGTGATATACAAAATGGCCCGCCGCCGTCCTCGAGACTTCGTCTCCGCTTTCCGTCTCAATCACCAGCGACACCGGCACACTCTCGCTGTCGCAGCCGGTGACCCCAAAAAGCGGTGCGTCCGCCGACACGGTCAGCATGCTGCTGTTGTCTTGGGGGTCCTTGATGAGCTCCGCCGGGATCTTGTTCCCTCCGAAAAGGAGGAAAAAGTACGGGCCCATCGTGAGGATATCATATGGCGTCGTAAACTTGACCATTACCTTGGTGCCGGCGATGCCGGAAGCCGGCTGAAAGGACACGACCGACAGCCCTATACTGCCGACTGACATGTACGACCCGACCGCACTGTTGGCTGCAAATGCCTCTTGGTTCATCTGAGCCGCCGTAAGCTGGGCGGCGCCGCCATGCTGTGCAGGGTAGCCCTGCCCGCCGTACGGCTGGTAGGCGGCATCCTGATACCCTCGCGTTGAGTCGTACCCTATGACGGCCATGACTTGTCAGCAATCCTGGCCGTCCACTGTCCTGCTCCCGAGATGAAGGGACAGGAGTGCAACACGACATACCGTGGATGGGGCCTGGCTGGTGTTTCCCGTAATGGGACATGGGGAGGAGACCACCTGGCGGGGAATCACCCCGAAGGTCTCCGTTTGCCCTTGCAACCGCCTCTTCGTACTTGAGAGTCACCGTCTCAGGCGAGTCAAGTCCCTCCTCGCCGATGATGATTGGCCTTTGGGGGTGGTAGTCGGGCTGCTTGCGATGAGGGATGGCAGGTTAGCTTCGTAGCCGTGACAATCCACACACATCAGAGGCAATGAGAAGGCACCTCCACGTGTATGAGAAGCGAATAACAGCACCGTCTCGGACGGCTCAGTTTCGCACACTGAAGATAGGTTGACTCACTTCGAAATGCTTGTAGGAAGCACACTCAAACTTCGCAGCAGACATTCAAGCTGTAGAGAAGGATGCACTTGGGAAAGGATGTCTGGACTGGTGCCGGGGAGATGCAAACCACTGTTTCGGCAGCGGTGTTGCGAACGACAGAAGGTGACTATGGCCTTGTTGGACTGACGAGGGACAAAGGGGCAAAGGGAGAGATATGTCTCGAGATTACTGTGATTAGAGTGAAGTCCAGTCTTGTCTACCGGGATAAGGCCAAGTATGAGGAAAGGGAGGCTAGGTTCCCTAATAGTGGCAAGTCAGTCTCAGGACATTGTCCCTCAGGTGTTGTTTGAGACAGCCTACTCAGATATGTGGATGGCGTCTCCGAGCTGGCGAGTGGCGCTAGAATACTGGCTGGTCGGGCTGGCGTGCGCTTCTCTCCTCGGGGCTGAGACGGCTGTAATCAACGCACGAGAGCGAGTTCGACGTTGCCGATGCTTGCAGATGATGAATGGCGAAGAGACGCTGGCTGGGAGAGTGTGAACGACGTGGAAGAGGCTGAGGAAATTCTCAGGGAAGGCGGATCTTAAACCAAGACCCAGGTCTTTGATGGCGGACGTCTTGCGGGAGAGACTCAAACCGATGTACCTGTCACTGGTCGTGGAGCTTGCTGGCAAACCGAAATCTGAAATGGAGTCTCGGGAAAGCCCAAGGATTCCAGCGCGCCGGTCGTCAACTCAAAGGCGTTCGTGCCCGTTCGGGTTCCTTGGAATGCAAGTCAGTCGGGGTGATGCAAAGAGACGGTATGGCGCGGTAGGTCGGGCGTGCTTGGCGGAAACCGCTGGCTAGACGGGAGGCGGCAGCGCGAACCATAACACGTCGGCTTGCTACTGGAGTTCGCGGTGCTGCTGCTCGCTCAGGCAGAGGAAGGGGATCACGTACTCAACCGATGAGGCCAGGGTAGTCGTCAAGGCCAGGCCCAATCACGGCTCGGGAGTCTCGACAAACGGACTGACGTGGTTCGTGATGGCGGACGGATAGCTGGACCGTGCTTCGTTCGTTCGTTCGTCTTGCAGACTGTTGGCGAACCTGTTCGCAAGACCAACAAGGAAATGTTAGAGACAGGCGTCAATGGAAGACGTTCCTCAGAACCCGCAACACTCTTTGCGGGTTCCTTTGGCCGTCCTGTGAGATATAGAATAAGACAGCCGGAAAACAAAAGGCCAGGCGAAGTCAAGCCTACCAGAACGCAACGGAGACGTCGTCTGCAACAATGCTAGACAGCCCTGGACACGAACAGAGACTGCCGGACTCTTGAAGCTACGACGGCTAATGAAGACGAGTGAAAGAGATGAGAGGGGTGAGGGAGAAACGCAGACTCAGAAAGTCAGACTGTTTCGCTGATTTTGTTGCGGGGGTGAAGGAGGTAAATGAGGAATGTTGACGAGGCACTGAGATGTTGCATTTCTCGCAGAGGTCGACAGACAGACGTCCAGCAAAGGAACTCAGTCTAGTCGGTTGGTCTCCTTGCAGGCCAAGTACATGTTATGAGCTTGAGGTGAGGTAGGGACGGACGAGCGACGGCGAGGAGCCTGTGGCGACACACCACATACACGCACGCAAGGTCCGGTCGGGAAGATCCACACGCAGAGAACAGGGACCCGAGCTGGGTTGGGGCTTGCAAAAGTGGGAGATATTGCTTTTGCTCTGCTTGCCGCACTAACAGAGAGCTCACGTACCAATAGCTCCGTTCTGGGGTTCCCGGCAGACCTCCCTTACAGTAGCACCCCTCGTCGTTTCTTTTTGCAGGAGACGCTGTCCTCTTCCCTGGCAGATGCAGGTAGGGAAGGCAGTCTGGGCTGCGGGTGACTTCTTGCTGGTGGAGAGGTCGAGATGGCCAAGCAAGGCTCCGGGGCCGGGTGACATTTGTGGGGAGGGGGGGAGAGGAGGTGTAAGGGTACGGTGTGCACTTGGATGGCGTACACGTACAATACAGGGAAGGGATGTGCGGTATGAGATGCGGGAGGAGATTCAGAGAGGGAGAGGGAGGGAGGAGACGAGAGGAATGGCAAAGGCAAGGCCGAGCAGGGATAAAGCCACCGTTGAGATGCGAGATTCCAAGTGTCTTATGAGCTGCAAGGTTCCATTGATGTGAAGAGAAAGGGTGGGGGGACGGGACTCAGTCGTTCATCGGAGGAGGGAGTGCTACGCGTGTCTGAGTGGCTGTATCTAGAAGCGATGATGATTGGGGGGTTGCTTCAGCTGGCAGAGACGACGGCATGCAGGCCAGGTAGACATGCGATGGGGCAGAGGACAGGAGACAGAGGCAGTGAAGGCCAAGCAGGGTGTACTCTGCGTTCATGTGGTCTAATGGCATAGTACTTCAACAACTTGGAAGACTGACTGTGTCATTCTGTATGCTCCATTGGCGGCGCATAGGATGGCCGTTCCACGAGGCGGTTGCAGTCGAGGATGAGCCTCCAACGCAGGGTGGCGGGAGAGAAAATGGTTCGCAAGGAAGAAACCGCCCGACAGCGGAATAAGTGGGAAATGACAAATGGTGTGCGCGTACGAGCTGGTCCGAAGGCAGCGCACAGAGATAGAGAGAGAAACAGAGGTACAGAGAAAGTATACAGAGTGCCCGTGTGTGCGCGCGAGAGGGAGAGAGAAAAGGAGGGCGAAAGTGAGGACGAGAGAAAAAGAAATATGAATGGTACTAACACAGGATCGACGAGGTGACGAGCGATGAATCGGTGCCGTGGCGATGCTGGGTGCCTTGTGTACTCGACAAAGTACAAGAGCAGAAAAACGTCTCGTACGCAAAACGTAGTATACAAGCAAGCAGATTACGGAAATCGACGGGAATGGTGCCACTGGTGCAGAGTTACCGTGTAAGTCGGTAGGCGGAATATGTGGAGGATGGTTTGAAGCCCTGGACTGATGGGACTCTAGGCGCCTCGAATAGAAGCGTCAGGCAAAGCGGGAATGTGTGAGCTTGAGCTTGATGCCGAAAGTCTGCAACCTGGCCGGCAGAGAAAGGCGAGCGGAGATCAGAGAGAAGAGCAGCTGAATCGGGAGGCCTGGTGCGTTCGTCCTCCCCGACCGAAACGAGATCGAGAGGGGCGTGTATAGAAGACACGGTCACTGTATGGTTAGGAAGCAGTCTTTTCCCCTCCGTCTATCTCTCTCCTCTTCTCTTCCTGTGCGTATGTGAGTGTGTGCACTACAGATACCTCGCGGATATACGGATACTGCACAGTATCTACCACGTATGCTACCAATCCTGCTGCTGGTGCTGGCACTGGTGACGGTGACGGTGCCAGGGTCGATGTCGACTGGGAACCAGGAATTAGCATGATTGGTCATAGCTCCTTTAAACAGCTGCATCCAGCCCAATGAGCAAATAGCATGGGATGAGCAAGAGGAAATGGGAATGGCCGTATGGCATGTGGCCAGGATTAGGCTTGACCGGGGCTCATCTAACGGCATGGAGGGGAGCGGCAGTATCCTGGGCAATCGGGACTCAAGCGGCGTCGACCAGTGTCACTGGATCTGGCTTAGGGACACTACCGACCGGCTGAACCCTTGCATGCGTCCGTCCGCTCTTAGACCTGACCACCAGACCAACCTGTCAGCCCAAAGTACAGGTGTGTCCTTCGACGGTGACGGCACGACTTCTCTGGTTGGCCCGTCATCCAGAAAGGTGTGTGTTCCGCGCGTGCCATGTGTGTTCGTGCCACGCACCCTGGAGACAGAGGGGGAAGAATCATCGTGAGCATTACCCCGGTAGGGGGTAGGGAGCCAAATGAGAGAACGTGGGGGCAATTGTTACTTGGAGTGATCATCGAGCAACCCCAAAACACATAGTGTACGTTACTGAAATGGGAGCATCAATCAGGACCTGGCATTTCCTCTCATCCGAGGAAACATGGGATATGAAAGTGGGAGAAAAGAACAGGCTCGTCCATGTACGAACGGCAATGTAAGAATAGAGAGAGAAAGGGGGGATTTAAAAAAAAAAAGAGGAGCCCGGGAGATCCTCACGAAGGAAGGGATGCCATGGTTAGGGTTAGAGACTGGGGGTGAAGATCAGACGCATGTGCATACCTTGGTTCAACCTCTTTTTTATTGTCCGACACACTGTAAGACGATGTATAGACACTTTCTTCTCCCGGTTTCTCTGTAGTCACTTTTCTTGTTAGTACTGAGCCCGTATCTGCGTCGCGTCCCAGTAGCAAGCCAGGCTGTGAAAACTGCATATAATTGGAGGTGGCGTCTGGACTTTGCTGTGCGGTGCCGCCTACAGTAGCCAACGGTAAGCCCTCGTGAGTGACGCGGTTGGACCTGTATCGTTCGCGGCCGAGATGACATCCGGAGCAGTGCTCACGTCCGAAAAGCCTGCCAGCAAAGAAAGCCACCTACCGTATCCAAAAGCGTGGGGCAGTCGAGAAAGCCCGGGGAAAAGGAAAAAAGAATAAAAGTCGTTGGGGGCGTCAAGTCGATTCTGTCCAGTCACTCGTCGGTGTCGCCTCGGCTGCTCGGGCTCCCGGGGCGCATCTGCCAAATGACGATCTCTGGTGCAAGTGTGGAGTGGGCGTAAATTGTCCCGACGGGATCAAGACTGTCAAGATGCAAATTTGCCAGGGCTGCCGCGCTACACCCGAAGCTGCTTATTTCCTTCTGGTCTTATGAGACTGTTTGGGACACGATCAGCACAGCCGAGTGAGATGGGATACGATACGGGACACACGCACTGACGCACCAGACGAAAGAAATTGCCAAGTCAATAGAAAGCAAGTCGAGGCGCCGTTGCTTCCCAGGGTTTCGTCTCTGTCCCAAGCTTTAGTTGGGGCGATGTCTCTGCACGCGGTTTATGTTTCTCGATGTTCCGCTTCGGCTTCTCGTCAGTATAGGTCTCGGAGCTTGCCCTGACCTTCCGCGGTCCTTGGAGGGCCTCTGCTTGGTGCTGGCTACAGTGAACGGCTCTGATCGCCAATGCGGTTGCTTCTCCCCGGATTTGATGTCCAAGACGTCGTGTGCCCTGCCAGCAGTGAATGGTCAGTAAGGCTAGTCCAGGCATACTTGATGCGCAGTAGTGCAGGTGAGGCACTCGGTTCCGGGGACGATCAGTGGATTCATAGCCTTCCGCTGGAGAATAGTGCGACTGTAACCTCAGCGGTGGACATGGCGCTGGGTCGAATTATTGATTCAACGTCGACCGCCCTAAAGGTAAACGCAGACAGGAGTACCTGACGAAGCTAAATGATTGACGGAAACCTCATCACGAACCCTGAAATTCAGAGGCTCTAGTATCGCTCGTAGGCCGTTCATCAGCCAGTTGGGTACTCGGCCAAGGTCGAGTCTGGATTGGCAGTGCCGCAGCTGGCCTGACCAGTCCATCTTCCCTGTGCAACAGACCGCCCCTTGCATCTTGCAGCCAACAGGGAGAGAGGCAGCCGCATAGACAGACGGGATGATCTACAGGACGCAGACCAGACAGCGATGCCTGTTGGGCAGCCAGGATCAGACTTGGCATCTTTCCGACCCGGAAAATTGAACGAGATCGAATCCCCGTCGTTTCTGCCCGAGCAGGCCTCCCCTCCCCCAGCTGGGCGACCAAGCCTCCGCCTGCTGCTTAGGGCAGGGAGGGTCGGGGTCGGCCGTGGCGTCACCAGGCCACACGCAAGCGAACATCGAAGGTCTACTGCAGAGTCTCTCCAGGGCGAGTGCCAGGGCTTCGTTCCAGGTAACCCCGCGAACCTCCGGACAGTCGTAATCATCCATTCCTCGCGGGGTTTCTCGAATCTCGAGCGACATGTTGCAATTGATTTCCAGACGATCGATGCTGGCTTCAATAACGACGGCTTGTCCTCGAACGGAACCCTTGTCGATTGGGCGGAGCTGAAGAGGCGCCAATGTCTGGTTCACATGGGGGGAACGTGGAAAGGGCTGGCGCAAAACGAAAGAGAGTCAACTCACGGATTTGGCAAAGCCGTTGGTGATTGTCTCGTCTCGCACGGGAATAGACGGATCTGTTCCTGACTGTCGCTGTGTCAATTTCAGACTACCCGTAGCGTCCGTGTCTTGCTGTCATGTCAGGCACGGACGTACTGTTCGCAGTCTTGGTTCCCTGAGGAGAGACCCTTCGTCACGTCAGGCTCAGCCGACTGCACTAACAAAGGTGGGCTTGCCCGCGTTGGCTGGTGCCCAGTGGATGGTCGACGGGGAACGGCACCACGGGTGAGACTCGCGTGCTTAGGCAGCCGGACGTGGGGGAGGTATTCGAGTCGCTGTCGATGAGAGTCGGCTGGTTAGACGATATCTGGTACCGAAAAGAGGTTGGTACAGAAATGTGATGGATTGTTGGCAATGGTAAACGGTGAACAGGAGGCGTTGTCGAACAGCCAATATCAGTCAGAATATCGGACGAGTGTCTCGACGATTAGAGTCGTAAGATCAAATCCGCTAGAGGCTAGTCTCGGATTAACGATTTTAGGGTGTGGACAGGCAACGGACGGCCCAACGTCGACGATTGCCGGGGAACGGTTGCAGTCTTATATCCAACGTGGGCGCAACAAAAGTGTACTAGGTCGAATGGCTCTACGTGACAGTGGCTCAAACTGGGTTTATTCGAAAACGTTTGTGTAGCCATTGGTACAAGTACAGCCGAGTAAGACTCGTAATTAGGCGATGGGCGAAGAAAACCAGAGCGCGTCGTCTACGCCTGCTGATCCCTGGTTCCGGGCCTAGCTTCACAGAGTGATGGTTAACATCCTTCGTCGCGTCTGTATGGTCGGGCGACTTTCTGTCAGTCGTCGAACATGATTGTGTTCCCAGGCCAGACAAGGTCGGGACAGGAGACATTGGAAAAGGCGGGCAGAAGCATGAGACGCAGAGGATTGAGCACTCGGGAGTAGCACTTCTCGTCCTTCGCAGACGCTGTGGGAAGTACCCGCTACAGTCCTTATTTCAGACGAGGCAGCCGGTACGTGTGCGAGAGTGTAGCCAAGAATGCGTGTAGGAGTGAGACGGCGAATGGTGGGTAGGACCAGATCCGACATGACCAGATGACAGTAAACAACGAGCTAGATGCACGCCCTGGTAGAAGACTGACGACAACGTCGAAGCTTAGCCGAAGCGCGAAGTACGGTCTCTCATCCCAAGCCAAGGCACACGGTTCAGTGCACGGCTGGCTGACGGAGTTGCAAGACTACAGAAAGCGAAAGCCTCCGATGAAGCGGTCCTCGAGCCAGGCATGCAGGATCCGTATAGCTCAGCCTCATCCGCAGCGTCCAGACTGGCTCAAGACAACCATTTCGCATCAGGTCGTGCCCGACTCAGTAAGGCAAGCGCCGATGATTGAGGAGTTTTTCGAGTCCGAAGCGCGAAGCGCATGTCATTGACATGATAAACGAAGAGGGAGCCAAAGCCGACTGGGGAAGGAAAGCAGCATCCCCACGTCTCTTCGACGACGTCCACACAGTACCCTGAGGTGCACAGAGCAGCAGGCGTTTATACGGCCACGCCCCGAGGGGCTTCCTTAGGGGTAGAGGCAAGAACGCTCTCGTATCTTGGCTGGTGTACCTGGTGTGCAGGCTTCGCGTCGGGAGGGGAGAAGGCTGCGACGCAACGCGGCCGAGTCGATTTGAAATGATTTGGTTTACCGGCATCTGTATCGTACAATGTCAGCATACCATACTAGATGCAAATGGCTCGAGGACTGCGATGGATCGACGGCTAAAAGAGGGTTGCAGGGTCGGCCCTTGCTGCAGATCAGCCACATGGACCAGGAGACCCTGACCAAGGTGGCTCTACCTGAGTCCACCAAAGACAGTCGGAGGTAGGCAGTAGGGAATAAGAAGCAGCATCAGCAAGTGGACTGCGAGGCGAGTCGAACGAAGAGTGACGAGAAACGATGAACAGATGGCATACGGCCGGGATGTGACGTGATGCAATGCGAGGCGAATCGAGGGTGCGCTGCGATGCGATGCGATGCGACGCAGTAGATTGCCCATTCAGTCGAAGCGGCGTCCTGTCCCGCGGCCTTGACCGTTGGTCGACGTTTAGTTACACCGACATTCTGCGATGGCGGTGCCAGTGCCGGTGGTGGCTATTGGGACGTGTTGTTGCCCTGGGACGAGAGGGTACATCACATCGAACAGGTAGGTACGTATGGTATGGTGATGGCATTGGAGTGGGCATTTTCTTCACGAGATGCAAAGTGCAGCGGCAGGTATTACTTACCGTCGAGGTAGGCACTCGCTATGTGAGGAGGTGAGGTACCTAATGAGTGTAAATCGGCAGGGGCGATCTGATGCGAAGGTTGTAATGTACTAAGGTGGTTGGGTGGCTGGGTGGCCAATACTTAGCACCTGCGCTACGGAGTACATAGCACCTCTACTGTCCACATACCAGGTAGATACCGAAGAAGGGGAGAGGAGGCAGAGGTAGCTGGCGAAGTCAGGCTGCAGCTTTCTCCCAATTCCTAGATTACCACCACCTTGACAGTTATGCAGATAGGCAGGTATGTAAGGACCTATTTACAGAGTATGGATGAGACCGCGACTTTCAGATCAAATACCTACCTTGCTTCGTAGAAGCTGAGCTGGCGGAGGAATTATTCAGGCAACACCGCCGCAAGGAACTTACCCCAGGCCCGGCTTGCCTAGGGCCCCTCGCGCCTGGTAAAATCTGCTGCGAGGTGCCCCATGCTCCCTCAGCTGCCCAATTACCCCTCTCCTACCTGTTCTCGTACTGAGGAAGTAGGTACACTGTGATAACCCGCTCCTACCTTTGCAAGTCATTGTGTCGAGCACCTCCCGTCTTGATAAGGTTAAGGTAGGCAGGCACCTCGGATTCTCGACTTCTTCCTCTCAATAGGTATTCACGATTCACACAATCTCCATCTCTGCCTGAGCTTGTGTGCGCTGTCGTCCGAGGCTACAAGGCAAGCAAGCTTTCTCTTCAAGATCCAAGGTCATCTCATCTCGTCTTGTCTCGATTATCGTGAGCCGCTGGGTCTTCGTCCGTCGACAGCTATTGACACCATGAGTTTCAATGGCAGTCAACACTCTGTCTCCGTGCACGCCTTCCCCAGGTAGGGTACCACACATTTCGGGTCTGCTCTTGGTCGCCGTCACCGCCATTAACATCATGCAGCCTTTTCCGACAACGCTTTCTTTTTTCGACGCTCTCCGAGTCCAATCCGGCCCGGTCAAGTTCAGTCCAGTCAACCGCTTGCCCGCTGGCGTGTGCTGCAGGTCCCCAAGACCAGCATCGTCTCCCCTGGCAGTTCTGCCGCCTCGACGCGTCCAGCAGCTGCAAACTGCTCTCCTCTGCTCTCCTCTGCTCTGTCTACACCTGTTCACGCCTCTGTCTCTCGCCTGTCGTCAACCAGCTTACCTTGGCTCGTCTCGTCTCGTCTTGTCTTGTCTCGCCTGGCCTTAGCACCCTACCCGGCTCAGCAATTTCGACTCCCTTCGTTCACCTGTCCTCCAGCAGTACGCTGCTTCTTCGCCCTACCGTCTCTCATCTCGCCTCCACTCATACAACGTACTGTCGTCGCTTCTGCTGTAGCCCTGAAGCATCAGAGTACACCGGGTGCTGCACTCCAGTATTCCACCAGATCATACAGTTCGGCTATCCGTTAGCACCGCCTTTGGTCCAGTCAAGCGCGACGGCACCAAGCTTCACCGAATGCGTAATTACTGCTCCCTTCACGGCGCCGAACCCATCTGCTTTGGCGATTTATCGCTACTCGATGCGTACTTTTTGCTGCGTTGCGCGACTGATGTTAGTGCCGGCAAGCAGCTTGTTGGCGACGGATACTGCAACCGCTTCGCATACGGCCGAATCACGTCGACCTGAACCCGGAACAATGCATCTCTTTTTCACTACGACACCCGCATCTGCTCCGACTACGTACCCAACTGGCTCATGTCGCCTTATCATCTCTTCAGGGCCTTTCTTTGGCTGTGATGGAAACTTCTCTCTTGCGGTGCCATCTTACCATGGTCCTGGAAGCGTGGCCTATCCGCCAAGCTTGCTTTCATCACCGCAAGCCTCCTCTCGCTTCGCACCGTCTTACTACTTCAACTTTGGTGTAACCTGTAATTATAGCCTGGCCTCGCACAGTAACTACCTCGCCGAAGCTCGACTAGGTGCCGATGCAGAGCATCTGTCGTAGGTCTCTTCATCCTCAGCTGGTCCTTCGGGGCCTTGTGGCTCAGCTAGTCCCAAGGCTCGTACGCAATAGCCATTCCCAGGCTCCTCGACCTCCCTGTCCTTCGGTTGACTGATGTGCATACGAGTCATCCCGGCAGGTTGGAAAGAAGGAACTTCTGCGGTAGACTGCGACGAAGACTTGACAGTGCGCAGATTTCACCCACCCGTTCCCGCGCCTTTCTCCTCAGAAATCTGACCCGCATGTCGAATGTTCTCTCCCGAATCGCGTCAAGGCGGACTCTTTTCTCGCTGTGCAGCTGCAAGACATTGCTCTTCCCCGAGGCTCACTTCAGTGCGGGAAGCCCCGGACGTGGGGTCCAACAAGTCAAGATCCAGTGATCCGGCTCACTGACTTTTCATGTCTACCGCTGCTGCTTAGTCCCAGGAGCTTCGATTCTCTGTTGTGATTGTCTGCTTCGCCAAATTCGCACCCAGGATGACGCACTCAGTGGCCTCCTCAGCGCTGTTTTGTTTGGCAATGCGCTACTCGAAATGGTTCCTTTGCAAATAGTGGCGGGTCTCGAAGCAAGGGCCGAGTCCCTGCTCCTACGACTGACTACCCAGCATTCATCCCTTACCATGGCTTCGGTAAGGTGGTCTGATTTCCAGCCCGAGGGAGCCAATGCCCTGGTTCGGCTTCTTGCAGCGGTCACAGGGAGAGACCGCCGACATTGTCTTTCCAACTCACCACTAGCACAAGTGTTTTCACTACACCGCCCGTCTACAGAACATCCCACCTTGATCACTTGCCGTTCACAAAGAGGGTTCATCCGCGAGGGGCATAAAATCATTTTACCCTTCACATCTATCTTGCTGCTGCTACTGCCGTGTTTTTTCTTGCAGTCACGCAACCAGGCATGTATCTGTCCTAGGCGGTTGGCTCAGGAAGCCAATCGCGCGGTGTGACGTGTTGCCAGTTTTCTTCCAGTCCCCTCAACGTCAGGCACCCGTGGTGAGGTTTGCTGAACCAGGTACAGTGTCACTTCTCTCAAGATTATGCACCCTGACACGGCCCTAAAAGCAGATCTAGCACTCTTCTTCAACGTCTCTGCGTTTCCAACACCTACCTGTTAGAAGCTGCTGTGCGACTCGGCAAAGGTATTGAGAGATGCAGCGTTGCTGCCGTGACCCATGGAGACGATTTTCTGGAGCCTTGGGCTCGGAAAGAAGGGAAGGTCGTTAGTGATGTCGGACGTTCTTTTCGAGGCTCAGAGCTCGCAAGTTGAGCCAGGCCGCGAGCATGGACCACCGCGCAGTCGATCTCCCAGGACTCAAAACCCTCGTCTCGTCTGTTGATGATAGTCATCTGGGTAGACCCATGCTCTGCGGCGGTGCAACTACCCTCGATGTACCCTCGATGTATGAATTGTCAATGTCAAGCGATAATACAGCGCTTTGTACCGAAGGGTGAGCGACCTGCGCATTGAGCCGACGATGAGTGCTACCCGGCTGGAGAGGCGGGATCGCGGCAAACAAGACAAAAGGGGGAAACCCACGTCGTTGTATTGGAGCCAAGCGAATCGCTGTGTAAAGTCTCCCTCGGGAGCGCTTAAAGAAGCCCAAACCCGGGGCTGCGGATTCGGTCGTGTGTGGCTGTTGGCTGTTGTGCTGACCACCGGACCCGTAAAGGGAGCAGATTAGCGAGACGGAGGGTACAGCAGAAGCGAATACCCGTCGATGCTTGGGAAAAGCGACCTAAAAAGAGCTCTTGGAAGTGTACAGAGCATCTCTACTCTGTTTCTGTACACCATCTCAAGCCGTCGCTGTAACGTCACAGAGCCGTATACGCTGAGCGTTGGTCATGTTTAGCTGGGCATGGGTCAGTACGCCTTGGGACACCCAGTTTCGTGGAGCAGCGAGATTTTCTGTAACGAATTTGCGGATTTCGCAATCGTCTCAAGGCCCCTCCTTGCCTTTCGGCAAAAGACGTTATACCGCGTGTACCTGAGATTGCATGGCATGTACGACGTAGGACTGACGCTTGAACCGATACATGTCCTGTCTGGGACCCGACCCTCCGGATATCGACCCATGGATCGAAGACAAGACTCACGACGGACCTGTACCGACTGCAAACGGCCCGGAGCTTGCAACGGGCCACTCCAACTGTTTCTTCGCTGCCATCGCAGTCCATTACACATTCGGGCTTCGGAAGAAATGGTCAGTCATGTAATGGTCACGTCCGTCACCCTTTGGAGGGCGCAGTCTTCTGTGATGTTTCGCATACCTGGCCAATCTCCGATCGGATGAGCTCTTCACGATACAATACACAAAGCTCCCAGAGCCCCAAGAAGATGGATGTGCGGCGAGCAGAAAGGTTGCAGAGGCTTTGGGGGGTCTCATGGGCTTCATGTGGCATGGCCTGGGAGGCCTGTCTCCCAACCTTCATGACATCGCATGGTATGAACATGGATCCTTGAGGGCGTGTCATCTCGGCCGGGGTAGCTTCTCGTTTTCACGACGTGAGAAATTAGCGACTGTGCGATTCCAGCGCGACTGAAGCGGGCGCCACGCCCGTCACACGACAGTCTGGCATGGAGATTGAGATTGTCGCACAAGTCGGCTCTGTGTCAGTCCTGCAAGCTGCCGCCGGTTTACCTCATCTCGGTTTTTTCCACGATCCTGCAGCGAGGCGTGTGCGACCAATCATCCAAAAGAAAGCATCTGTGGAAGGACGGGCATCCATCGGCCTGGTGTATCCCATCTTTCGCGCTGTTGTACGCCATCCTCGTCCAAGCCCGTATGTGTGACGCAGACAGCTTTCCTTTACTCGGCTTCACCATGCCCGATGACCTGGGCCCGTCTGCTTTGCTTCATGTCCTTGCAGAACGCCAAGGTAAAGCTTCCAAATACTCTTGGTGAGTGGGGAGTTGTCCAAATAAGAAAAGAGGGCGTTTCGTGGCGCCGTGATGCTTTGCCTACTTGGGCCGCGAGATGCTCAAGCGGTACGGAGGAAATTTCCGAATTCCCACAATGCAGGTCCAGCTGGACCTCCAACGAGACGACAGGCTAACCGAGGATTTACTCTGTAGGTTCAAGAAAGCTATGCTGACGGAGGGGACGGGACATGGGCTTGACTGGCTTGCTCGTCAGCAACAGCAGCAGCAGCAGCAGAAACCGGCCATGGCAGCTCATCACATTGTCGAAGGGATGCGAAGCGAACAAGGGGTCTCCCACGGCTAGCCGCAGGCACTAACCATGGATTGGCTATGTGTACCATGCAAATTGCCATGGACGCAATGAGCCACGGTACGACTGATTGCGATATCTTGAGCGACTGAGGGTGGTGCTGCCGTGGCCTCAGATCTTTCATCATCCCCGTCACCCAGCTCTCGTCTCTCGCATACCAAGGGGGCATGCTACGCTACGTAGAGAGACGCAGTCACCGCTACAGTCTGGCTTGGCTGATCTGCGAAACTGCTGCTCACAATGTATGTTGCAAGGCGATCCCTTTCCTTTGCTCTCCTTTCCTTTCCAGTTGACCACTGGCGTGGACAAAATGAGATGTGCCCAAACGGCGAGACCCGCAATGCCACATCGTTGCATCTGTCTGAGAGCGCACCCACGTGGGAAGAGGCATGGCATATGGTTTGGGCGCGCCGTTCCGGTAGCGGTACCATCGCGCTTGGTTTCAAATCATGGACTTCAATGTTCAGCATCCGCCAGCCCATTCGACGATTCAGAGGCTACTTGCGAAGTACTTGACACAACGTAGGCTCACACCACATGTTATACGCGTCAATATCGGCCGCGGCACAGTTCACGCGTCGTCGGTTGATACCTGTTTTGGACAAACGTCAACGCGAGTGGTCAGACTACGTTCGTCTCATCTCCACGTCCACACAAGCTCAGCGCGGCCAGAGTGGTCAGCGGTGATCGGCCGCAAGTATAGCCTTGCAGTCTCCACCCGATCGGCATCGGTCTGAGCTGCGAGAGCTAGGGTACAGGGGAGAAAATCTATCGCCTCGCCTCACCGTTGCACCCAAGGTGGACGATCTACTCACGGAACTGTGGTAGTATACGTACGGTGAACGGATCACGCATGCCATGTAGGTGAGTAAGTATACAGGCAGACTACTACGTACAGAGTAAACTCATTCGCTGGCGGTAAGCGCAAGAGAATCTCTCGCTCCGTCTTGTCCATTCTTACGTCCATGCATGCTCCCGTACACCGACATGGGCCATGGCAGAGAGAGGTGGAAAGCCGCATGATCTCAAGTGCAAATGTTCATCAGATGATGCAAAATGCCTGAGCTTGAAAGCCCTTCACGCCGCCGACCCATCGTCTCTTTGGCCAGCTTTGGTCCCCTTTCTCGGCCATGGCTGGCGGCGTTCCAGGGACGTTGCAACCTGGTCGCCTCGCCTCAACAATCTGGACGATGAGCCCACCAGAGTCGCGAGGCGTTGGATCCAAGTGGCTGGCAACCAACCAAAGGCTTCCCCCGTGGGCGCATACCGGAGCTCGGCGGTAGGTCATCGTTGCCGTTTCTTTGTCTTCTCGCAGACCTTGTCAGGGAGAACGAGAACACACGTCAGGGCCAACGCTTGCTCGTTACTCGATATAGGCCATGTTAATTACTACACTGTAAGTGGACTGAGATTTGGCAATCCTCTCGAATCGCGCCCATGACCCAGGCGACGATCAGTGCTTCTGCAACACCATAAGACCTTGTTCTTGTTGCATGACCACTGGTCGATCCCAACCCGCGCGACCTTTCGCACTAACACGATGCCTCCTCGTGTTTTTTCACCTCGTCTTGGGCGTGATGCTACCAAGCACCGCACCTACAGGGTGCCACTCGCCCGTTCCCCAATGCCGCTGTCGTCGGTCTCCCCAGAACCAAGGAGGTTGCCATCGTCCGCTGTAGAGACCAGGGAGGCAGCTCTGCCATTCGTTTCCTCGGCCAGACATGCCAGCCCATGCAAGTCTCGATCAGAGTCAGTCTCGCTCGCCAAGATCCTCTATTGGCTGAGTCTCTTCTCGTGGCCAAGCCCCGAGGGATTGAGGCGTCTGCCGTACCCCTCCCAGCGATCTGGCCCTCTTTCTTCTCTCTCTGCGTGTCTCCGTATCTTGTATTGTTGTTTTTTTGCTTTGTTTTTTGCTTGCCACGGATCCGCCCGCAACACGTCCTGATCCCTGGGGCGGCGGCGCGGCGGCGGCGGCGCATCTCGAGCTCGACAGAGGCGTGGATGTTGTAAAAGCCGGGGGTGAGGGGTGGCATATCGTATGCTTGTGACTGCGAGCCCCTACTCGTGAAAGACGCATTTCTGTGCTTGTATGTATTCATGGGACGCGATGATGCCTACGTGACGTACTACCCATATTTGAAGCGCACGCAGCCGGCTTCACGACGACATGCCACCGACAGAGGATGGCCAAACTGCGCGACAGAAGTGCCCGCTTTGGACGGGCGTCGTCGACGTGACATCTAATCAATTTTGGCGAGATTCTGCATCCACCTGGTCACAGTATTTCCACGATGATGCGCTATCGCTCCACTACCATTTCCATCAAGTGGCACAAGAGAGAAGTTTCGAAAAAGCCACCGATTTCTTTCCTCAAGCCATCGGTTTTCCCAAACGGGGGACGTCATCTCAGGATTTTCTTCGCCCAAGACTTCTGAGACCCCAGAGAAGGGGGAGAGGCGAGTGCTCTCGGGCCTTCGGGCGCCGATCTGCTTCTCCCCCGTTTCGACCTCATGTTGACTCGGTCGACGTCTGTGGCTCAGACATTCGGCCGCCGGGGCACTCGTATATTCGTCTTTTCGGTCCGCGAGTGATGCCTTGCTTTGGGGGTGCCGTTCGTGCCACGGGGTTGCCTCCGATCCAGGGCATCCAAGACCTTGCAGCCATATTCAGGGACGCGCTTGAGAACGAGGCACGACATGCTTGATTAGGCGAGCTCGGATGCCGGTGTGCATCAGGGGTAGCTCCGTTCCACGGAAGCCGGCAGGTGTATGCCTTCAGCGAGAATACTGTTCATAGTTTTCACCAGGAGGTTGTCGTGAACAGTGTTATCGTCCCGCTCACCTCACGTCCCAGTGAAAAGCGAAGCAACTCGGGACGACGCTCCTGGCCCCTGAATTCCATGTCATGTTGGACAGTTTTCGGCGGCATGGGAGTCCATGGTTGTGTCCGTTGTTGTGACCCAAAGATCGCTTCAGCCGTGACAGGCGTGGTCAGTTTCCAATTGGGCTTAGATATCTCGCCTAAAAGACCTGAATCGATATAGCATCAGTCATGCCGGAAACCTTGCCAGCTCTGCTTAGTGGTTCAGAAAGCCTGAGGAGGCCGTTCAAAGACAAGATAGCCATGTCGAACGCAGTCTTCTCTGATCACTGCAGGCCCAGTCCATCGAGGGGCTACGGCATGGCGGCCCAACCTTGACGTAGAGAAGTTCTTGTTTGGTTCTCAGAGCATTAGTTATTGTCCATCCATGGCCTTCACAGCATTCTTGCGTTAATACCGGAGGTGACTGTCCTCTTTACCATCTGATTAGAGATGATGATGATGATGATAATGATGACTTGAATGCAAACATGTCACGTCTGTTGATGGTGTCCTGTGTTGCAATTTCGGTTTTTTGAGGATCCAAGTATCTTGAACCAAAATTTTCGTCCATCATATACCATTTGTCCTGCTTCAGGGAAACCAGGGTGACCGTATCTGTTCCTTTTGTTTCGAAATTCTCTTGAGTGATACACCTTTCCTCGGCACGTCGATAGCTCAGAGCTCATCTTTTATGGCCCTCTGCGTGCGGTCGTGACTCTTCGCCTTGAATCCGTCCCCGGGCTGCGCAATTCTCCTCAACCTGAACACCTTGGCCGCGTGGCTAGGCACAGTCGCTTTCAGCACGCCCTTGGGCTCGACGATGCCGACCTTCTTCCCAAAGAGCCTCGGATCCTCCTTCTCCAGACCAACGGCATAGGGCACCTCCGTCGCGTTGTACCAGTTCGCCTCCCTGAAGATCCTGACCCTCTCGTCATCGCTTTCGGCGTTGAAGAGCGCCGCCGCGGTCTCGGTCGGCATGCGGTCGGCCCAGAGGTCGTGGACAGCCCACTTGCACTTGACCTGCGGAGCTGAACCGCCAGGACCATCCGCGACGAAGATGTCGGCCAGCGAGGAGGACATCTCGACCTCGTCGCCGGCCGCGTTGAGGAGGATCACGACCTGGTCGCCGTTTTCCAGGCGTCCGCTCCAAACCTGCGTCTCGGCGACGCCAAACTCGTCCGGAACCAGGCTGCCTCCCACCGTTCTCTCGACCCTCAGGGCACTTCTGCCGTGGGGGTCTTGGCTGATGGCAATGATGGCAGGGTTGTTGACGATGCTCAACGCCTCGGCGGGCATGTCCCTCAGGTCGTTGCCCAGCATCAGCGGCGACTTGAGCGCGGCCCAGAGGGCAAAGTGAGCCTTGTACTCCTCGTCCGTCATGCCGCCCTGTCCGACCTCGAGCATGTCGAGGTCGTTCCAGCCACCGGGGATGCTCTTGTCCGCAAAGGCCGCGACGCGGTTGATGATGAAGAGGACGGAGCAGTGCGTGCCGGGAGCGATGCAGAAGGGGTCCGCGGCAGTGTTGCAGCTGCAGAGGTCGTCGGGGCGGGTGAAGGAGTCGTAGATGTCGCCGGACATGCGCCAGGCGTTGGCGATGGACATGCCCCACTGGATTTCCTAGTCAGTAACCCGAGGCTTTCATGAACGAGTTGGGTAGAGGCATCTACCGTGTGGACGTAGTCTTCGCCCCAGTTGCAAAGGTTCAGAGCGATCGGTCGGCCAGTCGCGTTGAGAGCGTCGGCCATGACTTTGAATCTGTTGAAGGAGATCTCGGGGGTTCCCATGCGACCCATGTGGTAGCAGTTGTCGTACTTGAGAAAGTCGACGCCCCACGATGCGAAGCTCTCGGCGTCATCCTTTTCGTGGTCGAGCGAGCCGGCTAGGAAGTCGTCAGCTTTCAGCACACTCGATCATCTGTCATCACATCCCGAATCAGACGAACCGAATCGTGCGCAGGTCATCTCCCCTGCGGTAGAGTACATGCCATACTTCAGTCCCAGGCCGTGGATGTTGTCGGACACGTGCTTGAGTCCGTTGGGGAACTTGGCGAGGTTCGGATGCAGCTTTCCCTTGGCATCGCGGCCGCCCTCATCCTGCCAACAGTCGTCCAGTACGACGTGGTCGTAGCCCAAGTCGCGAAGGCCCAGGCTCACGATGCGCTCCGATGTGCCGAGCAGGAGATGCTCCGAGACGTCGCAGGCGAACGCGTTCCAGTTGTTCTTAGTCTCTCGGTCAGCAATTATCTCAAGTCGGAACCAGATGCCGGAGAGACATACCCATCCCATCGGTGGTGTTGTAGCCAATCCATTGTTGACAGCAGCAACACGTCCGACGGACGCCAAAGCAGCCACGAGTCCCAACGATGTGTACACCATTTTTTGACGCCTAAAGGAGAACAATGACGGTTGTTCTTTGATCGTCGGCACAGAAAGAAATGCACTTCTTCCTGAAATTTATACCATCAAAAAGAAACAGAAGAGAGAAAAAAGTGGCATTGCAGATGTGCCTGCCCCGCCATCGCAGCTTCATACAGTACCCATCACATCGCATCGCATCCTATCCCTCACTTACTATCCGTACAGGAGCTGACACAAGCTGCCGAGTGAGGGGCGCGGCGAGGGGCAGTGGTTGGTGAGAGGTTGCAAACAGGGACCGGTCGAGCAGGGGGGCGGAAAACAACGATGAGTTTTCCGCCTGCTCTCCGCAACAAACGAGTCATGCGTCAGATGGGCAGACGAACGGCCTGAGCCCTGCATTGAAGCCGCCAGAGTACGTAAACAGCTCGATTCGTCCTGCCAAGGACATCACCCCGCCACGTGCGAGGTCACCGGCTCCTTCAGATTTTGCTGTGCCTGCCGGCGAATTTCTCGGAGTGGTTGAGGTATCGTGGCATCCATGTCACGAAGATGAGCCGCTTACTATGCACTACGTAGTACAGACGCCGACAGAGAGTGGCATGTGAAGAAGGCAAGATTCTCATGCTGAATCCACTTCCAAAAGTATCAACGGGCCAAGACCCCAGAACGAGATCCCCAGGTTTTTACCACATAACCCACCCCCCCTCATCTCAGTCCCTCCATCGTCCACAGTGACTCCATCGCGTCCCCGTATCCGTCTCTGTCTCCGCCTCCACGCCGGTCGGTCCCGACATCCTTCTCCTCCATGGGCTCCGCAAACTCGACGAGGAACCGGAGCATCCAGCGGTCGAGGACGAAGCTGGTGTCGATGCTGGTTCGCGCCGTCTCGTGGAACGCTCGGAGGCGGCTGATGGCGCGGTCGACGGTTGGCCAGTAGCATCTCAGCTGGAGCAACAGCTCAAAGTTGCGCTCGAGCCGTCGTCGAGCCAGACTAATGTCTGCCTCGTCGCCGCTGAACAGGAGCGTGTGTATCTGCACCGTCGATGCGATGACCAGCACGTGTGCCGCCATCGTGTACCTGACGTCGGCATTGGCGGTCGTCTGCGCGCGGTACACCATGTCGCATAGACGAGCCGCGTGCTCCTTGCATCTCTTCGCATACGAGTCCCGCCGCGCCACGGAAGCCGACGCCGTTGGGTTGATGGCCGTCGTCGCCGCCGCGCCGTACAGGAACTGATAGTACAGGAGCTGGCCAAAGTGATAATAACCCAGGTACACGGCGGCAAACGTCCGTCCGAGGCCTCTGGCTGCGAACCACGCAAAGTTTTCGGGCGTATCTCTCATGTTCTGCGGGAGAGCCGCCAGCCAGCCCTCCATGCGAGCGCTCAGTGCCTCGACGCCGCGTTCGAGAGAATCCCAGTCCGGATTGTCCGCGACGCACCGCTGGTTGAAGTCGTTGACGTCAAGCAGGATCCTGTTCAGCCTCACCATCTGCGACAAGTGCTGCGAGCTCTGCGCGGACAAGGGTGCGGCATGGCTCCCAGCGCGGCTCAACGACAGGAACGGCAGATCGTCCATCGGCAGGGGGATGTCGGATCTCGCCGGCAGCAGCTTGGGCAGCTTGACGGCCGTCGACGACCAGACGTCGATCATGCAGAGTGACCACCAAACTGGAGAATCGGCCGTCAGTCAGTCACGGTTGTCTTGCAGGAGGAGGGGGGGAAACTTGGCGATCTGGGGGGGTAGACGCGTGTTTGACAAACCCCGTATGTTGACCTCTCGTTCCAGCAGACTGGTCGCCGGTCTGTTGGGCAGGTCTAGAAGCTGTGCCATGCGACAAGCTACGCCATAGTAGATGTTCTCCGACTCCCCGTCGCCGTCGGCCGTTGTGGCGGCGCCTATCAGCACGCAGACCTGGATCGTGGTCAGGGACACATGGCGGAGATTGAGAGAGGCCTCGGCGGCTCGCAGGTACCCGTGAACCCTTTCCCGGGGGTCGACGTCGGCGAAGATGGGGTCGGTTGAGAACCTGAAGTTGCCCATCAGATCATAGACTCTGATAGTGGACCGAGGCGCACATGTCTTGGCGGAAACACACACCTCGCAGCCAAGGCGCAGATGCCAAACAGAATCCCGCGAGGTACCTGGTCGGCGAGCGCATCTTCAACAAAGGTCGGCCGATGGAACAAGGAGTGAAACTGATCATGGATGTAGTCAAAGTAGAGTCTCACCAGGTCCAGCCGGATGGGTAGACTAGGCAGCGTGGCATACGGAGTGGTCTCATATCGGGAACACCAGTCACCAGGACCGGGACTGGTACCATCGTTGACGAGACTTGAAGGCGAGGCACTCGTCTGTCCCTGGTCTTGGACACGATGACTCTGTCCGTGATTTTGACGTTGCTGCCTTTGCTGCTTTCGTTCGCCCTGGTGCTGTCTACGTTGTGTCTCTCTCTGCTCGTAGTAACCCCCTGGAGGTGGTTGCTGAACGCATCTAATTCCCCTCTCGCTGCAGTAGATACAGTCGACCAGTCCGTCCCTCGTCTTACACTTGCGCCGACGCGCTCTGCAAAAGAAGGTGTCAGGTAAATCTCGCCGACTCAAAGGCACACACCAAAGGAGATACGAAAGGGGAGGGGGCAATCAGTGTGTACCGGCAGGCAGTACAAGCCGAGGGTTTCCGCATGTTGCGGAGCTATACTCGGAACGAATGCCGTTGGCGTTTGGTCGAGGCCGGCGCAACGAGACGAGCTAATAATTACCATGTACGTGGTCGTAGGTGAAATAGATGGGGCGTCTGCAGAGAAATCTACCAGAGAAAAGAGAGCCCTCCAGCCTCTCTCTCCACACGTCCAGTTCGTCCAGTTTGTGTGGTTCGGCCTCTTCGCTGTGAACGACAAGGAGGACGTGGGCCAATTTGACAGAGGAAAGACTGCACAAGTATTTCACCTCGCGTTGGGTACCCGGCCGAGTCGCGGCGACCAGGGCCCTCCCTGCTGGTCCTTACCGTTTGCTTGCTCAATCGGGATCTAGCGGCGGTTTAATTGCGGAAAATATCTCCTATCCTGGTCCCAGGCTTCTGATCGTGTAACCCACGATCGTCTGACGAATGGGCGCATCTCGTTGCTCCCCCAAAAGTCTCGACCGACCATCGCTCCAAACCTCCCCAAGTCCGGAGAATTCCCCATGGGACCCTCGCAGGTTGGTTGCTTTGCTCGGTATCAGTACCTACTCACCTTCGGTCTTGCTGCTCGAAACGTGCGCATCGGCTGCCAACATCGAGCCCACATCATGGCTGCTTCTGGGATTCTCCGCACTGCCTCGGCAACACCAGGAGATTGGGTCGGTTTCTCTGGCTTGCTCCGAGGACGCGGCAGCCAAGGACGTCCATGACGAGCCCCCGCCTTTTTCTCTATAAATGCGACGTTGTGTCCGCTTTGCTTCGTGCCTGGCCCGACGTGTGGGAATAACCTCGTCTTTAGTTGCCTGACTCCCTCGGCACAATCTTCTAGCATCTCCAACATGGCTCAGGAGAAATCCGTGGGTGTGGATGCGGTGCCAACCGTCAGCCACCGCCATGAAATCCAAGGCGAGGCCATCACGGCCATGCAAATTGAGCGTGGCATGACCGTGAGGGACTCCTTGCGCTTCTGGCCCAAGGCCATCGTCTTCTCGTTCATCATCTCCCTAGCCATCATCATGGAGGTAAATCACCCACCAGGCATTGCGCTATTGCCGGTATACTGATCTTCGTCTAGGGCTACGACACGAACTTGATGAGCAACTTTTACGTCTTCCCGGCGTTCCAGAATCGCTACCACGATGAGGTCACCAGCAATGGCGATCCCGTCATCTCTGCTCGGTGGCAGACCATCATCAACAACGGCGTGCAAGTCGGCTCTATCCTAGGTCTCATTCTGAATGGCTTCATAACCGAGTGGCTGGGATACAAGAAGACCATGGTAGTCTCCATGGTTGCCATGATTGGAGCCGTCTTCATTCCCTTCTTCTCCAACGGCTTGCCCATGTTTCTTGCTGGCGCCCTGATCCAGGGCATTCCGTGGGGAATCTTCCAGACTCTGGCGGTCACCTATGCTGCCGATATCTGCCCCATGGCACTCAGAGGTTACATGACATCCTGGGTGTATGTTTCTCGACGTCCGTGGATGCTGCACAAGCTAACGTAGCTAGAAACATGTGCTGGGTTATTGGCCAGCTGATCAGTAGTGGCATGCTTCGTGGGCTTCTGCAGATAGACAACCAGTGGGGATATCGCATTCGTGAGTTTTTCGAGGGTGCGCAACCCAGAAGAACCGTCCACTAACATGTTGTGCCATTCAGCTTTTGCCATCCAATGGGTCTGGCCCATCCCCATCATCGTCGGCACGCTTCTCGCCCCAGAAAGTCCCTGGTGGCTTGTCCGTCAGAACCGACTTGACGAAGCCAAAGAAGCGGTCCGCAAGTTGACATCGCCCAAGAGCGGCGTCCACTTTGACCTGGACGCGCACGTGGAGATGATGCGCCTCACCAACCAGTTCGAAATTGAGGTCAGCTCTGGCTCCCACTACTGGGACTGCTTCCGCGGCGTCGACCTCCGTCGCACCGAGATCTCGTGCATGGTCTGGCTGACGCAGTCCTTCTGCGGAGTGCCATTCATGGGTTACGGCGTGCAGTTCATGACCAACGCCGGCCTTAGCAAAGAAGCTGGCTTCACCATGGGGTTGGTGCAGAACTGCATCGGCCTCATCGGTTGCATCATCGCCTGGTACATCATGACTCACGTCGGCCGACGAACCCTCTACATGGCGGGCCTTGGGGCCATGGTCGTCATCCTACTCATCATCGGAGGCCTGGGCGTTCCCGAGATGACATCCGCGACGTCCTGGGCGGTGGGTGCCCTCATCATCGTCATGCTCTTCCTCTTCCAGCTCAGCGTCGGGCCCTCGTGCTACACACTCGTCGCCGAGATGCCTTCCACCCGACTCCGCGTCAAGACGGTCGCCCTCGCCCGTGCTTTCTACAACTCTGGAGGCTTCATTGTCAACGCGCTCCAGCCCAACATGATTGGGGAAAACGCTTGGAACTGGGGAGCCAAGGGTGGATTCTTCTGGGCCGGTATTGCCGCCCTGTTTCTGGCCTGGACCTTCTTCCGCCTCCCTGAGCCGTTCGGACTGACGTACTCCGAGATTGACTTGCTGTTCGAGCACCGCGTCGGGGCTCGCCACTTTAGTCAGGCCGCGGCCGACTCTCTGCGGCCACAGTTGGAGGAGGTCGCCAACCGACAAGATAAACTCGCCGCGGTCGTGAGCCACCAGGAAGCTTGAGTATGTCGCCAAGGGACGAAGGTTCCGGGTTGGTTGCGGCAAGACAAACGAGATGTCATGACGAGTGAAGCTGACAGCTAAATGAAGAGAAATCACTCATTGATCAAGACAATTTTGCTTCGCGTCGACATTGTGAATGGTTCATTCATGTCTGCCTGCTGACAGAGACCTTGTTCAACGTATGCTACTTGATACGTCTTGATGATCTTGAGCTTGTCCGGACAAACAGTTTCAACGTAGATTCCGACCAAGGTTCCGGGCCACACCTACCAACTGAAGCTTCAAGACTTGAGCACTCGATTATGGCGGCTGCCTGCCAGTGGTCACGCTGACTGAAAGATACACTCCACATGGGTACTATTGCCCGTATCTTTACAAAATACGTGACATGTTTTCTAATATTTGACCATACCAGCTTCACGATGTATTCATGGCGTACGTGTGGCCAAAAGTGATGCATCATCTCCCATGACGGCACATCCAATAGCCTTTGGTCATTGGAACCGGACTTGCTGAACACTTGAAGAGCGACGATGATGTCTTGTTGTATGAGCCGATGTGCCCCAACGTTGGTGCCATCATACGAGCATCTTCAGCTGAGGGGGCGAGGTGACAAGGGGCACCAGGACGATAGCTAGCTTGAGTCACCTGAGAAGCTTAGAAAAAGCGAAAGCATACCGATTAGAAGGATGGCCTAGATGATGAACGACCCCTCTCATTTTTCCAAAGATTTCGTTTTTCTATCTGTTGGAAATCTATGGCAGTGAGCGCTCCCTTCGCGTGCGAGCGCTTCCTTCGCATGGAAATCTTTTTCCAGATTTCATTTACGGAGCCAGGCTGACGCAGCCATCGGCGCTGTCCTCAAGAAAGATTCCACTGAAAATGACTCCTTCAGTGATTCCGGCCGGCTGGAAACCGTTCTTGGTGATGTCTCCCTCGCCCCCGACGGGCTTCTTGAGCAGACCGAAGTGGTACTGGCCCTGGCCGCTGACGTCGTTGGGCACAGCATCACCTTGGGCCTTGAGGGCGTCCTTGCCGGTAGAGTAGTGTACTTTGGTCGTTCTATACTGAATCAGCATCCGAGTTCTCTGACAGGAATCTGATCCTTACTTCTTGTTGAAGTCCAGCGTGATACCAAAGTTGTGCGTCACACCCTCGGTGAAAGCGGTGCTGAACAGCACAGGGGGTTCGGGCTTGGTGTTGACGTTTCCAAACAGCTGAAGGGTGTCGGGGTTGGCGTTCTTGCCACCGAGGATAGTTCCCGTCTTCAGGACGACCTGGTTAGTGCTGAAGTCGGCACTCTCCAAGAAGGCCATCTGATACTCGTGGGAGACATTCAGAGGCTTCTTGGCATCCTTGGTGATGCTAAAATGCAGCGTCTTGACGCCGGTCGTGGACGCGTCTTTGCCGTCGTTGCTCGCCGGCAAAAGCTCTGCGCGGCGGAAGCCAGTCTGGTTGTTGAAGATGGACTTGTCACTACTCGATGTAAGCGAACGACTCGGTTCGTAGAGAAACCGTCGTAGCTGACCTGATGGTAACCTCGATGGGTACGGTCTTGGTCCCGTCAAAGGGGGATGCGCCTTCTTTGGGTAGCTGGAGGAGCTGACTGAAGCTCAGGCCCTTGCCGAAAACGTTCTGGGGATTGAAGAAATTATTCTTCGCGTCGAAGGCCTTGAGGGCGGTGCCGGACGGGATACGTCCATCGAACTGAAGCTTGCACTTCTGTGCCGTCACAGCGGACGCCAGCGTGATGAGAGTGAATGACTTGATGCACACCATGATGAAGTTGGACCTGCCTGGTAAAAGAGTGAAAGTGGTGTTGAATTATGAAAAAGAAGGACGCCGATATAGGGTGTAAGTGAGAGGAATGAATGAAGCTAAGTGACTGAAGCAGCAAATGCCAGCGGACAGCAGAGGCCTTTTTGTAGTCTGGACCACTCGGTCGGTTCCAGACTCCGGGCCGGCGATTTCTTAAGATTCACCACGTATTGGCGACTCATGCGCTCTTGGCAATTGTTTGGGATGGTTCGTCGAGTGTTCCCTCCGGAACACGACATTTAAGGTGGCATCAAGCCAGAGAGGAGAGTATGGAGGCCAAAACGGGCGGGCATCTGAGGAAGGTTTCCCCATACCAGGGGGGGCTCTGGAATGGGGACCTGGTACTGAGGTTGACGTGAAGTGCATCTGACCAACCAAAGATCACAAAGTAGGGTCCATTCTGCTCAGAAGCAGGGCGATCAAACCGCATCGTCTCAGGGGCAGAAATTCGGTCTCGCCCGAAGGTACCGGGTTGCCGGGAACATTAGATGGACGATGAGACGACAGAGGTGTCCTGCAGCCGACCGGCATCCGTCTGTCCGTCGGGAGTGCGTCCCAAGTTGCTGTCGGCATCGTCTCATCTGGCTTGCATAATTGGTTGAAGAGTTATGAGATACAATTTAGGTTCCGGCTTCTGACTCGGGGCTATGTTGAGTGACTTCCGTTTCGTTTGACATAATTCCATAGCCCGTGAGACTCTCTTCGTAAACTCACCGTTGTTAGGCACTGCATATCAGTGGCCTGCATTGCGAAGGGTCGCCTACAAGTACGGACAACCCGAAGCAAGGCACTTGTCAGACACGTTGATCGACATTGGCCAAGATGGCTGAAAAGATGACCGTGAACAAGCCCACCGTTGATGTAACTTTGGTTCTTCCCAGTACTACGTTGACGGGCAGCGTGCAGGAAGTCGCAGCAGGTTCTGTCGATGAATTTCCATGCAGTCATCGAATGGGAAATGACCCGCTGGTGAATTTAGACAGTTATCGCGAATGGGCAAGATGGCCTTTGATCACGGGAAGCGTTTAAGCAACAGCAAGGCCGAGCTTTGGAACGACTGCGGGTTCGAGTCAAGATTGTCGTTCGTTCGGTAATGTCGCAGTTGAGTTCAATGACATCCACTGGCGATGGGTCTTGGCATCACCTCAAGCCGAGCAAGATGGTGGGATAATACCCCGACGGGCAATAAGCCGCACAAAGCTTGTCAGTCGTTGTGTTTTCCGTGCAATGTCGCAGAGTCGTGGTTCATCCTAACAGACCACACCACGCCGGTTACATAAGCGAAGGACAGACGTCTGTCCTTAGGTAAGACGCGACCCGTGCGCCAGACCGTCGAGACAATCGATAAGGTAGGGATCTTTTATCTTATCTTATCGAGCTGCCGCCTCCCATAATATTAGTGGGGCTCGAGAGGCTGGTGATCTCACTGCGCAAGGTGCCCTGGATGGTCTGACGCTAAACTACAGGCGTCCTCAGTGAGCACTGAGTGGAATGGAAGTGAAGAAACGAGAGGTCGGGTGGAGCGGGGAGAATCCGACGAGATCCCGGTCCTGGTCGAACGACCCTTCCTTCCGTTTGAGGCGGCCAGTCGCGGTTCACAACAACATTGCATTTGCGAAGTTGGTTTGAATGGAAAAGAAAAAAGCGTCGTCTATGGTTTCCTCATTAGGACCAACAAGTGCCAATTTTTAGTACTGCAGCTCTATCGCTGTTGTCCTTCAATATTGGGGAACTGCGACGGTAGACAGCTTGTCGATAAGCTTCCGAGCTTTGGTATTCCTGCGCACGTTCTGAGACGCGTCTGTTCTCCCCACGCCGGGCTTGGGCCAGGAATCTCGCCTTGCCTCACTCAGCCCCGAAGCTGCTACCTCGACAATCTCACGCGCTTTCACTCGATTTCTTTCCAGCTAATCGCTAGGTCGTGTGTTCCACTCAAGATACGACGCGACCTATACGGTGGCATCAGTCTCAGTCGCGACTCTCAATTGACAAAGTCGAGGATCGCGAGCTCTGGTCTGACCTTGACCTACCTCGGCCCACCGCGTCGTAAACGCCATTCGTCGACATCCCCGACTTCGTATAAAGGCGCTGCCAACGCGAACGATTGTTGCGCACTCCTCGCGCGACTCTACGGGACCATAACACACTCGGAGGGATCGTCAGAGTTTGTCGTTCTCATCGTACCGCTTGCCACAGCCCCGCCACCACCAATCGCCGCCGCTATTCGTAGCTGCCTCCCACAAAGCGAGTCGCCGCCTCTGTTCGCCTGCGCCTGCACTCAACCCGTACTCGAACTCGCGTTAACGCCCGAGAAAGAAAGCTTGTCTGGTAGGATCCTACAACACCAGTCCAATGGGCCGACTTTGAGGACGCGTTCGATATGCCGACCACCCAGGTGACCCCGACAGAAGATGCTCTTCTCCAGGGGATCGCCGACGCACTTCTCAAAGCTCGGAAGGTTGTCGTCATAACTGGTGCTGGCATTAGCACCAACTCAGGCATTCCTGTAAGCACGCGACCTGCCGCCTGTCCTATGCACTCTGACTGACGACGACGTAGGACTTTCGAAGCGAGAACGGACTTTACTCCCTGATACAGGCCCAGTATGATGCTGCTGCTGCTCAGGACGATACTCCCAGGCCAACGTGTACTACACCATCGGACACGACTCCGGACGAACGCGGCCACCCGAACAAGCGTCGAAAGCTTTCATTTGAAGATTCCGGAATATGCATGCCCAGTGATGGCTCACAACCTACGATTGGCAACGCCGTCGATTTCAAAGACGAAACCAAATGGGCCGCGCCAAGGGAGTCTTCACCAATCACTGCAGATGGGCCAATTACGAGATCTAGGTCGAGGAGGTCGTCACCAAATCACAGCAGTCAACAACCGACGCCCCCGATGGACCGTGTGCAAAAAAGATCTCCGTCAGTGACGTCGGAAAGGTCGCTTCGACGGTCTAGGCGAACGCAGTCATTGCCTCCGACGGACAGTCCACCGAAAAAACTGCAAACTCTCCGAAAGGATCCATCGCCAAAACGGCATGGGCCGACCGGCAGTCCCACGCCTACTCCTCTACGCTCGAGATTCCGTTCGGCCAGTCCGGATACAACGCGCAGGTCAAATACGCACCAGGCCCCAGCTGCAGAATTACGCAAGAGGTCTCTTTTAACGTCGTCCTTGGCCTCTATGCAGGCATCTGAGGTGGGTGACGCATCGATAACTGCCTCAGGCCCAGCACGATCGGCACCATCTTTCGCCAGGGAGGATGAGCCTATCCTTCCACTCGCCAGGCGGGCTTTGGCCTCGGCGTCCCATCTCACGACGCCCAAGAAGTCCAGAACGTTTCCCACTTCATCGCCGTTATCTTCGCCACCTAGCGTCTTGCCCCAAACCCCGACATTCTGCAGAGGTGATGGCCCGGCACACTCTACTCTGTCTCGGCCCCCTATGACTTCCAGCTCGTCGCCTCTATCGTCTCCGCCTCCCGACCTGTTCGACCCTTACGAAGAGCGTTCCTCGTTGACGAGTCAGCAGACATCCAGCGCGGTGAGCAGTGCAGCGTCTTCAGAAACCGACGAGACGCCCCCATCGTCGCAGCCTGGCAAGCCTTCCTTGCCCAACATCAAAGGCAGAGACCTCTTCGACGCCTCAATTTGGGCTGATCCCCTCAGAACCTCGGTGTTTTACAGGTTCGCGACAAATTTACGACAAAAGGTCAGGGACGTACAGCCCACGGAGTCACATCATTTTATCGGTCACCTGCGCAATCGAGGCAAGCTGGTCAGGTGCTACACTCAGAACATCGACCAGATCGAGGAGAAGGTCGGTCTTTCCACCTCGCTACAAGAGGGGCCCGGCCACCGCGGTCGCTTTTCGAGAAAATCAATGGTGGCCACACTGGCACCGACGAGCTCTCAAGGGAGCGAGAAGGGATCATGTGGAAATGTTGAATCCCCAGATAAGGAGACGCGAGACGTACGTGGAAAAGGTTCATCAACATCAGAAGGCACAGCTGCCCCCACAAGCTCGCAGACATCGCAGACAGAACGCAAACCCAGCGGCGTGGAATGCGTTTTCCTCCACGGCTCCTTGGAGTCTCTGAGGTGCTTTCTTTGCGGCAAGATTTGCGCTTGGGATGAGGGAGGTCGTGCCCAGGAGACCCTTTTTGGACGACAGCCTGAGTGTCCCTTCTGTGCCGGAGCCACGGCGGCGAGACAGGAACGCGGCAAGAGAGCCTTGGGTGTTGGCAAATTACGGCCGGACATTGTGCTATACGGCGAGGAACACCCGAACGCACACCTCATCTCGCCAATCGTTACTCACGATCTCGGCCTTCAACCCGACCTCCTCCTGATTCTCGGCACCTCCCTGAAAGTCCACGGACTCAAGGTTCTCGTCAGGGAATTTGCTAGAACAATCCACGGCAGAGGCGGCAAGGTTGTGTTTGTCAACTTTACGAAACCCCCAGAAAGTTCCTGGCGTGACATCATCGACTATTGGGTACAATGGGACTGTGACGCGTGGGTGTCTGATTTGAAAGCGAGGGTCCCTCTGCTATGGCAACCCCCGGGAATAAAGCCACCGAAGAAGAAGAAAGAGCCCAGCGAGAAGCAGAAGAAACGGCAAAGCCTCGCAGTCGAAAGGCCGAAGCCGACGCCGGCGGGACTCCCCGAAGGCGTCGAGATCTCAGCACCGGCCTCATCGGCTGTCGTCTCTGAGAACCTTGACCAGGTCGACCAGCTCGGGACATCCGGCGAAACTGCGACATCACCAGAGGAGACTGGAAGCCGATTCGCATCTGATAAGGGCGTACCGGCATCGACGCCTGCGCTTTGCGTACCCCAGGTCGTTGTTCCGGAGACGCTTGGCATTGCTGACGAGCCTGCTGTGGCCGCAGAGCTGCCAATCAGTGTCGAGCTCGTCGTCCCTGAAGACACTGGTCGGTCAGAACAGCGCATGCCTTTTGAAATGTTAATTGACCATGAGCAACATCATGTTGAAGCCCAGCGGCTTGTACTGCGTGATCTGGCTGTGATGCCAGCAGCGACCGTCATTCCGGGACCGTCCGGCCATGCAAGTACGACTACTGCGAAAGAGGTCGGACCAAACCCACCACCGCCCACGCACGTGTTCAACACACAGCCAAAATTGGCGACGATGCCAGAAGCGCCGACGGAAGTGTTACTCGAGACTCACCTCGCGCTGAAGACCCCAGCGAAGCACGAAATACAAGCGGTTGAACCGACTCCGAAATCCGTACCTTCGAGACCTGTAGCAACTCGCGACGACAGGATGAACGCGGCGTGGCTTAGTTGGAGAATTCGTTCGGAGCTTCGGCGGATCGTTGGTCGACAACCTACCACTACTCGAGTCACCAAAGCAAAACCGAAACATCGCCAAAAATCAGCACCCGGCGTGTCTTCGGAGGTGATACAATATCAAGCGCGCGTCAATGCACAAGATGTTCATCAGCGCCTCGCCCTGCCTGTTAGAAACGCGGAAGAGAGGTTACAACTCCTGGCCGCCCCTCTCACGTTCGATGCTGTCATGACAGATGCTTCGGCAGTACAGCCTTCGGGAACAGAGCCTCCGGGTGTCAAGGCGCAAGAAGCAGATGTTCAGGAGACAGAGACACAGCAAGCAGAGGCATCGGGGTCCGCATTGTTGGGACCACAGACTCTGGGGAGCTCCATTCTGGCGGCTGTTAAGCACAACCCTCGGAAACGGAAGCGAAAGGCGATTGATGGCATCGAAATATCCGCAGTACGGACGCCTCGTTCAACTGCCGCAGCAACCGCCAAAGCTCTGCCACGACCAGCGCCATTGAAGGCCAAAATGTCGCCAAACGAAGAAGAGCCGCTGATGGTACCCCCCGACGTACTGTCCGGCATTCACAGCGTCACCATGAGTAGGTTCGAGCTGGCGCCGCTCCATAGGGCAGAGTCGGAGGTAGCGATGCCGACAAGGCTCGCGCCTATGGAACCTGACCACACTCCCGCAGGGCCTCTTGCAGACATATCGCCTAATTCGCGACCTCGGCTTCAGCACGATGCCATGCCCAGCACAGCATCTTGTTATCAGCAGCTTTCCACATCGTATTCACCTCCCGAATCCCAGCAAAGTTTCACACCGCATTCGGCACCCTTTGTTCAGCAGAACTTCGCACTGAAACCGCTGTCCCATTTCCAGCACAATTCTACAGCAGCTGCGCAAACTCACATCGAGCAACATGCCACGTTGAACCGGCCACCCTACTTGGAGCAGAATTCCTCACCGAGTTTGCCAGCCCACGTTCAGCAGGACTTTGCACCGCAACCGCTGTCCCATTTTCAACAGAAGTCGATTCGTGTCGAACAACATGCCACGCCGACTCAACCATCCTACTTGGGGCAGAATTTCACACTGAGTTCGCCAACCGAGGCTCAGCACAACTTTGCGCCGACATTGCTGTGTCATTTCCAGCAGAATCCAGCACCAGATTACCGACCTATTGTTGAACAGCGTACGCCGATTCCGCCATCCGATTTCGAGCAGCATCCAGCGGCGGATGCTCAACCTTTACCGCCTACAACGTCGCTTCCGCCACTCGATTTCCAGCCTAATTCAATAACAGATGCTCAACCTTTTTTCAGGCAGCATACGACGCTGATCCCGCCACATCACCTTCAGCAGAGCTTGCCTGCCGTTTCGCCGCCTGATTCTCAGCTGAACTCAACTGTTGATCGACCTTGTGTCGGACAGCAGGCAGCACCGTCAGCGCTGGAATTCACGTGCGACGCCACCATTCGCAAGTTGATGGAAGAGTCAAATTGGACTGCTTCAAAGGGCACCGGGCCAATCAAGATGTTTGGGACGCAAAGGCCGCAACACTGTGAGCGGGAAGCAGAGGCAGCGCTTGCATTAGAGGGAATGAGGCATAGAGGCTATTAGTGTCTTCGAAGAGGACATGGATCGTGGACGCAGATGTGACATTTCTTATCTGCAATAAGCAGCGTGGTATTATACCCCATAAGTAATTAGACATGAACGCTCCCAAACTTGGGCCGCGAGCAGCGCTGTTCTGTTTTGAACTCTCAACACGCGAGGTGAGTACTTGCGGAGGCAGGGCCGGGATTCACTCCGGCCGCCTCAGCAAACCAGAAACGGGTACGGGTACTGGTGCCTAAGTGACTGAGCATGCTGCGCGTTAGACGAACAGTGCTCATCTTTGTCGGGTGAGGTGCAGTTGGGCTTTGATGCTTCCTGCAGCGTAGCCCTCCATGACCATGGAGCACCGAACGTGGAGGAGAGGAATTGTCAAGCCGGCCAAGCTGAATGGCAATGTTTTCCGAGTCCGAAGGTCAGAAGTGGATGTCGGGAAAACACGTGAATGACAGTCGGACAGCGCGTCAACTTGCAGTCGCCTCCGACTCGACCGCAACGCACTTCAGGATACTACGCTAGATGGGGTCCAGGTCCAGTCCAGTGGCAACCATTTCAAGTTCCGGCAGGCTAGGAGCGACAGGCGACGGTGCCCTCCGCCACGCGAAGGGTGATGGTGGTGTGGTTCCCTAGCCATTTACTGGCCATCCAGCTTTTGGGAAGAGGCTAATAAATGGTCCAAAGCTAGGCACGTTTGTTGATTTCTGATCTTTCAGAATCGATTTTCTTTGACGATGGCGGTCGTGTTATGCGACGGCGCGTGTCTGTCTTCTTGGACTTACGACCGTATTCTCGCAAGAGCAGCTTCGGTCAACATTAGCGGTTACCCAGAATGGGATAGCACTATCTGTCCTTCCGAGACAAGGGTCTAGAAGTCCGTGGGACACGGAACATGCAACTGGCAATTGGCAAGGAAGCTTTGGGAATGATTCCTTCTGGGCAGGCTGGCAGGTAGATAGATCGGTGAGATGAACGTGTGGACCGTGTCTGGTATGCGTACGGAGTACAGTTGGAGATTCTCGGTCAGCACGGGCGAAGTGACGGGGACTGAACTCAACTGTCTTTGTAGAGACTGACGGCATGGAAGTTTCGAAACAAGACGAGAGACTTTCGGGATACAAGTGTCAGGGACGTTTTGGCTCAACATTCCAAGTGCCAAGTGCCATCGAGTCTATTGATCGCCTGGAATGGACGGTGTTGGCAGCCAAGCAGCGACGGGAACGCTCTATCGGCTGAGAATGCCGACTACGGAGCTTCGAATGGCAATTGAGTACAACGCTTATGGTTCATCATCAATCGCGTTGTCGAGCATCGGCTCTCACACCTTAACATACCTGGGAGTGATCTGCCGTAACTATTGGTTATCTGGCACCAGGTACAGAACAGGTCGTGCAGTCTCAGCCGCAAACTAGTGTGAGAGGGATATTGCTGGGATACACGTAGTGTTGGTCAATACTCAAACAGGGCGTGATCCGCCGTACATAGTACACATCAGTCAAGAAGCATGTGTAGCGAATCACGCGGGAAGGAGCACGAGGAGCAACAGATATGTATTCAGCCTAGCTAGCTACCGACGAAGTTGGAAGCGATTATTTACTGGTAATGCTTCACTATTTGGTTCCAGGCGTCGGATGGGCTGGTCTGCCACGAGGCCTGGGCTGGTCTGTCAACCTCTGGCCGCGCGATGCAGGTGTGGCAACGCTAGCTGTGTAGCCCTTTAGAAGAAGGCAAAGATGAATGTCGACTATGACTACCAATTTCTTAAATCTCGCCTCTATTACGACAGAAAGCGCATGTATCGTCTGTAGGGCGTTCCTAGTGAGAATTCTAGTGCACCTCGAGTGCAAGGTCGTGGACGTTGATGTAGCAACAAATCGAGCTCGGCTTCACCACGCTCGGACGGGATTGAAGTGGATCTGAACTTGGATCTGGGGAAACCGCTCGCACGTCCCCCAAAGCAGTCCAGGTCTCAGAATTCAGCACTCCGGAAGCAGGGGCCAGGACCGGTTCATCGTTGCTTCCATCTCATGACCACAGACAGATAGGCACATGGAAGGTAGGTAGACAACTTGGGAAGCAGGCGCAGGTACCTTAGGGAAGGAAGCACCCAGCTACTTAAACAGTACCTCGGATACCTTATTAGTTGGTAACGCCTCCTGTGTCTTACCTAATGAAACCGACATTCTACTTGACCACTTCACCGAGAGACGTCGAGTCCTTTAGTACTGTCTCCTCACAACCTACCTAGGTACCTGCTGAAGTGCCCATTCAGTCGGGTCTGAGTCTCTCCCAAAGAAAACTCGGGCCTTAGCTGGGGTCCTGCTCCGATCGACTTCGCCTCGGACATTTTCCATCTACATGTCTATCGAAAACAACGGACGATCTTGTTCTTGTCGGTTCTGGATCCGCCTTCTCCGTCCGCGCTCATCAGGCTGCCTACCTCCTAAGGCACCTTCTTGGGGGCCATTCTTTCAGCAATTTCTCAAGCTTCAGCTGCGCGCTCTCGGAAACGCCCGCACCGTCCATAGAAGGCTGCCTAACAAACTCGCTGCCAATTCTAGATTACCAGCCCATACTGTAATTAGTATGTTTGACAAGATTGGTCATTGAACGACGCTGAATATACTAGCCGTGGGGATACACCTCAATTTGCCCGGTTTTTTTCTTCTTCTTTCGACGCCTCTCTCGGGTTCTTTCAAGCTGGTACACGCATGCCGCATATGACAAGCTCTGTGGAAAATGCTGAGAAACAAAAGAATGGCCTTATTCCCGCCTTCCACAACGGTTACGGCTTGACAACGTGTGGGCGAAGACGTCAATCGCGATGACTGGCACATCCACTTACCTCACCGACAAAGAAGGTACTTGGGCCGTGTGGGAAGACAATGCCACAAGCCAGTGGCGTTGTTCTCGTGATTGAGGGGCCGCAGAGACGGCGACGCGACTCTCGCAGAAATTGTCACGGCGACGGTTGAATCGTCTGAACGGCCAACCATTTTGCCGACGTCTACCTTGTCTTCATTGTTGCTACAGGTTTGCCAAGGACACGAACTAGAGCCCTCTGCCGATCGTGCTCGGCTTTCAGCAAGCCGCATGGACCTGCTTCTTGTAGCCACGAGTCGACGCTTACCGTAAGGCTTAGCAATTCTCCGACAAAGTGCTCCTGGAGCCTCCTGGTCTTCCCACTTGTGTCCAGCCTCAGACTCCAAGGCCAGGCTCTCTGTGCAACTCTTTGCCCGACAGGACAGCATCGGACTGCTGGGAACGATATCGTGCATCATGACATTATGGCCGTTGCTTAATGTTTCGCTCGCCTTTTCGACAGCTAATGTGCACAAGGACTTGGAAATGCTTCACTCCTAGTACCCTCGTGTCTGCCTTCTTTCTTCTGACCACGCTAATCTAGCTCACTGACCCGGGCCTCTTGCGGTTGGCCCTTGAGGTTCGAGCTCGTGCGGCATGGCGCTTTGGTCTGCTCGCGCACAATCGTGTGAGTCGGCTTCGTCTATTGCCGCCTTCTCTCGCTAGCCACATAGCGCCGCCAAATTTATCCATGGCTCGCGAGGGGTCTGGATGCTTCAGGAGACCCGTCCGGTTGATTTCCCTCTGTTGCGATGACCCATTTCCAATCTCATGTCAAAGCTTCCGCAATTAACCACGCGATAAATGGTCCAGTGGCTTGTCTTTGTTTGTCGCCTAGCGAACCCATCCTGCTGACCGGCCGTTTTGCTTTGCGCGCCGTCAAGTATCAGCAAAGTTGCTCTGACTGCATGCCAGGCACTTGACGCACACCGATAATTGGGCTGCCACGAGTGGTGTAAAAAATGGCGGCCGACATACGGATACATTCGTGAAGACTACGTCGGGTACCTCTCGTGTACCTAGCCAGAGGTTGGAACGTGAAAAAGCACCGCCGTTCCAAGTCATGGCATTCGCCCGCACAAGCACCAGCGCCTCCAATGCTGCATGCTGTAGTCCCGAGATTCATTCCCTCATAATTACACCTCGGTCTTTCTCTCTTCTTTTTCTTCTGCTCGTCCTTAGTTGCTGGAGTGTAGCTGGCAATCTCGGTTTCGACTCATCCACCACAGTCACTGCTCACTTATACGACATCTTCGTCTTGTGATTCGCCGTCTCGGAACACAGATCAAGGCCGTCCATCCATCCACGTCGACGACGAACAGGCCTCGAGCTGCTGATGCGCCTTGCTGAGTCCTGCTGGTGGGCCAGATTCCAAGTCGGGCAAAGCTGCTCTTCGGGCTGAGCTGAAAGATTCAGAGAGGGTGTGCACACCAGCTCACAGGATTGGGTCTCCGCAAGAGGTGTGGAAGACTGACGACTGTTGTCCAGAAATCAGCCAACGGAAAAGAGACAAGCAGTGAGAGAGAGTCCCTCTTGGGAAGCAATGGTCAATCCAAACCGCTGGTCGTGGTCGGGAGGACCGCGCAGGGTCCATACTCGTGAGGATGCAGTGATCAGCAATCAGCCTCTGATTCCACCCTCCAATAATGCCGATTCAGACCACCTCAGCATCACGGCCAACAACACGCTGCAGCCTGGCCCTGCTAGCAGTGTTTTGTCGCGTCGTCTGTCTAGCAACCGGTGGAGCTGGCGTCCGGACGTAGCCATCTCGACAACTGTGGAAGACCAGTCAGAAGTCGGGCAAATCCAAGAAGACCCGACTGAACCAAAGAGGCCGGCCACATCGAATGGACCCCGGCGCCTTTCGAAACTCATTAAAAAGCCCAGCGTGCTCGATCGTCCGACGTCTCGACCGAGACCGTCGTCCATGATGGCCCCAGCGAGCGCATCTTTCGGAGCATCGCCAACTTATTTCCATGTCGAGCAGGGGGAACAGTCCACTCCCGAACCAAACCAAGTTCAGCGAGGCCCGGGTCAGGACGCTGCCGGAGTCAAGGACGTTTTTAACCGATTTCTTCATCGACAATTCAGCAAGAGACATATGCGGCCGGCCCAAGCCCAGCAACACCGTCAGCGGGAAGAAGCTCAGCAGACTCCGCCGTCATCTCGTCATCAAGATGTTCAGCAGACATCAAGACCCATTCAGCCCCCAATGCGACGTGGTCCCCAGCTCCACAATCCCCAGAACACCCTCAGAGGGACGACATCCCCTGCCAACCCTACCACCCAGGCTCAGGGTCGTATTGGTGCGCCGCTCCCAGGTCTTGATGAGCAATCCGAATTAGAGCTGTCCATGACAGACGCGGCAGCTGCAACGTTCTCGGGCTTAGCAGATTCGCATGTGGCAGATCTCGAACACGGCACCACGTCGTCGTCCAGCATTGCGCCCCCGGCAAAGGAGACAGGGTTGCTCGGTCGTCTGACGCGCCGGCGTCCCAAGGACAAGGACACAGGGAATGATAAGAAGCGGTGGATTTCCGCCGATGGCAAAGACACGAGCGGGATCAAAGTCGACCAGCAGAGCAGCGGCTTAGATCAAACTGTGCAATTGCAGTCGCAGTCTCTGCCAATGTCGGCATCTCACGCATCGCGGCAAAAACCAACCGAGACGCAAGAGGGTGAGACTGTTTCTGACACCCGAAGCCCACAATCCACGTCCGTACCCCGGTTCCCGCAACAGGTTGCAAGACCCCAGCAAGCGAATGCAATGCAAACCCAAGCACCCGGCGCCGCCTCCGTCATTCGGCGCAGGTCCATGTCGAGGTCCAAGACCCAATCCGAAGCCAAGGGCGAGACACAAGCTGCCCAAGACACGGTGTCCACGGTAGCGCCTGTGCCACCCAAGCTGCGATCGAAGCGCGGTTTCGGAAAGCGGTTCTGGTCTAGGTCGGCCGCCAACGACTTTGGAGACGATGATGATGACGCTGCCGCTGCCGCGAGGTCCAAGCCCGAGACATCGGGGCCACCACCGGTGCCGCGGCCGGTTTACGTGCCCAGGCACGCGGCTTCCGACTTTTCGCGTACAACGTACCCTCCGCGCCATCAGCGTCACAGCATCTCGATCCGACAGCCAGCGGCCATCCAGACTCAAGGTGGCGTTCGCCTTTTGGCCAAGCTCGCCGCCGAAGCGATCGAAAGCCATCCTCAACCCCAGAGGCAGCAGAGTGACGCGATATCCTCAACTGAGAAGACGGAGAAGCGAAGATCCAAGTTTGATGCGCCTTCTCCTCAGGATCTCCACCGGCGCCTTGAGATTGTGAAGAGCAGCGAGATTGAAATTGTAACGACCAGAGAGACTATAGATGTCGACGTTTCGCCCCAGCAGCACAGGTCGTCGCACAACAACTCGAGACCGGCTTCTGCTGGTGGCAAAGCGCCTGCGGCTCGGCCTCGCAGCCTATCACGGCCGAGATCGTCGCAGCGACATAGCTTCAACCTCGTCGCTGACCCGTTCGCCAGAGATCTCACGCCACCGAAATCACCCTCGCCAGTGGAAATGGAAGCGCCGGCGTTTGCCGTGGAGATGCACGCGCCCGCGGACATCCCACCTCACAAGTCGCAGACTGAGAAAATGCCGCGAGAAGAACCATCGCGAGTATCTCGAGACACCCCGCGCCGGGCCGAGTCATCCAATGGTCATCCTAATCCTCGCCCGAAAATGCATACCCAGCCCAGATCCCACGGCGAGCTGACCGACTTCGAGCGCTTCATCGCGGATGCTGAAGTGGCCGACCGCGAGTACCACGCGCAGATGTGGCGTAATCTCGCCCGCCGCTCCGGCCATTATGGATATAGTGACAACGCCTTCAGCTCCTTCAGGCCTGAGCTTCTGGGAACGGCGGTCTCCACGAACGTGGCTACTCAGAGGAGCAGCAGGCGACACAGCGCGTATAATCCGGTCGCCGTCAAACGTGCAAGCATGATGTCGATGCCGGGCGAGGATGAGCGCAACCTAATTTACGGGCAGTCGGCGGGCGAGTATGGGTCGGGTGTCGACGGGCAGCGGGGCTTGAAGCACCAGGCCAGCATCTCGCGGCGGATTTCGGACTATATCAAGCCGATCAAGATGCCAACAGAGCCCTTGAACGAGGACTGGATGGCGCCAGTTGTGCGGACCAACAATCGCCGCAGCATGATCGTGGGCGTGGCTGAGGAGTAGCTCATCGGCCGAAGCCCCGGCGTATGATGTATGAACAGCTTGAGTGGTAACTGGTTTAGACGACAAGGTGATGATATCCACGGGAGAGGGCGTTGGGTGTATTTGGGCTACACTTCTATTTCTTTTGTTAATTTAAATACATTCGACTGTCAATTCAAATACATTCGACGGGTGGTGCTTGACTACCTTCATCGTTGCTAACCCATCGGTGATATTCTCATCTCAATTGCCCAAAAGAAAGAATGACGCCTACCGGCCACTGCCCTAGATCTAGATGTGTAACTGAGTGAACTAAACACTCCAAGGCAGTACAACAGATCTTTCTCCTTGGTCGTTCCGAATGTTGTGCGTACTTTGCTAGTTAACGGGTAAAACCATGTAATCTCAGCATCCAATACATCGCCGTCATCCACCATAGTTGCTGTTTTTGCATGTGGGCTTGATTTGCATAAAAGGTTGAACTGCAAGCCTAGGTAGACTCCCATTATCGAACGGCTACCTTGTGATGAGAAAGTCTATACGAAGAAAACCTCTCTGGCCTGGGTACCGAGATACGAGTCTCTGCTACAACCATCCGTCGTCAGCATCGTCACCGTCGGTCACTGCAGACATTTTTCGTTCACACCCTTATCTACTAACCTAAGATACTGCTCTTCTATCGTAGCTATCTACTTATCGCCTTTCTGTTGAAACTGGTCGTCACGATCGTTGGTATCTGTTACGGTCGTTGTCTTTTAATCACAAATGTGTCAACCAGGCTAGCTGCCTTGCTTTTATTACTCACTGACAATTGTTATCTACCTGTCTGGGTAAGCGGGTAATGTAGCAATGATGCATGGTAGGACTGCTTGCTAAGTACCTTGTATATCAACTTGAATCAAGCTTACCTTGAGAAAACAAACATTTCCCATGCTGGACCAGTAAGTGGTTGAATTGTTTTAAAACCTTTTCACTATCATCTTTTTTCAATAACTTAATCAAGTCTGGCTGATTAGGATGTCTCTAGGTATTATCTTTTTCTTCCATCACCAGGCAGCCTGGTTATAGGTACTCTCTGTCACCGTTGTATCCTGTCCGCCACTGTAAGTACAGCAGAAGCCCCAGAACAGGTACCTACCTTAGGTAAGGTACCTTGCCTACATATTACTACTCAGGCAGGTCAGGTACAGTGGCTGGGCACGTTTCCTACCTACCTTACCTAGGTAGGTAGGTACCAACCTTAACTAGAATGGAGCCTGTACTTGTAGACACATGACTGGACAAGGTTGTTGAATTTAGAAGATTTCCGGGTCCACTCATTGGCCACTAAGGTAGAGACTTAACGTGGAGGAACACTGCTGCGAGTGGCCCGTCATGTCAAATTTGCCATCACGGTAAGAAAAATACCTTCCCTGTGCTGGGTATCGCTCAGCAAACCAAGTACCACAGCAAGCAACGGACAAAGAGTACAGAACAGATAATCACCACGTCGCCAAATCCAAGTTGTTCGGCGGACTTCCAGGTTCACGACTCTGCAGTACACTACACGACCCGGCCCTGCAAATCCACCCCACCCCACCGACTTCACCTTTCTTCCATCTTCATCACCTTCGAAAGCCATCGATGCCACTGCGCGAATAGAGGCGACATCGACTTTCCCGTCTAGCTAGTCTCTTCTCGTCTCTCGAATTCATCGCCTCGACTGGTTCCGCCGCGCCGCGCCGTGCATCGGTCTCGCCCACGATGGCGCCCCTCGTGGACAACTCCCAGATCAAGCTGGCTGAGCTGTGGAAGCCTTTGCCCACGTACTTCCATGCTTACGTCTGGCCCTTTGCCATCGCATGGCCCATCTTCCTGCGATATTACCTGTCCCCCAATCTCTACGACAAGTACATTGCATCTGAAGAATGGACTTTCGTGTGGATCGGCACCATCCTCACCTTCCAGTCCCTCTTCTGGCTGAGCACTCACTGGAGCGTCAACCTGCAAGCACTCTTCACTGCCACCCGCGCAAAGTCCATTGACGACGCCGAGCTTATCAAGATTATACCTATTGCCAATGCCGGCTCCTCTGAGGTTTGCCGTCTTGTTCGCGACAAGGTAAGCCGACCGCCACATTTGCCCCGAAGCTATCCCCGCGAATGCCAATACTGACTCATCTGCAAAGGTCGGCGGCAAGCTCAATACGTCCTTCTTCTTCCAGAAGCGTCGATTCACCTACGTTCCCGAGGAGCAGACCTTCCGAACCCTCACATACGACATGGATCTCGAGCCGAAGCCCAAGATTGCCCGTTATCAGCAATCCAAGGGTATCGCGACCCAAGACGAACTGACGAAAATTGAGGAGAAGTACGGCACCAATACCTTCGACATTCCCGTTCCCACCTTCACCGAGCTCTTCAAAGAGCATGCCGTCGCGCCCTTCTTCGTCTTCCAAATCTTCTGCGTCGGCTTGTGGCTGCTCGACGAATACTGGTACTACTCTCTGTTCACCCTCTTCATGCTCGTGGCTTTCGAGAGCACCGTCGTATGGCAACGTCAGCGCACCCTCAACGAGTTTCGTGGAATGAGCATCCAGCCCTACGACGTGTACGTCTACCGCATGGGCAAGTGGACCGAGATCTTGAGCGACAAGCTTCTCCCCGGTGATCTCGTCTCTGTCGGGCGCACCAAGGAGGATAGCGGTGTGGCTTGCGATATGCTGCTTGTCGAGGGCACTGCCATCGTCAACGAGGCCATGCTGTCTGGCGAGAGCACCCCTCTCCTCAAGGAGTCCATCCAGCTTCGCCCCGCCGATGCCCACATTGAACCCGAGGGCCTGGACAAGAATGCTTTCCTCTGGGGTGGCACCAAGGTCCTCCAAATCACCCACGGCAACCCGGATGAGGAGAGGCCTAAGCTCGCCTCTGGCGTTCCCCCTCCGCCTGACAAGGGCGCCATGGCCATCGTCCAAAAGACTGGCTTCGAGACTTCCCAGGGCAGCTTGGTTCGCACCATGATCTACTCCACCGAACGCGTGTCCGCCAACAACACCGAGGCCTTGCTCTTCATCCTCTTCCTCCTCATCTTCGCCATCGCCGCTTCGTGGTACGTCTGGGATGAGGGTGTCAAGAAGGACCGCAAGCGATCCAAGCTCCTGCTCGACTGCATCTTGATCGTTACTAGTGTCGTTCCCCCTGAGCTCCCCATGGAGCTCAGCTTGGCTGTAAACACGAGTCTGGCAGCCCTCGCAAAGTACGCCATTTTCTGCACCGAGCCCTTCCGTATTCCCTTTGCCGGCCGTGTCGACGTTGCCTGCTTTGACAAGACGGGTACTCTGACCGGCGAAGACTTGGTTGTCGAAGGTATTGCCGGTCTCGGGCTCGTCCACTCCGGAACTGACACGCCTCGCGAGGCCGACGGCGCGCACTCTACCATGACCCCTGTCAACCGGATCGGTCTGGACACTACTCTGGTTCTTGCCACTGCTCACGCCCTTGTCAAGCTTGACGAGGGTGAAGTTGTTGGTGACCCCATGGAGAAGGCCACCATCACGTCGCTCGGATGGACTGTGGGCCGCAACGACACACTAGTCAGCAAGCCCTCCACCGCCGCCGCTACTGGAATCAGTGGTACCGTCCAGGTCAAGCGCCGGTTCCAGTTTTCGTCCGCTCTGAAGAGACAGAGTTCCGTTGCTACCGTCAACGCCGCAGACAAGGCCGGCAACCGTATCCGCGGCACCTTTGTCGCCGTCAAGGGCGCCCCCGAAACCATTCAGAAGAGGCTGACGACTGTTCCGGCTGATTACGAAGAGACGTTCAAATACTTCACTCGTCGCGGTTCTCGTGTTCTCGCGCTGGCATACAAGCAACTCTCCGTCGACAACGAGCTGGGCGCCAGCAAGATCAACGATCTCAAGCGTGAGAACGTGGAGTCTGGCCTCATCTTTGCCGGCTTCCTAGTGCTGTCTTGCCCCCTGAAGGATGATGCCAAGCAGGCTGTGCAGATGCTCAACGAGAGCAGCCACCGCGTGGTTATGATTACTGGAGACAACCCGCTCACCGCCGTCTACGTCGCCAGAGACGTTGAGATTGTCGACCGCGATGTCTTGATTCTCGACGCTCCCGAGGACAATGAGGGTGGCGATAAGCTCATATGGCACAGCGTTGATGAGAAAATCACCATTCCCGTTGACCCTACCAAGCCCATCGACAAAAAGATCATCGACTCGTACGACCTCTGTGTTACCGGTTATGCACTCGCCAAGTTCAAGGGCCAGGTGGGCTGGCGTTCCATTCTTCGTCACACCTGGGTCTACGCTCGCGTTTCACCCAAGCAGAAGGAAGACATTCTCGTCGGTCTCCGTGACATGGGCTACTACACTCTCATGGCTGGTGACGGTACCAACGATGTCGGTGCTCTCAAGCAGGCTCACATTGGTATCGCTCTGCTCAACGGCACCCAGGAGGACCTTACTCGCATTGCCGAGCATTCCCGCAACACCAAGATGAAGGAGATTTACCAGAAACAGGTTGACCTCATGAAGCGTTTCAACCAGCCCGCCCCTCCTGTCCCCGTCATGATCGCCCATCTGTACCCTCCTGGCCCCAGCAACCCCCATTTCACCAAGGCCGTCGAACGTGAGGCTCAGAGGAAGAACGTAACACCCGAGGAGTGGTTGAAGGCCAACAGAGTCAGCGCGATTGAGACTGTCACCTCCCCCGCCGCCCAGCAGCTTCTCAACAACCAGGACCCCAAGACGGCTCGTCAAGCCCAGGCCCAGGCCAAGGCCGCTAGCTTCGCCGATAAGATGACCAGCAGCATGATGGAGAGCGAGATGGGTGGCGACGACGAGCCTCCTACCTTGAAGCTCGGTGATGCCTCTGTCGCAGCTCCCTTCACCAGCAAGCTTCGCAACGTCATCGCGGTTCCCAACATTATCCGCCAGGGCCGCTGCACGCTTGTTGCTACCATTCAGACGTACAAGATCCTCGCCTTGAACTGCCTCATCAGCGCCTACAGTTTGAGTGTTCTCTACCTCGAGGGTATCAAGTTCGGTGACGGCCAATACACCATCAGCGGTATTCTGATGAGCGTCTGCTTCCTGTCCATCTCGCGAGCCCGTGTTGTTGAGGGCCTGTCCAAGGAGCGACCCCAGCCCAACATTTTCAACTTTTACATCATCGGTTCTATCCTGGGACAATTTGCCGTCCATGTCTTTACCCTCATTTACATTGCCCGCTTCTGCGACCGACTTGAACCGTAAGTCCGCCCCATCTTGAAGCGCATGCTGCCATCGTATGGCAACTGACTCGTCTTACAGCCGCTCCCAAGACATCGATCTCGAGGCCGAATTCGCTCCCAGCCTGCTTAACAGCGCCGTATACCTGCTCCAGCTTATCCAGCAGATCAGCACCTTCGCCATCAACTACCAGGGCCGCCCCTTCCGCGAGGGCCTTCGTGAGAACAAGGGCATGTTTTACGGCATCGTGGGTGTGTCCGCGCTTGCCTTTTCCTGTTCGATGGAGTTCATCCCCGAGATCAACGAGCAGATGAAGCTCGTGCCTTTTACGGACGAATTCAAGACGACCATGACGAGCATCATGGTGCTCGACTACGCCGCGTGCTGGATCATCGAGGTGGTGCTCAAGCGTCTCTTCTCGGACTACCGGCCGCGCGACATTGCAGCCCGTCGCCCCGAGCAGCTGGAGCGCGAGCGCGCTCGCAAGGAGGTCGAGCAGAAGAAGAAGGATGAGGAAGAAGAGCAGAAGCGGTTGGACAAGGTGGCCGAGTTTGAGCGCAAGGTGGAGGAGCGCAGACAGAAGCTTGAGGCGTGGAGACAGGGCCGTCAGTAGACCGTTGCTGCGGCGGTTGCTGCGGCTGATACCGCGGTGCCCGCGGTAGATGGTGGAAGTTTTGTGTCGAATGTTTGCTTTGTGTTTACACGAAAAGAAAGGCCCCGAAGGCAAAATATGCTCCTTCCTTTTTAGACAAGACTAGAGGAGAGCAAAATGTACGATAGTGGCTCATCAAGAATTGCATATACGCACTCATCTATCAACACATACATCATGTCAGTTGTTGATCAAGCTGCCTGCGGAACCCATGTCGTGCTGTTGTATTTGCCTCCATTGTTGGATTTGAACAGCCCGCGAAGATCGTTCCACGACCCAAAACGTGTCACATTGTTACCAGGTGACGCTCAACAAGATGATGCCATGTAAGTCGTAAGTCAAGCATGTTTGAAATTGTATGGTACAGTAGGCCGACCCAAAGTCGATGCCATGGAGTGTGGAAAAGCACACGACTTTTTGCGCCGCCTCCCATCTTTACCCTTATCCCAGCCATACACCCAACGCGTTGGAATTTCGTCAGATGGCCGAGAAGTGTATTCAACGCTACTCAAACCATTGGTGATCATCTACTACTACTACAACACCTCACGCGACGCCCTTCCGCCGTTTAAGCCACCAGCTTATTTGGGGGGGTTCTGGGCGACGAAGGAGACACCCTTGGCGATGTTCTTCTTCAGGTCGGCGAAGCAGGCCTCGAGGAGCTTCTCCTCGGCGGCGTCGACCTTGCCAAGGGGGTGGATCTTCTCGACACCATTGGGGCCGAGCTCGACCTTGGAAGAGAAGAAGTCAATGCCCTGGTCCTTGTAGAGGGGAGAGTCGACAAAGGTGGGCTCGACGATGCCCTTCTCGCCCTTGGAGGCGCGGAGAAGGGACTCGGCCATGCGGGCACCAGCGAAGGCCATGGAGAGGGTGGCGGAACCGGCACCGTCCTTGGCCTTGACGACCTCGTCACCGCCGAACTGGACGCGGTTGACGAGCTCGGCGTTGGAGCTCAGGTCAGGGTGGTTGCTCTGGGAGAAGAGGGGGACAATGGTGACACCGGAGTGACCACCGACGACGGTAATGTTCTCGTCCTTGGGGTCGGTGTTCTTGATCTCAGACACGAAGCGGGAGGCGCGGACAACGTCAAGGGTGGTGACACCGAAGAGGCGCTTGGGGTTGTAGACGCCGTGGGCCTTGAAGACCTCGGAGACGATGGGGACGGTGGAGTTGACGGGGTTGGAGATGACGAGGATGTTGGCGTCAGGGCAGGACTCGGCGCAGGCCTTGGCGAGGTCGCGGACGATGGAGGCGTTGGTGTTGAAGAGGTCGTCGCGGGTCATACCGGGCTTGCGGGGGACACCGGCGGGGATGAGAACGATCTCGGAGCCCTTGAGGGCATTGGCGAGGCCGGTAGGGGTAGGGTCGAAGCCCTTGACGGTGCTCTTGGTGTTGACGTGGGAGATGTCGGCGGCGACACCTGACGAGGGGCAGGGTTGTTAGCGGCGGTGGTCTGAGACCGAGGCGAGGCAGTCCGAGGTGATCAAAAACATACCGGGACCTCCGCGGATGTCGTAGAGGGCGAGCTCGGTGACCTGGGGGTTGAGCTTCATGAGGAGGGAGAGAGGCTGGCCAATGCCACCAGCAGCACCGAGGACGGTAACCTTGGAGAGCTGTTGAGGGGTTCGTGTCAGCCATGGGGCGCTTGTGGTTAGTGCTGGTCCATCATGACAGCTTCCATCTCCTCAAAGCCCGAGGTCGGCTTTTCGGAGTTTGGAGGGATAGGACAGTAGCTGGCACTGAGCAGCTCCGGACAGATTAAACAGAAGACTGGAAAGCACATACGTTTCTCGCCGAGGCGGAGAACATGCGGCGCTGGATGAAGGACATATTTGCGACGGATTGAGGGGTGGGTGTTGAGGTAGAGGATACAGTTGAGTAGACGGATGGGAGGAAGAAGGAAACAGAGGGAGGTTTAAAAAAAATTAAGAGACGTGAGAAATAAGTTGGCACGGGGAAAGAGTGAAGAATGGCACGGCTGGGCTTGCTGCTTCCTTGCTAAGGCATTCAGGTAGGGTACACCTGAGGTACTTCGTAGGTGTGGTGAGCACGAAAAAAGATGGGACGGGGCGGCCGGGTCAGCCAGTCCAGTTGTGTTGCTGAGCTACCGAACAGGGGCACTCCAGCTTCGCTGGCGGAACACCGAACACCCCTCGGGATACCGGGCTCACTGTACGGATAGTGTAGGTACCTATCTACTATGGAAGTAGGTAGCCAATATGGAGCCGGTATCCTCCTGTCGCCTCAACAGTGCCCGTGATTCGCCAGAAGAGGAAAGCTAGTCCTGATCAGTGTCTAGCGTCTAACTGTGCCGGAAGGCCCCGGGGATATACCGGAAATGGTACGTATCTGCTTTCTGCGCACCTCGTTGACCTCCCAGCCTTTTTATTCCTTCCTTTCTGATGAACCTCACTTTCTTCCATCAGGTCAAAGAAAGTCGGATGAATGGATGCAAACAGCCAGCCCATTGACGAGCACGTGCTGATTTCCTCGCCTCTACGCAGCTCGCTTGTCGCCAGGTTCACTTTGCCTCGACCCGAGGTCAATCCAAGGCAGTACGGAGTAGTGACCTGGTAAATAAGCATCCACACTTGCGACTTGGGGATCTCCAACATCGGCGCAACATCAGATGGAACCGCTTCAGCCCTCCATTTGTCTCTGGAAAGTCTGGCAAGACTGGGATGTCCTAGCAATGGCCGAAGAACACGTTGCGGCCATGGTACTGACCGACTTCTACGATCTGTTCACATACTAGCAACTCACATGGCCAGCTGACGCTACAGCGATGTCTGTCTCGCTTCTGTGCATGCTCTTCACAAACAGCTGGCCAACCGGTCCTCTGGGGGCCTCAGGACTTGTACTGTGTAGCCGAAACTCCGCTACCGGGGCCGCAGCCATGATCTCATTCCCCGTGTCATCGGCCCGCCCCTTGCAACCGGCTTCCGTCCGCCTCCGAATGCCATCTCCCGGCACACAGCATTCCTCAGCATGACATCGTGGCACCTAAAACATGCCTTAGTCAAGTCGCATACTTCTTAGTCGAATCGGGAACGGCCCGCTCGTCGTCAAGCCGCCCCATTGCTCGCTTTCGTCCAATACATTACTGTCGAAAGATACCGCACTACTGGAGGATGAGGTCGATCGGCCTACCGTTGATTTTGCGTTTACTGCTTCCAAGAGGTCCACGGCAAACGAGAATGGCAAACAGAATGAACGCAGGTGGTGCGTAAACAACGCTGGCGGTTTGGGTGGGGAGGTCCTCGCTTTTTACACACCATGTTCTGGCCGCAAGATGACACTGTTCAAGACTAAACAAGCAAGACGAAATCGTTTGGAAAATCAACCGGTCTTGCCCATTCCAATCCCAAGGCACGCGATTTCCCGGAACTTTGCCGACACTCGATCCCTTGTTGAGACGAAAATCATTTCGAACTGAGGTTGCCAAACTCAAAGATAACGTAAACACGTCAGTTGTTCTCATAGAGTGAGCCAAAGGCAGCCCTTCCTGATGTCGATTGCAGTATTGACCGGCTAGCTCTTTTTAATTTACGGAAAGGAAAAGAGAACCCCCAAGCGAAGATCTTGTGAATTAATTTTTACTCCAGAACACTTATGCCAACTACCTACAAACCTTGCCCTTGGGAAAACAAGATTTTTGTACGCCGACGAATCCAGCTTACCGAGTGACTCTTCGGTGACAGCGGGGCAGCTTAGCTGGCCCCCGCGAGACGGCACGTTAGCTAACTTAACGCCCTGTAATCGTACGCAGTGATGACGACCCCACCTTGCCCACCTCGCCTGCCTGCCAAAGCCATGGCGCTAAGCAACTAGCCGGTCCAACGCTATCGACATTTCATCATCACTCACAGATTCCTCCCCTCAACATAAACACCACCACGACCACCACCCCTGGCTTCTCCGTCTTCGCGCCTCTATTCTATACGCAAATACCGAGATGTCGATAGCCCAGCTCTCTCGGCTTCTGCCGCTACCCGAGGACGAGTTGAAGCAGATGCTCGACTACGCATCAACACTCTCCAAAAACGAAGCAGCCACCCATTTCGCTGATCTGCTGGGTGACTCACCACATGCCGTCGAGTTCATCTCCTCGTTCAACTCGCGGAGAAAGGACACGCAGAAGAGCGCGCAATCTGCGCCGGTACCCAACGATGACAATGCACCAGAAGGTGTGCCCAGGACGTCCCGCGGCCAGAAGAAAAAGAAGCAGACGAATCTACACACTCCAGCACCAAGAAAGGTCGAGGCGTTTCCCTCGCTCCCTGGCGCAAGCTATTCAAAGAAAGGCCAGGAAGATGATTACTACGTCGCAAAGAAGCAGCCCAGTCAGGCTACTGAACGTGGCAGCAGCGCCTCCGTGACCTCGAAGCCGCAACAACCACCTAAAAGTGCGACGCCTCCGCCGCAACAGCAGAGAACGGCTGGCGGATACCTGATTTCTGACCTGAAAGCTAAGCCAAAGTCGAATCCTGTCTCACGATCTTCTACCCCGAAACCTTCCACGAAACCGACAACGACAAAGGTATCCATCGCTGGCGGCACACCCATGGCTGGAGCATCCACAGCTCTGACGGATCTTGATGCCGCCATACGTTCTCTGGAGCTGACCACAAATCCCTCACTGGACGACGATCCGAAAACTAGAAGATGCAATTGTGTGGCTACAAGGCACCCACTGCAAACAGCAGCCCCCAACTGCTTGTCTTGCGGTAAGGTCATCTGCGTTAGAGAAGGGCTCGGGCCTTGCACATATTGCGGCAACCCCCTCTTGTCCTCAGCTGATGTACAAGATATGATCAAAGAGCTGAAGGCAGAAAGAGGGCGAGAGCGCATGGCGGCGGACCGCGAGGCTCACAGGCGTCCGGAGGTCAGCAAGAAGCCTTTGCCTTTCAGCCAGAACAAGATTTCAGAGGCGGAAGCCAAGGCACGAGAGCACCGCGACAAGCTCCTGAACTTCCAGGCACAGAATGCGCGACGTACCACGGTCCGGGACGAGGCGGCTGATTTTGACGTGAGCGGGGCCATGGCCGGCACCGGAGGTAGCATGTGGTCGTCGCCGGAAGAGAGAGCAAGGGAGCTCAAGAGACAACAAAAGGTCCTTCGGGAGATTGAGTGGAATGCGAGGCCTGACTACGAGAAACGCCGTCAAGTTGTCAGCATCGATGTGGTCGGCGGCAAGGTTGTCAGGAAGATGGCCGCAGTCGAGAGGCCCACAACCCCAGATGAAGATGTCGAGGTTTATGAGGATGTCGATGAAAATGGTGCCCCCGGAGAACAGCCACAGGCCACTGGAGGAGGCGCTTTCAGTCATAATCCTCTGCTTGGCGCTCTGATCAAGCCCGTGTGGGACACCAAAGGCAAGGGAGCCCAACTTCAGGGGCGCAAGGACAGGAAGACGCAATGGAGAAGGGTGCAGGATGACTTCCAGGACAACGAGGCCGTAATTCTGGATGGGGGAGCGCATGGACACTCGGTCACGGCTGACGAGCCGGCCTGTGGCTAGGATTGACTAGCGACATGGCTCTTTCCGGGACGAAGTGGATGGTGCCTGGCAGTAGCATGTCCGGATGTTTTGGCTCGTAGCAGGCGGGACCACTTTCAGATACCCAGAAACCAGTTGTGGCGTTGGATGACCACTCGGCGACAGCTTTCATGTAGCCAATTTATGCCCGGGCATGAGTATGCTTCTGCAGACTCATCATGCCCCTCTTGATAGGACCCACAAACGATACGATGACTTGTACTTGGGCGTTGCCAACACAGGCGTGGCAATATCCTGGTTTCGAGGCGTGTTGGGCAGCAATCACGATTGGGGTTAGATTCCCGCTGCAGGCAAATGAGACTGAGCAGTATCAGGGGTAATTGTAATGTTATCCAATCAGGGTTGAAGCAGCACCCAAGAAGAGCAGGTCGAGGAGGAGAAAAGCAAACATGGCAGGCTGAGGTGGACTCCAAGACGGGAAGGGACCGGATCGGACTCGGAGCCGGCCCCTAGCCGGGTCGGCGATCAGGGAAGGGAAGTTGCCATTACTTGTATCCGTACTGACATCGGCTAAATAGCGGGTACGACTTAGGTGGGCCAACCTACGGTAGCCAGCGGTACGGACGTATCTACTCAAGCACGTCTTCAAGACCCGTCATGTGACTTCGTGTCTTTGACCTGCTGAGTCAGGCCGAGCGGGAATCCGGGCGTGTCGCAGTCGACAAGTTCAAGCAGGCGCATGACACGGGCAGATGGGCAGCTGGACAGATGAGCAGATGCGGTCTGTTTATGTCTGCCTGCGTAATTACCCAAAATTTGAATTTCGAAACGCTGTGCTCTATGGGAGACTGAGTAGTACGTGCCTGAACTAGGTATGCTCTGACTTCAGCGCCCGCCTCAAAGCCTCGTTTTTGCTGTATATCAATAATTTGCTTCGGATTTGCTCACCGCCTGCCTGTCGATCATAGGTAGGTGGTAACCAGTGTAAGGTAGTCGCGGAGTGGTAGGTTCCAATTCGTTGTTTTTGTTTGAACGAATTGTTTTCCCGAGGGAATGCCCAGCTCGTATTCAACGTGGCTGGGGGGTCTACGTAGCTTGCGAGCCAACGATTTCTAGGGGTCGTCTGGTTGCGCAGCGGGGGGAACGATGGCCAAAGCTGATTGTTACAGTGGGGAACCCGCTGAAGGTCCTGGCAAGCGAAGAACATCCTGAACACACGCTATCATTATCATCATCACCCCGGACACAGCGCAGATACAGATGGAGCCAACACATGACACATGGCTTTCTGAGGCATCGCAAGAAAGGAGACACAAAGCGCGCTGTCAGCAGACAGGCGGCTGAAGGGTGTGAGTTAAATGGAGGCATACTCATCGGAGAGGCTTGGCATATAAGGTAAGTAGGTAAGTTTAAAGTAGGTAGGTAGGCATATAAGAAGTAGGTAAGGTACCTAGGGATGTAAGCAGCGGTTTATCACAGGGCGGTTACAGCAGGCCAGGCAGGTAGCCCAGGCAAGATGAGGTGTGGTGTGTGACTAGGTACCTACCTAGGTAGTCGACAGTGGCTGAGGTACGGAGCGACTAACCTCGAACTTCTACCGACACCACTAGTTACCACCAACACCACCACCCGACTACCACATCGTGCATCCGCTCCGGTCCTCCGCGTCGTCGTAACCTCACGTCGACCTCTCCTCATCCCTTCCTTCCGACTCTCTCCCTCACCCGGCCTCGTCGCCGCTCGACTCCGTAACCCCCGCCCCGCCTTCCAACCGCACCGCGCGCCGACGACACGTCTTCGTCGCGCATGTCCAATACCTCCCTCTACCTGCCATGGACCCTACCTCGATACCCCCACGACTCGACCATTTGCGCGAATCCGACCGAGCACATTTCAAAACGCACTTGCCAGTCACGCCTCAAGATTCGACCTCGCTCGTGGGAAAGGTCTTCCTTCACTCCCTGCCCGAGTCGGCGTCCCCGCACAAGCCCACCACCACGACTGCGACCGACGCGTCTCCTGCTGCTGCTGCTGTTACATCCACCGATGGTGACGCGACAGCGAAAGCGAACCACCACCACGTCCATCAACAACGACCTCACCACCACTCTCAGTTCTTCGTTAAACCCGCCAGTCTTCCCAGTATGCTGGAAGCCCAGCCCATGACGGCAGCCTCAATTGCCCCGCACGCTTCTCCCCAGAACCGCTCCTCTGCCCACCAGCCGACGGTTCCCTCTGTTCATTCGCAAGACTCCAACATGTCCGTCGAGTCCGACAATGTCTTTACGCCCCCAGCCAGTCAAGGCGACGTCTCTGGTCTTCACACCAACGGCCACAGCTCCAGCCAGGAGTCGCAGCTGCTTCAATTATCCCATGTCGCAGCCGCTCAGGACAAGTTGGATGAAGGCGACGCCATGGCAACGTCGCGAAAGCGCATGGCCGACGGTGTTGTCAAGGAAAACGCGTCGCCTGTGCGTATAGGTCATTCGCGGAATACGAGCACCGCCAGCATGGCATCCACCTCAGCAAGTAGTATTGTTGATGTAAGGCGCACCGAATACCTTGTGCCATGGCGCAATGCTGACCCGCGACTCCAGTTGTCGAGCGACCTCAAGACGCGTCTTTCATACGCCATGCTCAAAGTGAACCATGGCTGGCAGTACCATACTATTGACGAGGTTGAGTCCATGGCTTCTCAGGCCGCGTCTCCCACCTCAAGCCAATCCACATTACATGGTCGCCAAGAGTCCTCGGCAAGCCCTCGCTCGAACATGGCTCGATATGCTCCAGCCAGCGCTGCGACCACGGCGAGTTCGAATCCCAGCCCCACGACCTACGAGTCGTTTTGGAAAGACGGACAACGATCTAACCAGACCTCGGCTTCACCGCCCGCCTCTACATCAAACGCTCCAACTCTCGCCCCTCCAGCTCCAATACAGCCGTCGCGGCCGGCGAGCCACAACCTCCGGATGAATTCAAATCCACGCTACACGCCGACCCCCTTGTCTTACTCCCACAGCGCCTCGCCACACACCCCCGGGCAGCAACAGGCGGTTAACGCCACGCCAAATCAAAGGTTAGGCCGCGCGCCCCCCATCGACCCCATCTTATTCTCCCCTCACCAGAACGTCAGGGAACAAGACGCCATCGAGTCTCTCATCTTCATGAGCAGCCCTGGAAACTCGGCCAACATGAAACACAACTACTCGCAGTCGGTCGCGTCTAGTCTACCGGGCCGGCATGCCCTCCCTAATTCCCAGCCTCGCAAAGGTCTACCCACGCAAAGGCCACTGCCACAAAAACGCGTGGGCTTCGAAAAGAGTCCAGGTAGTATGACAGTTGTGAGCGATATGGACATTGACGTGGACTCTCCACAGTCACGAGGCCATATGAGGCGGCGGATCAACGGCAGTGCCAGCTTCTCGGGAAGCACACTACGACCACAAATGTCGCTCCCCGCAGCGCTCGGTAGTACTTCAAGACCAAGACCAAGACTGGCCGATGCCGACATCGATCGCATGATCGACCAAGCTGCTCAGGCCGGTGAAAGTTCGGACGACGATGAGGGAGAGATTCAAATTCCTTCGAGGAATAGAACAGAGGGTGCCGTAGGGGTCTGATGCTTCTTTCTCATACTCATGGCCATCGGCCGCCAGCGCTTTCCGCTGAGAATGCATAGGGTCCCCTCGTTGGCTTTGGTCTTTTCTCGCCAGGCCACGGACGGCGAATGATGATTATGACTTGGTTTTTTATTTTTTATATATCTGCATCTGAGGCGTAATCTTGGTACGGGTAGGACTAGGGGTATTCCCGTATCATTGATTTTTGACGCAATCATCCCGTCTAGGGGTGACCAACGTGGGCACCCTGGGTGGCATAGCATGATGAGGGCTACACACATTGTAAAAGAGACCAGAAAATGCATAGTCAAGGAAGAAAGCCAGTGACCCAGGAAATGATCAGTCGCGTCTTACTAGACATCCACAGCACGTTTTCACCTCTCTACTTGCTACAACAATGGTGTAATGCTACCAAGGAGGTGAAGTTTCATGGGGACTGAGCTTCTCTCCTTGCACGAGGATGTCGCCGGAACGGATTCCCAAACTGTCCGAAAACACCGCCTGAAGCATTCAATGCCAGTGCTTAGAATCCGGATTGGTTTAGCATTTAAAGTACACGATAAGATCTAACCCACCCAGTATTGTACATCATGATGAAGGGGCAGGATAAAGACTGTCCAGCGTCAGGTATATCGTTACTGAAATCTTATCCCTTGGCTGATTTCCACAACGCCCAAACGCCTCATTACCTATCATTTTCGCTACCGGGCTGTTCACCAGCCGTGGTGACCATGGTGACCGTGATGACCATGGTGACCTGGTCCGGATCCATGACCGTAACCGTGACCATGCTTGCCACGGCCCATCAAGGAACCAACAAGCCCGCCGAAGCCTCCGGAGTTGTGGTGACCGCCGTGGTGCAAAGGTCCGTGATGCGGAGGCCCGTGGTGAGACGGTCCAAAGTGTGGAGGCGGGGGGCCGTGGTGGCCGTGGTGGCCGTGGTGGCTGTGGTGGCCGTGGTGGCCAGGGTAGTGGGGCGGCGGCGGCGGCGGCGGCGCGGCGTGTTGGCCGTGATGTCCGTGATGCGAACCGGAGTAGCTAGAGGAGTGGTGGTGACCCGAGATCTTGTGCTCGATCTTGTTGGCAACGACGGCGCCGCCCAAGGCACCGGCGACGGCACCCAGCTTCCCTCCCAAGAACTTCTTCCCCGCGTATCCGCCGGCCGCGCCGCCACCAATGGTCGAGACTAGTCCGCGCTCGCCTTGTTGGCCTGAAGGATCGGCACTGCGGCTGCGGGAGTGGCCGTAGCCGCTTGACGAACCGTATCCCATGGCGGACCGAGGACGTTCGGGGTCGCGTTCGGGGAAGTAGCCCGCCTGATCGACGAGAGGTGCTCCGAGGTACTGTTTCGAAGAACGTTTGCTCGGAGTGTGGCTGTTTTGGCGAGAACTGCCGTAGTAGTCTTGTGCTGACATGTGTGTGGTTTTGGTTTGTGTGATGTTGGACGTGGGCTGTAAGTAGTAGTAAGACGAGGTTGATGGAGTATGTTGATGTAGCGCTGCTGACTCTGCGGTTCTGTGATGTGTATGAGAAAACAAAGCAAAACCGAAAAGACTAGAAACGTCGGGGATCATGCTTTGATTATAAGTAACTCGATTTGCTCAAGAAACAAGCTGCCCAAGCCGGCGCCCAGGAGGGCAAAGCTTCAAACACGACTGATCCCAGGCGGCGCTGGGGCGGAGGCTCGGCTTATTGCGTACCATCGACAGGGTATACCACGGCCTCAACCAACCTCCATCCCTTCATCGTTGGACTACGCATCCCCCACACCGGGATGTTTTTTCTGTACGTATCCTTACTGTTACATGAGATTTCCTCGGGAACGTGCGTCTATCAGTGACGGAGTAATACTTGTAGGCGCCCTGTTGGCAACGTTACGCTAGCAACGCAACCCCGAGCCACAAGGTTCATGATATCTAGTACCTGGCAGAACAAGTCACGCGTGTCTGTGGCTCGGTTTGTCTGCACGTCATTGTTGGACAACAGACTTCTTCAGACAGACGATGGAGGTACGTGCAGGTGGCCAAGCATTGCCAACGAGCCGCGGATGGTACGTAGATGGAGGCACCGTGGCTAAGAAGAAAACGACAGGGGACGGTTTGTGGCCTCGGAGCCAAAAAGGCGGCAGGGATGACGATTCGCGAACTCAAACTCGGCGGGGGAGATGCGAGATTGGACCAGCTTTAATGATGTGAGTTGTCTGATGGATAGGTAGTGGTACAGGAGCGGAACGGAGTAGTCTCGTTCCCTGGTGAGGCTTGGCTTGGCTTCCGCTCTGAGGAGGCGGTGCACCAGCGCCACTACCCCACGTGACTCTCCATTCGATGCTTCGGCCCTTACAGTACGTGTCCCGTCTGCTCCAGCCCGAGCACAGTGCGCGCTAGGGTATCGGGCACTCCGACAAGTCCATCAGCAACTGAACATCTTGAATTGCTTGATACTTCGTATTGTAGGTGAAAGCTGCACCGCTGCACCTACGGTGTATACATCCGTGACGGAAGGGGCTCCGTGCCAAAGCTTTTTTTAGTCTTTTCTTCGCAATCCATTGACACTCAAGAAATACACACACACACCCTCACAGTGCCTCAATCTCCTGGCTGGAACATATCGTCGAGACGTCATCTTATACTTCATCCCATCACCGACCACCACCTCTGACGCAACTTGGAGCGCAAAGCCACTGCCGTCGCAAACCGTGTTCAAGCTCAACCCCTCGCAAGGTTCACGTTTTGGACGCAATACACTACTGTGTACGTCGTACGATTAGATGCGTTATCACAGAGTTCACCGTACGCCGCTTTCCCACGGCACAACCGCCAAGGCACTCAGCTTCACCATCTCTGTCGCATCGCGCATCGCGAATATCCGTGTGTTTGTCGGCATCACAAGTCATGACGAGCATGAAGCTAGTGGGAGTTCAATTTAGCGTCTCCGCTTCCTTCTAGAAGGAGTTCGAATCGCCCAAAGAACTCGACCGCCCACATCGTTCGAGTTTGCTACGAATACACCATCAGCAGACAGGGAACATGGTCACATTCCGGGTGTGGGACCTAGCCACCCGGCACCCGGCACTTCGGGCTTCGCCCACATTCCCGAAAGCGAGATCCACCTCCGGAACGACGGAGCTGTGCCTCTGGAATGCTGAGCCATAATCTTGTTCGACGAAGGCTAATTATTGTACAGAGTCGACTCCAAGTCTATCCAAGCGTCCGTCATCTTGTCGAAGCTCCAGGCCAACTGTCTTATACAACCAAATCACCCTCCAGTCGCAAATCTCTACTTGAAGCTCCAATCTTCACACCAAACTTGCCAGCAGGCACAATCCAGTTCTGGCTCGCGACGTCCCAATAGCTGAGGTCCTTGCGGCGGAGAACGAAAGTCGCTGTGCCGGCTTCTCCGGGCACGAGTTTCAGTTTCTGGAACCCACGCAGCTGCTTCGGGGGTGCTGTCGGCGCGCCGGGCGGGAGGCTGATGTATAGCTGCGCGATCTCGGCGCCGGCCACGCCTCCGCTGTTCTTGATGACTGCCGTCACGGTGGCCACCTCCTCGAAGAGGTCTGCACGGCCTCCGGGAATGATAGGACCAGCTGCCGGTCCAGCCTTGACAGACGACGTGATCTGGATGTTGGAGTACGTATAGTTGGTGTAAGCTATTGCTTGTCAGTCATCATCTTCTAGTTGAGCTTTGCACGGCAAGACTCACACAGCCCAAAGCCAAACTCGTACCGCGGCTCGATGTTGGCCTGATCAAAGTGGCGGTAGTCGATGAACAGCCCCTCGGAAAAGTTGTCCTCGCCATTGGCAAGTGTGATGCCATAATCCTGGGGACTCTTTCCGATGGTGTAGGGCAGCTTTCCGTTAGGGTTCGTGGCGCCCCAGACGACATCGACCAGCGCATTGCCGTTCTCTTGCGACGGTAATCCGGCCCAGACAACAGCCTTGACGCCGGGTTGGGCGAGTATGGTCTCGAGGATGACTGGCCCAACACTGTGCACGACGACGACGACGTTGTCATTGACCGCGGCTACGGCGCGAACGAGGTCGTTGCCGTTGTTCCACGGATCCAAAAAGTTTCTGTCGCCCTGGTTCCCTTCGACCGTGAGGTACCCCTCGCCCGAGTCGGCCGTGATGAAGACAAAGGCGGCATCGGCACCAGTGGCGGCGGCAGCTCCCTCTTGGGTGTTGTCCGTACTGCTCGCCGTAACCTGCACGCCATCCTGCTGCGCTCTCTCGTTGATGGCGTCGAGCGGAGCCACCAAGTACGGGTATTCGACGGTTCCTGAACCCCAACCCATTCCCAACGTTCCCTCGTTGCACCCGCGGTCGACGCAGGCGTTGATGCCTTTAGGGTTGTTTACCGATGATGAACCGATTACCGCAATCTTCTTCCTCCCGTTCAAAGGCAGGGTTTTTTCGTCGTTCTTCAGCAACACGATGCCGTCTCTCGCAACAGCTCTGACGTTTTCCTTGTGATTCGCCTGCACATTTCTTCCCAGATCAACGGTGGGATACCCCTGATCTTGGTTGAGCAGAAACCAGCCACCCAGGATTCTCCTCACCATGTCGTCCAACCTCTCCTGTGGGACATCGCCACGCTCTACTGCGCTCGCCAGCTGCGGCCCCCAAAGTACGGTGCCGCCATTGAAATCACTTCCCGGCATCATCATGTCCAATCCGGCATTCGCGCCGCTAACAGTGCCCGTCGTGGCAGCCCAGTCCGTCATTACGTACCCCGGGAAACCGAGCTCCGTCTTGAGCAGTTGGGTCATGACCTTGTCGTTCTCGCATGCCCACGTCCCGTTGACTCTGTTGTACGAGCACATGACGGACGCGACGTTGGACCTTACAGCATCCGCAAACGGCCAGAGGTAGAGCTCGTGCATGGTGCGGTCGTCGACGTTGCTGGTCATCGTCTCGCGCCCACGCTCCTGCTCGTTGACGATGAAGTGCTTAGCCGTGGCCTGGACGCCGGACGACTGCATTCCTTCGATGGTGGCCTTGGTTGCGATACCCATCAGGTATGGGTCAGGGCCGAAGCCTTCCCAGTTCCGACCGCCGTCAGGGTGTTTTCCCAAGGCCCCTGATGCGGGACCCAACATGACGTGCACGCCTAGGGCCTTGGCCTCGGCGGCCTTGAAGGCGGCGCGCTGGCGGATGAGCTCCAAGTCCCATGTCGACGCGGCCTGGATACCAGGCGTAAAGGCCGTGACGTTGGTCGCATAACGGACGCCAAGAGGACCATCTTGCAGACAGAGCGATGGGTAGTTGATGGACGGCGCAGGACTGGTGTTGCCAACACAAAGGCCGCCAGCATTCCACCCGATGCCGGAGACGATGCCGATTTTCTCAGACTGTGAGAGACGAGGAAGGGCAGCTTCGGCTTTGGCATAAGCCGCTTCCCATTCCGGAGAGCGGCGTGGTGATGCGACTTGGGCGTTGGCGAGAGTCGCCGCTGCCAGAGCTGCGATCTTTGGGATGTGCATCTTGGACGTTTGACTCGGGTCTGAAACGCGCAAGAAGCACGGGTGTGTGTGTGTGTGTGTGAATGAGAGTGCGTATGTGCCTTCAAGCCTGGGGATCTCAAGGTAGATTACTCAACGGAACACTCCAGACGGGCAGGAGTAGTTATACCTTGCGCTGACATGAATCTCTCCGACTCATGACGACAACGTCGCCCCGCCATGGACCGGCGACGATCATGGTCAAAATCGATTCGACCCCGCCGACCTACAGACCAAGTAGTTACCGACCAAAAGCCCGTCATTCCCACCAGAGACAAGAGGCATGCGTCTGATGATCTCATGACCCATGGTAGAAGGACAGTTCTGCTGCAAAGTCAAATAAATCAAACCTTGGTCTCCGCCGCTTGGCATCCTCGCCTGGGTTGACACGTTGGTGCTCCTCATGACGGGTGTCGCAACACCACCACCCAACCAGTTTGCCTTCATCCCGACTACCAATAAGTTGCAGCTGTTCATCCCGTCTAAGACTTCATCCACGCGCGAAAACTAACACGCAGCCATATGCAGCGCCGCCTCTCCGATGTGGGAAAGGGGACATGAGATCGGCCTCGCCCTGTTGGATGCGCTTATCCCATGTGACATCCGAGGGTTACATTCGCATCTCCATGCAACATGGGCAAGACAACGTCAACGCGGGGAAACAGGAGAGACAGGCACGTCTGGTCAGGTCTGCTGATTTTATCCCGCGAATAAATTTCCTTGCTTGGGGGTGTCGTCTGCCGACCTCTGGGGAAGCGGGTTAAACATCGGGACTTGTCTCAACGGTATGCCCAATCCCGGAGAGACGGTTGAATGCCGTGACCCCTGGACATGACGTTTTGTTTAGTCTTGGAACAATCTCACGGATTTCTCTCTTTCTAAAAATCGGGCCGCCGCAACCCCGCATGTCTATGCCGGCCGCTTGGCTCTCGGGATGGCGAAGCGACCGATGTCACCATGCTGCGTTGTTTCCGGACGACTACTTCCGATGATCCTGGGTCACACACGAGTGACGGAAAAGGGATCATTTTCAACTGCATTGCATCGCATACCGCTCTGACTCGTTTTCATTTTCGTCGTCATTGTCGGAGTTGCTCTTGCTGTTGTCGTCATGCTGCTGACAATATCCTTCACCAGGGAGCGAAAGGCGATTTCAAGTCGAGGAAGAATATGACTTTCTTTCTGAGGTTTCGACGCATCCAAGAAGAGGGACGCCTTCATGTCAGCGCTACCGGTGACAGTGAGATAGACAGCTCTCAATAAAGCACACAAAAACATACAGGAGAGGTGTCATAAATCAACGCGCAAGTCGAATCCCACACAAGCCCCTGCTACTCGTCATGCAACGGGTTCCAAAGGAAGCTCACAGCTTTGGGCCAGCTTCAGAGTTCCAAATTCCCGACTTGCCTGGCGACAGCACTCCGTTGGGATCAACGACGTCCTTGAGCAGACGGGTAAACCGCCCAAACGCACCGCCGTTGAAGTCCTGGCACGCCGCGCCCAAATCCATGAAGCTGACATGGGATCGGTACTCCATCAGCCCCCGCTTCTTCCCATGCTCCGTCATGGCCAGCTGCACGTCCGCGATGCGGTCTTTGGCCGATGGCGGGAAGGAGATGAGCCCCATGGCGACGAGGTACCGATCAAAGACGTGAAAGTCGGCAAAGATGGTCAGGTCGTGCTCCGCCACCAGCCTCCTGGCCTCGGCGTACCACTCGTACACCTCTCGGCCGGAACCCGGGATGACGGGGCTGTACTGGTGATGCCACGTCCCCTCGCCGCCCAGCCGCTCAATCGACTGGGCGAGCTCGAGACCGGGAACGCCGTTTTGCGGCTGCATGTCCGGGGCGGTGTCCTCGCCCCTGAGAACGCTGCCCGCCGGCGCCGTGAAGGTCTCGGAGAAGACGCGGGCGCCTTTGACGGCCTGCATGCGGCGCTTGATGGCCTCGAGAGATCCCGAGTGGATCTCGGGCGGGCCGTAGAGGGCGAAGGAGGCGCGCCACGCGGGTAGGTTGAGGCGTTTGCCAACTGTGTTGACGACGTCTTCTGGGATGCGGTGGGCGAACGACGGGCTTCCCATGGCTTTGTATACTTCCTGGTCGGGGCCCATCTGCACGAAAAGAAGCGCGAAGCGATCGACGAGCTGGGGTGGGTTGTGAATGACGCCGCGGCGCACAAGATCCGTCATGGCGTCGATGAGAGGGATCATGTCTTGGTCCTCGTCGACGTCGACGAGAATCCGGGTGTAGGCTTCAGGAGCCGGAGTCAAGTGAACACCCATCTTTGTGACGATTCCTGAGCGATGTGTGAGTTGAACCGTCAAATCATGCAGTCTGCTCAGGGCTTACCAAGGTTGGACTGAAAGAACAGACCGTCCAGTCCAGGACCGAATCCTCTGCAAAAACGGATTAGCCGAGTTCACGCTCAAGCTATCTACTTGGAGGAGAGGCGCGCGTACTCAGAGTATAGACCCCAAGCCTTGTTGCCCTCCATGGCGCCCATACCAGTCCTCAGCACGTCTCCGTTCGGCAATACGACTTCCATGCCACACTGCGACTTGCAATGCACCCCCTGAGGCGTGTACCCCAGACCTCGATCCAACGTGTTGCCCACAATCGAACCCCATCCGAGACTGGGCACAGACATCCACAGCTTCAGCCCGCGGCGCTTGATCTCGTCAAACAGATCCTGGAAGCTCACGCCAGGCTCGACAATGGCGTACGCAAACTCCTCGCTGATCTCGATGATCTTGTTCATCCGGTGCAAGTCCACGACGACGGAACCTGACACGACGGGAGCCGAGCCGCCAACACTGCAGACGTTGTCAGTGAACGATCAAAACTCGTAAGAGAGTCTTTTTCTTGTGTGTTTTACCCAATGTTCTTGCCGCGAGATACCGTCCACAGAGGAACCTTGGCATCGTTGGCAGCGCGGATGATCTGTTGGACCTCAGCTACGGAACTGGGCCGCACCGCGCCGCCGGGGACGTTGTTTTTGGAAATGCTAAAGGGATCTCCATAGCTGTCAGACCCGTAAAGTCCCTTGAGGGCCCCGTGAGATGCATCATGGGAAACGTTTCCACTGCCGACAATGTTCTCCGCATCTTGCAGAAACTTGGCAACGCGGTCAGGGCTCGGCGGCGACGGATGGTTAGGAGTGGATGCCATTTCAAACGAATGTAAGGAATATAATATAACAGCAGTCCAGTGTCAATATGTCTCTCTGCCGGCTGCGGTGTCGAGAATCTGCTGCGAGCGTTTCGGTGTAATTGCCTCCAGCTCAGCCGATCTGCGCTGAGATAAAAAGTCAATAATGTCTGATCCTCATTTCTAGAAGAAGAGGCTCCGCACTCGTCATATTTATGACAGCTGCGCAAAGTAAAGACGCATTCCCCATAGAAGTCGCCGTCTTGGCTCGTCCGTGATGTCGCTGCCCAGGCCGCCATGCCGATTATCTCAGCGGCCGTCTCGCAGGCCGCTCGACGCTCGGCATCCCAAAGAGACCCGACCGATGAAGCTCCGTTTCCGTGAGAGTTCGATCCCACTAGGGTGTATCTAGCCAATGAGCCTTCTGCGAAGTGTGTCCTTTAGTGTATTTCACAACCGTGGCCTTTTGACGTGCTGGATGAACGTCGTTCTCTGGTCTTCGCACTTCGGCTCAACTCTGAGCCGGCCCTGGTGACCGGCTGTTGCTTCGGCTGCGGTGTCCCAAGGGACTGGAGTACTTCTCATCGGCGCCGTGCCGAGCGGCGAGATACAGAGTCAAGTGCGTGAGGCTGAATACTGCCGACTGGACAGCACTAGCATTAGCTTACAATCTATTGACTATAAGCAACTTTGTAGACGGTTGGGCGCTGCTCGATGATCGACGAGCGTTATCTTTCCATGTTTTTGATGAAGCCTGCGGCCTGTCTGCTACCTCCAGGCGTCAACTTTTCCCGACTTGTTTGCGATACATCCGGTCAGGAGAACGGAGTGCCCCCGCACAAAGATGGGAACGGTCCAAGGAGCGTGTGTGACTTGATTATTTTCGAAGTGCAGATGATTTGGAAGGCTTCCTGAAAGCTGCAACAATCACCGAAAAACAGCTGTTTTGTGGTTGCATGTGTCGTAGACGCATTATACAAGAAGAGCAATGGCAGGTGGTAGAATATACGAATTGCGCCGTCGTCATGCGGGCCAGAAGTAGGCTGCACGGTTATCATGGTAGTATCAGGAGGGGTGTGAAGTTGATAGTTACACATATATGTACGTACATGTATGTGCATTAAGTAGCTTCAACTGTATGTCTAGCCATTGCTGTCTCTATTTATGCCCCTGGAATATGCCATGCAATTGGGAGTAGGCGGCGCGAATATCATAAGATTGACTTATAAGCTGACCGAAAAGCGAGTTTGAGATTGGTCGTGAATGAGCTTTTTTCAAGAAGAAACAAAAGAACAATAAGAAGTATAAGAAAAAGAAGGATAATAATAATTCGACTGACTGACGCCAATTACATCAAAAGTAACGAGAAAAGCAAAAGAAACATGCGGCCAGTGTGGCTTGAACACACGACCTTCAGATTAAGTGATTGAAGTTGACTTCAGTCTGACGCTCTCCCAACTGAGCTATGTCCGCCGCTGTTGAAATATGCCGCCACATTGACTATTATGGACCTAGCACTTGGACCTATCAGCAAGCAGCTGAAGGTCTTTCTCGTGGAATCCCGATACTCTTTACTCTTCGTTTTAATTGTCCATGCTTCCCATCATGACCTTAAACCTCCAGGTCTATGCTTTACGCTGCTGTGAATCGCCTAACAGAACTTAGCATCCCCAAGCCCAAGGGAAAATGCCGGATTAACCAGAGAAGCCCACTAAATATGCGACCGCGCCATGCGGGAGATAATCGGCCCCACAGTAGATCGAGTCGGCCGAGTTCCCGATGAGATAGAGAGACCTCGGTGGTCGATGGGAGTGAGGAGTCTTGGGGGCCAACTCTTCCCTTGACATTGCATAAGTGGCCACATCGATGGGGTATTCATAAGAGTTTCTTCTCAAAGCTGCAACTCAGGATTAACCTTGACACGGCGTCTTCAAGTCACATACATCGACTTCAAATACCAGACTCACTCGCCTTATGATTGTAACGGCAACCCAAGGCTTATCGCAAACCTACCGACCTACCTAGACAACCAACCCCTCATCGTCCCCTTACTTTAACCGCCATCAACATGGGCGATTACGTGGAAGGCAACATACATATCAACCTGCATGTTTCACCGCCGAAATTCGGCAAACATTTCCTCGGCGAATTCCTGCTCGACCCTTCGTACCGCAACTTAAACCACAGTAAGCTCTCGCTCTTCTGCACGCATACACACACCCTTCCTCGCCAGTTGCGGCACCGACTAAAGTCCCAAAGGCTCCTACGGCGCCATCCCCCGTCACGTCCAAAGGGCTCTCCGGGCATACCAGGATGAAGCCGAGGCCAGGCCAGACCCCTTCATTCGCTTCACCTACCACGACAAGCTTCGCGAATCACGCCAGGCCATCGCCGACTTGCTGCACGTCCCGCGGTCCACGGTGGTCTTTGTACCCAACGCGACCACCGGCATCAACACCGTTCTGCGGAACCTGACCTGGGACGCCGACGGTCGCGACGAGATCCTGTACTTCAACACCATTTACGGTGCGTGCGGCAAGACAATCAGCTACATCGTCGACACTCGGCAGGGGCTCGTCTCCGCTCGAGGCATCACCCTTACCTACCCCCTCGAAGATGAAGAAATCATAGCCGTCTTCAGGTCCACCGTCGCCGGGAGCCGTCGAGAGGGCAAGCGCCCCAAGGTCTGCCTGTTCGACGTCGTCTCCAGCACGCCCGGCGTGCGCTTCCCGTTCGAGGCCATGGTGGCCGCGTGCCGAGAACTGGGCATCGTCAGCCTCGTCGACGGCGCCCAGGGTGTGGGCATGATCCCCCTCGACCTCGCCACCCTGGACCCGGACTATTTCGTCTCAAACTGCCACAAGTGGCTTCACGTCCCCCGGGCAAGCGCAGTCTTTTACGTCCCCGAGCGGAACCAGCACCGCATGGCCTCGACGGTGCCGACGTCGCACGGCTACGCCCCCCGCGCCGGGCCGAAGTGGTTCAACCCGCTGCCGGAGGCCGAGGGCGAGACGCAGTTCGAGTACAATTTTGGCTACGTCGGCACGCTCGACAACAGCCCGCATCTCTGCGTAAAGGACGCACTCGAGTGGAGGGCGAGCATCGGGGGCGAGGACAAGATCATGGCGTACATGTGGGCTCTCGCCAAGCAGGGAGGCAACAAGGCTGCCGCTCTGCTTGGAACACATATCCTGGACAACAAGGCCGAGACGATGACGAACTGCGGCATGGTCAACGTCGCGCTGCCGGTGGTGACGGGGGAGAATGCCGAGGCCCCGTCGACCGGTCCGGACGGCACGATTACTGTGCCGGGTAATCTGGCGATTCCCATTGTCAACTGGATGGTAGGCGTGCTGGTGGCCGAGTATCAGACCTTTGTCGCGCTGTTTTGGCACGACCGGCGGTGGTACATGAGGCTGAGCGCCCAGGTTTACGTCGACGAAGAAGATTTCGAATGGATTGCTCGCAAGATGAGGGAGTTGTGTCAAAGAGTCGCGAAGCAGGAGTACAAACACAACCATGAGCCACGTTAGAAGACCATAACCTCTCACCTACGTACGGATTAGAGTGCGAGTAGAGCTAACAATATGTTGTATTACAACATTCTTTTCACGCCACCTTCTCGCTTCCATGTGCAGTAGCTGGCTCGCGCGCAATTACTATTAGGTCATGTTCATTTGCATTCACTATGCCGGCCAGTAAAATCCAGAATTCTAACCTACGTGGATTCATGTCCATCGTCGTTTATCCCAAAGTGACAAGATTGGGTCTCGGATGTCGTCTCAGGCGCTCATGACCGTTGCGATTAAGATAGCTTGAAAGACGACCATTAAGGCCCCTTTGGCTACCGCCAACCTCCGCCCAACCCCAGACTTCTTCGTCGAACCGGCGTTATTGCTGTTGGTACCCCTGAAGAAAACCCAAACGTGTGAACCCTTTGATGCCTTGCAAACATGGAAAGATGAAGGGAAAGCAACAGGAAATACTTGATTTGGGTTGTGGATTTATGTAGAAAGTTATGTAGTAGGTAATCGTGCTCTCTCTCTCGGTGATTGTGCTGGTGGCAATGCTTACGCCGCTGCTCCAGGTGCGCCGGGTGCTGCACCTCCCTGTTGGCTGTTGACGATATGCTCCGCCATACCGAGCGACATGTTCCCACCGTTGAAGGCGACGAACTGCGACTTGAACAAGATGTCTCCATAGATTTGGAGTCGAGAGGTGGTTGCCTGAAGACCGCCGAAGCATGCTGTACGAAGGAGAAGGTTAACTTTGGTCTTGACGCCTCCTGATCCATCGCTTCCTCGCATCACGGTACGTCGAGGATCCGCCAAGAAGGGGGAGAGGGCAACTCACTCTGAGCGTCGACTTTGGCAAAGTTGATATCACTACCCTTGACACGGGCCATGTACACACCACCAATGTCCATCATGAGATCGGGAAGCTGGGCGTTGCAGGGGAACGTGACACCGCCAACGGTCTGGTCATTCTTCGCGCCCTGGACTTGCTCGTAGTAAGCCTGGACCATGGGGGGGTTGGCGAGGATGAGGGTTGTGCCGGTGTCGGCGATGGCCTGCGCTCCGGCGGTGCCTTGCTGGACTTGACCGTTGCCGATGGCGAACTTCTCAGAGGGAAACTGCCAGAAACCGCTGGTCTGGTTGATGGGGATCCACGTCATCTGTCCGGTGAATTTGGTGGTATCGATGCGACCAAACTCGTAAGCACCAACGGCCTTTTTGCGAAGGTCGGCGGTGAAGACAGGCTCGGCAAGACTGGGCATGACGTTGTCGAAGAAGGTCTTCTGGGCCTGGGGCTTGACCGTGTTGAGCTTGGAGAAGGCGAGACCGAGCAGGCCGTTGTTGGCGGTATCCTGCACGAACTGCTGAGAGACGGCCGTGGCCATCTCAATGGCCTGCTTCTCGACTACGGCACCGCCAATGTCGACACGATCGGTACCGACAACGCCCTGAGCGCCGGACCCGTCGCCGTATCGGATGCTGAAGGAGTTCCCCTGGAGCATGGCGGAGTTCTGACTCTTTGACGGATCGTACAGCTGATGGCCCTGTTGAGAAGTGGCGTCGAGCATAGAGGTGAAGACCCAGAGGTCAGATGAGCCCGAATCGAAGTCGACGTTGACCTCCTGACCTCCAATCTTGATGGGCGAGACGTACTCGACGTCATTGCGAATGGGAGTAGCCGTTACGAGACCGGTTCCGGGCTGGCCGGGGGCGGCGCTCTGATTGCTGGCACCGGCGGCGAGGGACTTGAAGCCCTCGGCCTTGACGGCTTGAGCTTGGGGGTTCGCCGCCGCGGCTTGGGCGTCCATGGCATCCATGGCGTCACGCAGGCCTTGGGGAATAGGCATGCTGAACTTGCGGTATGCCTTGATCAGTTGCCTGGGTCCATTATGTCCCTCAAAGTTCTCGTTGAGCATCCGTGGAACAATAAAGGATCGTTTCTGGATGTTGCCGCGCTTCTCAACGGGGGAGGCGTCTGCCAGGGCCAGCAGGCCGAAAAAGAGAACCAACGTCCGCAGCATAGATGACTCCATTGTGTCTATTTTCTTTCCGTCACCGAGACAACTCTTGTGTAAGATCGAGGAAAGGAAGACCACGCCAGGTGGTTCGCGAGTGTAAGGAAAGACGGGGGCTATCACCTGGAGCCCTGGAAAAGGAAAAGAAATTAAGAGTTCGCGAATGAATGGAACTGGTGACGGGAATGGTCGAGAAGAAAATAGTGACCCAGAGCGAAGGAGGAAGGACAAAAGCACTGGGAAGGGAGGACCGGCCGCGTTTAATGTTCAAAGTAGGAAACTCAAGAGATGGCAAATAGGCGGTATGAGAGGCGAGGATTATACATGTCGCAAAAATGGGACGACGACGTCGTGCGCTCGTTGCTTGGAGCCTCCAGGCGGACCAAGTCTCAAGTTGTGATGCCCTGGTCGCAGATTGTCCCGACCGACAAGGGCGTGCGCGTCCATGTCAATGTCAGGCCGGGCGAGCCCTGGTAGCAAAGAACAAATTCAGGGTTGGACCGGTCGAACTCCTGGCGGAGGGAGGAGCATGGAGACAAGACGGTCCGAAGAAACGTACTCAGCAGAAGCACTCGTACGCCGGTGCAGCACGTACGTCCAAGTACGTGCGTAGGGCATATGAGGTCGAGGTGACCCCGGCCAGTCGGATTCAAGACGTAAGTTGCGGCAACGGGGTGGATCTGGTAACATGTTTGGAAGTTCCGCGAATACGTCGAGGAGATGATCGGTCACAAGCAGGGAAGTCCCCTTACCCCACAGTCAGCCAAGTCGTGATGAAGAACAGGGGTACCGGTCAATCGCTGCCGGGAGACTAGCGCAGGGGCTGTGGGTTAGAGAATGTGGGTGTGTGTGGGTGTGTGTGTGTGTGTGTGTGTGTGTGTGTGCGCGCGCGGGCGAAGAAGAGGAGGAGGAGGATGTTCTGTTGCTGGTGGTGGCCGTGGCGGAGGTTGCGGCCGTTGCTTTGGAGTCTGCTGGTGTTCTGTTTACTCGGTGACCGTTGGAAGGTCTGAGTGAAGGTGCCAAGACTCGTTTGTGCTTCGGGTCTAAAGTCTACGAGATGGCTTGATGCTGAATGAGCGGTCGACAAACAAGGTCCCGTTAAGCTCTGGCAAAGCCATTTTGACTTGGCAGCTTTGGCAGTTCAACCATGCGGTAAGATCCCAGTCCATCCACTTCTGCTCTACAGCGTCTGTAGGACAAAGTGAAAGGCCGTGGATTAGATGGGGGCTCCTTGTGCCAGACGTGTGGTGATTACACGAGAGCTCTACGGTAAGACGAGGGCGGTGGCGCCTGTCAACGTTGGGTTGCCGCATCCTACATGCCATCAGACACGATTCTGATGTGCGCCTCGCCTTGGTTTGCTCTGCCGTGACTCGATTAGCGTGTCGCCCGAGAGACAGATGAAGCGCCGCAGCCAAGACAATCAAGCACTCGGGATCTACTAGCCGGCCCGTTGCATTCTTCTCCAGTCCTCGCGCAGATGGCAAAACGACTGGTGCGTCTTTCGCCCCCCTGGTTTCCACTCGGACGGCGTTGCTGAGCCGAGCAGGATGGATCTTACTGATCCAGAGGCTCTGGATTTCTCCTTGGGTTGAGCAAGCATGGCTAAGCATTTAGACGAAGTCGCAGGTAGACGAGATCCACGTTGATCCCCATGGGCCCACAGGGCTAAAATTCCAATTAATCAATCGATCTGAAATACTGCAGGCTGTACTCTGTGTTGATGAGCTGCTCCATGCTCCATGCCGGCTGGCGGCTGAGGTCAGGTCGACTTGGGGTGGCTTCGTCTTGTTCAGATCAAACACTGACAAAGGGGGACGGCGAATATCCGACGAGCGATGTGACCAGAGGCGAACGACGACATGTGTGTTGGACGTACGGATTTGTGTACTGTGCCATAGTGGCAGGAACACCAGGGAACGGGTGCTGCTATTATTGGCGTCCAAACACGTGTCGAACGGCAACCTCTCCTTCCACGACGCGAGGGCGAACCGGGTTGCCGCTTGTTGCATGCGATGCGACTGGCACTGAGTCGCCAAGCCTCGTTGGAGGGTGGAAACGAAAGGCAAAAGGAACGGGTTGCCTGTGCCGGGCAGCGAGAAGAGGGTCGTCGTGCGTCATGCTGTCAAGTCGAGGGGGATGTGGGCTGGATGTGGGCTGGATGTGGGCTGGATGGAAGAGGCCGTCGAGAGCGCATCCCAGGCCACACTCGTCACTGGATCATGTGTCACTCAGTCTTCACAGCTGTTTCCGCTTGGCGTTTCAGCGATCCCCATGGTTGCTCTCCCGCCACTAGCAAAGCCCTCAGGATGCAGGGCTGATATGCGTAGCGTTTGTATGGTGTTGCGTTGCGTGCGTTGAGTTATGCAGTCGTAGTCGTTGTGAGCTGCGTGGCACGTCGTGTGCGCTGAAGAGCCAACGAAGCCATCCGCATCGCATCGCATCGCATCGCAGCAACGCAGCGACACGGCGGCAAAGCTAAGCCTTCTTCACCCGAAGCCAAGGGCGATCAGTCCACGCCCCCCGGTCGCTTGGCGTGCTAAGCTTTGGGTATCGTGGTTTAGAGGAATACCGGTACCGGTCAGTAGTATACGCAGTAGATGATAGTGTACATGCCCATGCTGAGTCTTCACTACGTTCTGTAGTGTGGATGGATGCTTGCTGCCAGGCGTCGCGCATCGCAGCTATGCGTATGCGTAGGAGCAATCAGACGAAGGGGAAACACTAGAGGCCACTGCTGACGGAGAAGCCAAAACTCTGTCTGTCTGGAAGAATTCGGCCAAGCCAGGAAATGCAAGCGTCGTTTTCGCGGTGCGCTGATAGGCAATTGGCAGTCAAATCGCTGGTTGCTTCGAGCAACGGCAACATTTCGTAGTCTGCCTGACTGTGCGAACGGTGCCTGTACCGCGTTCTGCCTCCGCACCGACGAGACCCTGGAACGCGGGTTGATCCGGCCAGCTTGCTCCCACCACCTGCCCGGTTGTGACAATAGCTTCGTAGGAGAAATACCCCTTCATCAACGAGGTTCAGGACAAAGGCAATTCGGCACCTGACTGGCGAGTGCTGACGCAGCCCCCCGGCTAAACGGCGTGGTCGTTATTCGTTGAATTTTGGAAATAGGGATCGAATTGTTATCCTCCTGTGGCACATCAAGACCCAATCGGTCGAGAGTGGCCAGCCACCCTTACAGTCCAAACCAAGCGTGTCCAGGGTCTCGTCGACTGCTGGCCGTTGATGAATCATCTGAGACCAGCCAGTTGCAATCCAGGAACCACAGTCTATGTGAACTGTCTGTGTTTCTGTGTGCGTATCGTGAGGTTCCAAGGCGCTCTCCATGTTGTGGAGTGCAGTCGTGGACGCCATCCTAAAGTGTCCCCTACCTGAACTCATGGGCCTACAGACCCTGAAACGAGCCGCTGTTGATTCCGAGACACCGCTGCGCGGGGCCAATCCCAGCAGTTTGCCGTCCAGCATCCGAGGCGGACAAATGTTCCGAGCGGCATGTGCTGTGCCCCTGAACGACCCGAGCGTGTGCCTTTGTCATATGCGCATGTGTGAGACAGTCACTTCTGCTCTTGGTTGAGGTCAAGTAAAATGTCGTCCGAGGAGAGTAGCTGAAGCAGATCTGTCGGTACAAGTTTCGGAAAGTCGCTGAGTGAGATGACTTTCTGGGAGCGGTTATTAAGCAGGCCCTGCCCCATAAGTGGGCGTTGTTGATGTCAGCCCTCACCAGCAGGGCGGTAAGTTCCAAATCGTATCGGAAGATGGATCAGCAGTAACAGCTTCATGACAGCATGGCGCTGGACTTGGTGAAACTGGCCCTGGGCTCGCTCTCGCCGTTGCATTGGTCAGGTAGTCTTCGGCCGCCTGCCAGACAGCCAAGGCTTGAGACTCATGGCTTTTTCGTGCCAAGAAAAAGTGCGATAGACTGTCGAGTGCCTTGAACGACAGTCGGGCAGTTGGTGCTGAGATCTAGGAATTCCGGTGGGAGGTGGCTGCCACGCACGCTCGCGCACCCCGGAAGCCAACCATGCTCAGGGTTGGATCCCGCTCCCCAGCAAACTCGGTGAAGGTTTGCCAGGATTGCCATCTCAGCCAGAGAAACTTCATCAGTGTGCGATTGCGGGCTGTGACATCTTGCGAAGGTGTTCTAGTCGTCTTCCATTCGAAGACTGGAAGCTGGGGCGGCCATTTGCTCGACGTACAGACGACGATGCAGTCCAGCCAACGTGAGAGCTACGATGTTGATGGTAACACAGTTTGGAAACTTAGGCACATTGGCATCTGAGATTGTGTGTCGCAAGAGTGCGCTCCGTCCTCGACCAGAAAGTTGCCAGGGATCAAAGCATACGGCGTACTCGGAAACGCAGACACGAGAGAAGGCCGCCACGTTGATGTGGTTGAGTTTGTCCGACAGTGGTTTTGTCCGCCTGGTGCGGATATATGTTTTCAGGTTGCTTCGGAAACATGACCTATAGCAAATCTTTCTACTACGTCTTGGCGACACAGTGGCCGTTGTTTGTGATGGTCGGAGGTTGTGGTGGTGACATTAATCAAGCCCAATGATGTCGCAAGTCAGAAGTCAAGACCCTGTGAGACTCTCTTGCCATGTCGGACGCAATTCCCGTCCCACCTGATCAAGGCTAACTCAAATCCGAGTAGAGGAAAATCTGTTGGATGGCCTCGGCAGGAGCTTGGGTGAGTAGTGGTAGCATAGTCTTGGTGTTTCTGCCAAGCCGGGAGGTAACGAAGCGAGAAGGACAGTGATTGCGAAGAAGATGGTGGGAGAGGACGCAGAAAGATGCTGGACGATAGTTACGCAGCAAGGTAGGTAAGCGCACGGGCAGACAACCTGAAAGGTTTACATGTGGCTTCTCGTGGCGAGCAGGCTGTTGTTGGTCATGCGCCTCAACGGTCACAGCCACACCTACTGACAGAGGGGTATGCAGGGGCTCCACGTGATTGGGCCCGTGCAGCGGTTGAAGCTCGGCTCCGGTTCCACCGGAGAGCTGGAACATCTCGGCTCGCCGACGCTGGGCTACAACCAATGAGCAGCCACGTCGCAAGCCGGGATCCTGCCCTTCGGACAAGAGCCTTCGAAGTAGACACATGACTGGACAAGTTCTGGACCCCGAGTCGAGCAAGGGACTGACCATGCCTTTTTGGGAAAGCTAAGCCTGATTAGGGGTAGCACAGCTGGAGAGCCCGACTCGCTGTGATCACTCGTCCGGCCGGTTGGTTCCAGTGTCCCGCCAGTGCTTCGTTGCCCCGCCTTTCGCGCCAGCCCGCCCATGCTCAGTGGTAGAGGTACTGCCGGTTATTCTACGTGCACTTAGCACAGGTAGATAGGCCTCGTCGGGCGCTACCTCCCCCCGAGCTAACGGGCAAAGTAGGTACCTAGGTACTCGGCGTAGGTACCTGGTTGAGGTACCCAAGGAACAGATCATTATTGAGCAAATTACTCGTAATAGGTCTAGTGAGATGGAATAAATTGAGGTGTGATACTTGCCGCCAGCTGTGTGCGAGTTACTTTGCCCTTGGGTAAGGTACCACCTACCTGGAAGTCAGGGTAACCTGACGTTTTGGAGTCCGTTCAGCTCCAGCCAGCCTCGCCAAATCTTCGACATAACGGATGCCCAACACTGATTGACTGCCTTAACTGGGAGAAGGAGAAAGAGAAAGAGACGGGAGTCTGTTCTTATCGGTCTGTGTCTTGTTTCCGTCATCACCACAACTACCTCACCGGACCGACGACAAGAGAAACAGGAGCACGACAGTCGCTGTCACACCGATAAAAAGAGGAAAAGAAAAGAAGACAGGCAATAGGAAGAGCTTCTCTTGGCGACAGCGTAGCTCGGCGCAGTTGCACACGCTGCAAGCAGCAACCCGCCAACCTAATCCACGCGCCCGCCCATCGTTTCCACGTCCCTTTCTTTTCTCCTCTTCCCCACGCGCGACCGTTCGCTTCCCGCGCAAACTTGGCCAGGAGGACTTGAGGATCGTCCTCCGTTCATTCGGCTCGGGTCCAGGTTGCATTTGGCTCGTCCTGACGCCCACAAGTCTGTCCGCCCACACACTCTCACACCACATACCCCCATCCGTCAACATCCCTCCATTCATCCGCATACCACCAGCCAGCCAGACCGTCCTATCGTCGGTTGTCCGTGTCCACGCCTCTCTTCTCCATCATAGGACAGACAAAGCCACCGCATGCGACGCCTGAATGTCAACCCATCGCCATCGCGGCCTGTCTGCTCCGTCCTCTGCCGTCTCTCCCCGTTCCACCTTCCATCTCCGACGACCCCGGCGCCGTATGTGACCGTCAACAGTCACCGTCCACCGTCGCCGTCACCGTGACCCTGACCCTCCGTTCAGGGTCCAAGACACCGACTGCCATCTCCACTTCTGCACAACCAACCACCAACCACCGGCATCACCACCAATCTTTGTCGCTCCATCGCCCTCCCGAGGACCCAGCCTGCCGTCGACTCCCACCACTGCTGTCGTCTCGTGTCTCGTCTCCTCTCGTCCCGCTCCACCCCTCTCCTTTGCTCATCTTTCCGTCGCCTCCTCCACCACCATCCACCAGCCAACGAACCCGCCGAAATGTCCGACGACGAGTTCGCTGGCGACGGCCCATCCGGCGCCGCCGGTGGCGATCGCGACAAGCGCGCGCCGCGCTTCAGTTGGACCCCCGCTTACGAGGCCACCTTCTTCCGTTCTCTCTGCGATTCCGTCCAGCAAGGCCTGCGCGAGAATCACTCCTTCAAAGCCGGTGCCTGGGACGCAGCCGCCATTGCCCTACGCGAGAAACATGGCGCATACCCCACAAAGAACCATCTCGTGAATAAGTCGGACAATGCGCGAAAAAAGTTTCGGCTGTGGCGCGGCCTGCGCGAAGATCCCGACTTTCTTTACAATCCGACCACGCGCACCGTCACCGCCTCCGAAGAAGCCTGGAAGGCGCACATTGAGGTTCGTTGACGCGAGCGCGAGCACGAGCACGTGCGCGCGCCGTATCGTGTCGTGTTGTGGATCCAATAGCTGACTGTTGCTCGCAGAAAGAACCGCTTTCGCGCGCGTTGCGAGGGCGACCATTCGAGCATGAGCAATTCATGGAGATCCTCTATCCCGACGTTATCGGTTCCGGCGGCGCTCCCAAGCGCATCATGAAGCCGAAGCGCAAAGGCCCCGATATGATCCAAGGCTCCGAAGACCCGGACATGCCGGGCACTGCCGTCTTGGACCTTCAAACTGATCCCCCATTCCAGCCTGCTTCTCAGTCGGGATCGATCCAACCCGCACAAGCCCGCGTCTCTGTTGTCCAAGCTCCTGCGGCTCCAGTTCACCAGTCCATGATACCCCAGCAACAGCAGAAGCAACAGCAACCACCGCCGCAGCAGCAGCAAAGACCCACGTCCACCACCATCCCGCCGAGAACCCACATCGCTGGCACGAGCGCGCTTACGCCTCCCGAGGAGACGGCCACCGGTCGCAAGAGGTTTCCGCATGCCTCGACGAACGAGACTGCCAAGGCGCCGACGGCACAAATGAGCCATCCGACCGCGCAGCCTGCGGAGAAGCGACGCCGAGTGTCTGGGTACACGAACCCCACCCAGGCCGCGGCATCTTCGTCCTCCACCGCTGTCGATAACACCACAGCGACGGTGGTGACGGCCACGAAACAGCTGATGGAGGACGGCTTCACCAAGATTGCCGACGCCCTTCGAAGTCCTCCAAAGTGGCCAGAGCAGGCCATTGAGATTTTCTTTCGCGAATTTTCAACCGAAGACATGGACCTACAGCTCAAGATTGCCGAGAAGGCGCTGACGGACGACAACAAGGCCATGATCTTTTGCCTGATGACGGCAGATTTGCGCAGGCACTGGGTGAAGCGACTGAGGGAGCTGCACAACAACAGCCGCAACGCTTAGACGCGACGGATGAACGTGGCGGCGCGTTATACACATTCAGCCGTCGCAGTAGGCAGGCCAGGGCGAAAGGCAGGGCACGTACACGATGAAGCCCCTTGCCCTCGTCTTACTCCGTAACATTCTTGGCGACGAGTGCGGCTTTTTCCCCATGTCGCTTGAGCAAGGCGAAGGGGGCTACATTTGAACAAACAGAGCAAAAGCTGGATATAGCGGCCGATGATGGCTGGCGAGGGCGTTCTAGGTGTCCGGTCTGGGGCGGCAAAGTTCAAACACGGGGCAGGAGGAGTTAGCAAACCAAACGGCATAGCGACTGGGATGTTGAGCTTTTGCGATCAACCTACTTTTTCCAAATTTCGTCTGTACGATTCTACGATACTACCATCACCACCACGGAAGATAGCAGCAGCAGAGGCCGTCCTCGGGTTGAGTCTCGGCAGGGAGCCCCTTTGGTATATTCAATATTTGGTAAATCCACCTTGTCCGCGAAAGTGAAGACGTGCTGTGAACGCGGGATGCTCCGATAATAAAGTCGTGTGTTGGTCCTTAACGAAAGATGTGGGTGCAATTCCTCGGAGCCTATAAAACCGTCATCCGAGCAGCGAAAAAAGTACACAAATCATGGGACGGCACTTGAAGAGGAATATCATATGTCCGTATTCGCCCTGAACGCCAAGTACATACAAGCGAAGATCCCTTCCACGTCGTGTTCGTCAAGACGCGATTCCAACCTGTGCGACTACTGACCCGCGCTGCAGCCATGCCATATAAAGTGAAGTGATGTGTAGCGTGCCAAATTAAGTACTCTTTGCCATCTTTCTTTCGTGGCAGCCTTTGTCGACCTGGTTCCGTTCTGGGAGACGTTTATTTCTTGCCCTTGGTCTTGTAAAGGTAACTGCAACAAAGAGTCAGAATCGGTTGACAGTCATTGAACGGACAACACCTACCGTCCCAAAACACCCTCACCAAGGCCGACGACGCCGAGAATTCCGAGTCCAAGACCGACACTCTGCCAGGAGAGACGACCACGTTCGTACAGACCCCAGGCCTTGTAGCCCAAGAAGCCGCTGAGGCCGATGACGCCGACAAGGTTCGAGATGGCGAGGGCGCCAGCGCTACCGTCGCTAAGCGAGGCAAACTGACGTGTGAGCCAAGAATCAGCCTTGCGCGCCTTGCCAGTAGCCTTCTTCTTGGCCAGGTCGGCTTCGGCGCGGGCGTTCTCCTCGCGCTCGATGCGGTCGGCCTGAGTCTCCGTCTTGACCTCCTGCTCATTAAAGTCGGAGGGAACAGTGTGAACGCTGGGGAGATCGACGTCGACGAGCGAGGCGGTGGAGGCTGTACCGTCGACGGAGATTTCGGGAGGTGGAGGAGCGGCAGCCTGCATTGTTAGCATCGTCCAATCTGTTGATCTGGGGTGCCTCTTGGGCGCTGTCGCAAGCATTCCACGACAAAGGTTGAGGCATATTTGGGGGGGTGCATCATCGTGTAACTCGGATGTAGTGCGTCGCGTGATCACCCGAAAGCAGATTGATCGGGCCAAACTTACCTCCTCGGGGGTCTGCTTGGGGCCCTTGGAAGCGATATCAGCGTAAGAAGCCATTTCGAGTTGCAAATGCGTCGAGAGCTTTGGATGTTGGAGGACAGAAGAAATTCAGGGCAAAAAGACGATTCGTCCGAAGTGTGTGTGTGGTCTGTTGGTGGATGGAAGGTGGAAAGATCGACAGATGACGTGGGATGCGTGACGGGGAGACGCTATTTAAGAGGTGGCTGTCGTGTGAAGGGTGAAACCGGAAAAGGGAGGAATTGGGGAACGTTTTACGGTTGGTGCCTTAAGGTCCATGGACTCCCAGAACTAAGGTACAGGTACAGTTAGTGCAAGGAAAACAATGGCGCACCAACGAGGTCATCAGGTCACTGGTGCAGGCGCAAAACGCGCAGGTGCAGCTCCCCCATCGACCTTTCCTATTTCCTTGAAATTGGTCGGCGTACTACACAGAAGCACCAATGACGTATGCGGCTCAGGAGCTTGGGACAGTGTCAGTCGAGCCCATGGCCAATCACAACGTCATATATCCACAAATTGTTGGGTGGTGTTCGGCCCAAGGCCGGGGAAGAAGCCGGGAAGTAGCCAGGAGCAGTGTCATGCTGTGCGATGGGGCCCTGTAAAGCCCTGGGAAACCACTGGCTGGACGCTGCACCAAGGAAATGATGTTGTTTATGCCTCTATCGTAGGGGGCTCTGCGACTGGGCTGTCATGACTATCTGATTCTGTCGTTGCTGGGTCAGTTTGAAGCTATTCCCACTGTGTCAAAGCGCATCACTGTAGCTACTGTGCTGGATACTTGTTCAACAAATCGAAGTAATAAACATCCACGTCCCCTGTCATGAGTAACCTGGCAGCCGCATCTCACTTGACATGAGAGAAGTTTAGTCTATTTTGTCTTGCTCTTGTAGTTGTAGTTGTTGGTGGTCATAGTGGTACTGGTACACTTTGTACACGATTATGGTACATGGAACATGCCCGAATGTCTTTTTTCCTCTTTCCGTCATGCCCTGTCGTTAGCAAGTCCCCTTCTCTGTCGCGTGTTGCGAACGCAAAAAACCGATGCAACATCCGCACATTCACTCCCCGGAGAAATCTTCCTTCTTCTCCTCTTAGTTGTTGTTCGCCGCAGTGGCATCCGTCGCCCTGGTGTTGGGCTTGGTGAGGTCAACGCTCTCCTCCGCACCCGCAAGGTTCTTGATGTGCTTCTCCTCGTTCTCCTTCTTCTCATTCTGGGTCTTGAGCTCGACCTTCTTGATCTCGGATTCGCTCTTGACATCGTCTCTAGCGGCCTGGGGGAACGAGTCGGCCTCGGTCTCTTTGTCCTTCTTCTCGACGGGCTTTACGGCAGGCTTCTCGGTCGAGTGAGCAGGCGGCGCGACGGAAGCATCGGCGTTGCCATCGAGTGCGGGCTGAGCACCATCGGCGGCCTCTTCGTCGTCGGCGAGCTCGGCGCCGTAGACCTCGGGGTACTTGCGGAAACACGTTTGCATCCCCCTGTTAGATAGTCAGTACAGTCGTAATGGTCTTTACTGCCGGCGTCCAACATACTGGAACTTTTCAATGCAGTCGATGCCCTTGGGCTCTTCCTTGGAATACACGAAACAGCTGAACGCGGCCTTGAACTCCTCGCCGCAAGGGCCGTCGGCCATGCCGCCGAGGCATGGGCAGTCCCAGTTAATCTCGCCCGTCTCGGGGTTGAAGGCACCCTGCTGGTCCGCCTCGGCCTCTAGAGCCTCCGGTGATCCTGGAGCAGGTGCCGGTTCCTCGATGGCCCGCGCTTTGCCACTCGATTCGGGAGCTGCGGCCGCGGCTCCGGCCGCATGCTCGACAGCAGGCTCGGCGGGTTTGGCCTGCTCGGCCTTCAGGATAGCGCGTTTGCGCTTTTCTTCGACAATGGCATCAATGGTGGTCAGGTCGGACTCGGAAAACTGGGAAGGCGCTTGAATCGTGCGGGCTAAGTAAAGAAAGTGTCAGCCATATCTTGTCTTTCGTTATGTGTGAATGGCGCCCCGGAGACATACCAAGGGGCTCCTCGGCAAACACCGGGCTAGTGTTGTACCAGTAGAGTGCACCGGCTGCCAGTCCCCATCTCAACGCCGAGCTCTTCCATGTCCGGGGCTTGTCCGCCGGTGTCGTCGAGGCATATCGTCGGGGGGCTGCGCGAATTGCCGACTGGCGGGCGGCGCTCAAGGCGCGAGGCGTCGATCTTACGGCGCTGCGGTACATTGTGCGACGAAAAGGTAAGCCTGAAAATAAAACCAATTGCTGAAAGATCTAGTGAACATACAAAAGGGAAAAGACAACTTGGAGATGACAGCTCGCGGAGTGCGCGGAACTTGGTGACGGAACTGGTTGGTAATCCACACTTTTGGCCCTGGAAAGAAAATTGAAGCCTCGATTTCGGGTTCTGCCGGAGTTTAGGCGGCGCAAATGGGTACCTTGCTACTTTTTGCTCCTCGTATGCTCCACCGATCCCCTCTCACCCTGGTACGCAGACACTGATAAAATGGTGGTACGGAGTATGGTCGCATATTGTCAGGGCCTTTTTACTGGTCCCTGATGCTTGATTTCGTTGCACCATCTCATGCGAGTGATTCTGCTTCTGGCAGATGACAAGTACATATCTGCATCGCGGAACGAGATACATACCCGATAGACGTTGGTGACACCAATCGGTCGCCTTTCCAGAGTTCACAACGTGTTTGAGCCGAGGTTTGGTTGGTTTAGCTTTCGCTCTTATGGCAGTCAGAGGATTCTGCCAAGTGGTTTTATTTGTACATATGATCAGCTAGGTACTTTCTCCATCACCATCCACCAACCGACGCGACGCAGCTTCGCTGGTCAACCGCTCCATCATGTCGAGCTTCGAGTGGCGCCCCGTCACTCTCTTGCGGGACAGACAGCCTGGAAAACAAGCTCCTACAGATTTTGCCCTTGTTGTGCTGAACCAACCGGTGAAGCAGACCAAGGTTTTCGACTCGCTGTGGACAAATGGTACGTCCCAGTCCGAGCCCGAGCTTACATCGTGACGCTTGCTGATGTTGGCTGGGGAGGTAGCTCTCACGCGAGTTGCTGCAGATGGCGGGGCGAACCGACTCCACGACTTGATTGAGACGACGCAATCCTCATCACAACCATCTCACGTCGGTCTCTCATCCACCCCACTTGATGCGACCTCATCTGATCGTTGCAGACCAAACTAGATGTCATTATTGGCGACCTGGACTCCCTGCTGCCCTCGGTACGGGACTTTTACTCACACCTTGAGGAGCCTGCCCGTATCATCCAGGACCCGGACCAGTATTCGACTGATTTTGGCAAGGCTGTCAGCTGGGTCCGGTCCAACCACGCCTCCAAAGTCGACATTGTCGCCATAGGCGGTCTCGGCGGTCGTGTCGATCAAGGCCTCAGTCAAGTGCACCACCTGTACCTCTTCCAGCCCGGACCCGACTATGCCGATGGCAGGCTCTACCTCGTGTCAGGCCAGAGCCTGACGTTTCTGCTCAAACCAGGGCAACACAGCATCCATGTTCGTGAAGACGACGAAGACGTGTTCGGCAAGCACGTCGGCATCATCCCCATAGGAGGCACCAGCTTCATTACGACCAAGGGCCTTGAATGGGATGTGGAGAACTGGGAGACCAAGTTTGGCGGTCACATAAGCACCAGCAACCACGTGCTACCCGAGACGAAGGTGGTCGAGATCAAGACGACAAACACGGTACTTTTTACCATTGCCCTCGCGGGCATAGAATAAATCAAACCCCAACGTCACTTGCTGTACATGATGTTCCAAGATGCTCGTGAAGAAATGCAATTCGACGGTGCGTGTCGCAGCCGCCAACGCCAGACGCCGTGGTTTCGACTCCCATTTTGTGCTTCTGCTGTCCGCCGCCCGTCTTCGTAACTAAGCAGAATCATCGAAGGAAGCGTATGCACATCCAGCAGAACAGGAAGAAGACAATCACGCCGGCCCAGAAGATCCACTTGTCCTCCTTTGCGCGGCGCTCAACCATGCGGATGGTGTCGCCGGATATGCCCAGCGTGTTTCCGACCGAGTAAAGCCTCTTTTGGGTGTTTTTCAGCATCTCGCGCTGCGTGCCCAGATCGCCCAGCACAGCCTGTCCTCTTGCAATGTATTCGTCGAGCGCCGAGTTGGTGCTGGCAAAGAAGTTCTGTTCCCTCAAAGCGTGCTGCTCTCGTGTGACGTCGTTTTCGCCCAAGCTCAGACCGGAGGCGGCCTTGCCAGTCGACGCACCCCTGCTGTGGAAAGACGACGACTTATTCACGTTGGCGTAGGGGTTCTCGGGAGTGGAGGTGGCATAGGCTCTACGGCCGAGGAGCTCGCCTCGATTGCTGTTGTGGACGGCATCCTCGCGAGCCTTCTTTAGTGAGTCGACTTGGGATCGGAAATCGGCGAGGTCGTCGCGAAACCGCTTCACGCGCTCAAACGCCTCCTCTTGCTTCTTGGGGACAATCTCTTGGCGGGCAAAATGGTGGTACTCGTCAACCGTCTTTGAAAATGAGGCAAGGGATGCGGAGACGTTGCCGATTTCTGAGGGAGTAAGGGCAGCGGGTTGTGCGGCAGATGTCGATAGCTTCTCGAGATCCTTGCGAATGGCCTTGCTCTGTCGCAGGGCGGAGTTGTACTGAACGTTCTGCGAACTGTTAGCGAAATGCGATTCGAGATGAAGTATTCGAGAGACTGACCATGCTGTATTGTTGGGCAGGGCACTCCTTCGCAAAAGACTTGGTAGAATAGTGAGCGAAGGGCGTTCGATGTGTAGCTTATTCGCCGCAATGAAATGCCATTTGGGTACCGAGTACCACCTAATTAGCAGCCGAAGCTCACGCTCAGAGCTATAGGTCCAGGTGTCTTTCTCGAAGAAAACACGTTACCGCCTTCCCCCTTCGGATAGGGAAAGCACCGTGTCGAGACACAGTTGTGGCTTCATTTAGCACGGAGAATGGCACGTTTCCCCACTCACCTGGTTCACCTGGCTCACCTGGCTCACCCGGCTCACCCGGCTCACCTTGCTCACCTTCGGCTTGTGGTATGCCATCCTTAACTCCAGTGTCTTCTGCGATCAGGACGGGAGTAGCCATGTTTTCCACGAACCTGCGACTACTAACTACCTTATGGCACAACATGGATTACTCTGCCGACAGCCCCCTACTGCCAACTGCTTGGCCTCAATGCCTGACTACCGCCCGATATGACCAACATTATGCAGTGTCTTGCAACGCTTGCCGACAGCGGACCGCTACCTGCATCTCAGGCTGCGGTCATCTTCCGTTGGTCGTCACGAACACTACCAGCAATCCGTTGAATTAACCGCTCGTGTCAGGCTCTTCTATTGAGGCCATCTGACTCAGAGTCAGAAGCGTCTATAATTCCATAGCGGAAAACCATTCCCAAAACCAATTTTGCCGAGACGAGACCTCGTGGAGCCCAACGTCTCCATTTTGGCGGCGGCCCCCAAAACAATTGCCGACGCGGCACCGAAGTGCACACTGGTTGATCATGAAGCCGCTTTACCGACCAACAACCGGCGAGAGGCGGTGGCCCATTATCTCATCCTCGTCATTTTGCTGCAGGATGGCGGTAAAGAATCCTTTTCTCCTCAAACTCCCAGCCCCGGACGTGAGCACATGGACTATATCTAGAGTTCGTCCTACGCCGGCAGCTTCAGTTTGTTGCCCCAAATAAAGAACCGAGAACCACCGCCATACATGCTCATATCACCATGTCGAGACCCCCCAGCCCTGCGCTCACAAGCACCTTAACGCCTACGCCTGCATCGACCAAGGCGGACCTGGAGGATGTGGAAATAGCTGCGCCAGCCGAAGACGCAACACCCCCACGATACTCTATTTACACGACATGGGAGAAGCGATTCCTCGTTTTGGGCGCCTCGCTAGCTGCTTTTTTCTCGCCCTTCACGGCGCAGATCTACCTACCAGCTCTAACGGTTCTAGCCCAAGACTTCCACGTATCCGACTCGGACATGAATCTGACCTTGACGACGTACATGATCTTTCAAGGCATTGTTCCCATGTTCATCGGGTCTCTGGCCGACAACAGCGGTAGAAGGCCCGCATACGTCATCTGCTTCGTCGTATATATCGCCGCCAACATCGGTCTCGCCTTGTCGCAGAACTATGCCTCCCTACTTGTCGTTCGATGTTTGCAATCTGCGGGGTCCAGCAGTACCGTGGCCCTTGCCTCAGCTGTCGTCGCGGACGTCATCACGTCCGCTGAGAGAGGCCAGTATATCGGGATTACCGTCGTCCCTGTTGTGCTTGCGCCTGCTCTGGGTCCTGTCCTGGGTGGGATTCTGGCCCAATATCTCGGCTGGAGGTCCATTTTCTGGTTTCTCGCCATCTTCTCTGGACTCTTTTTCGCCGCCCTCATCCTTTTCTTTCCCGAGACTTGCCGAACAATCGTGGACGACGGGTCCATAAGACCTCCTCGACTGTATCGAACGGGCCAACAGCTCCTCAGAGACTATTCCAGGAAGCAGAAAGAGGACAGGGCTCAAATGACGCGGTCAACTACGGGAGGAACATCCAACACGGCGCGCCCTTCGCTCAAGTTCAAGATCAACCCTTTTGGGTCTCTTCTCCTTCTGTTCGAGAAGGAACTTGGCTTGCTCCTTGGCTTCAGTGCCGTTGTATTTGCAGGGTTCTACGCGATTGCAGCATCCATGCCCACCCAGCTCGAAAGGCTATACGGTTTCGACAGCTTGAAAGTCGGGCTTATGTATCTGCCATTGGCTGGCGGTTCCGTCGTCGCTGCCTTCCTCGTCGGGCCCCTTATCAACTGGAACTATCGACGTCACTGTAAGCGGCTCGGAGCGCCATTTGACAAGTCCCGCCAGCAAGATCTTTCCGAATTTCCCATCGAAAAGGCACGTCTCGAAGTTGGCCTACCGCTTCTTTTCCTCTCGTCGATACTCCTCCTCGTTTGGGGCTGGATTCTTCAGGTCGGAGCTCCAGTCGCCGTTCCCTGCGTGGTCTTGTTCTTCTTTGGAATCGGCATGATTGGCTTCAACAACACGTCCAATACCCTCATTGTCGATATCCATCCAGGTCGAGCGGGCACGGCCACGGCTGCGAACAATTTTACCAGGTGTCTTTTGGGTGCCGCTGCAACGGCTGCGATCTTGCCCATGATCAACGGCATGGGAGTCGGCTGGGCCTTCACCCTCCTCGCCCTCTTATGCATCGTTTGCAGCCCGGCGCTGCTGGCAATCATGTACTGGGGCGTGGAATGGCGGGAGGCCGTGAGAAATAAGAGGATGGAGAAGAAGAATACGCTTTGATGACACGGTACCGTTCGCATTGTTGTTCAAATAGCCTGATACCCAAGCACCTGCACAATACGATGCTTTCAACCCAAAGTACCTAAACCCTCCACCACCCAAGATAGACTTCAGTTCGTCCGATGACTACTTCCGCTCCGCATCATCAGGTCTGATGGTTTGATTGGGCCGCGGCCTATTTTAAAAACTCACGTATCACACGCCCCTGTCCTTGCTCTCAGTTCAAGTAACGCGTACTCGGCATCGTTTGGACCTTCAGGATCTCACACTTGGTATCTTCGAGATGTTTCGCTCTTCGGAAAAGGGATGGAGGACATTCTGCGGGATATGTGGTGCGACAGCACTCTGCTACTTCGACTGACCCCAGCAATTGGTGGAAGACTGGCTAACGTGGAGGGCAGCACAGGCTGGTTGGCTAAAGAACGCGATGACAGCAGACAGAGGACTTGAGCGAAGGTATGGCGAGCTAAGGACAGAAGAAGTGCGGGAAGGCCGTCGATCTGAGTTTCGACTAGGAATTTCTGCAGTCTCAAGAGAAGGAAAGTACAAATTGGCTAAATTCTGCATACATTTCCTACTGCTCCACATCATGCGTCACACAGCTGCATCAACTAGAAGTATACCTAGTGTCAAGCAAGCTGACCATACGTTTCCTTGACCCTAAGCTTTTCCTTGTCAAGATACTCCTCGAAGCTGCCGAGCTGGATTCCCCAGCTTCGAGTGTTCTCGGGATCAGCAAACTGTGCCATGTCGCGCATGGCCAGCTGTCCAGCCAGGAACGGGTCTCCGCCCTTCTTCTCTTCAACCTCTTCGTCCGAAAGATAGACGGCCTCGAACTTGCGACCGGTGACCTCCTCGAGCTTCGCCATGATGTCATCTGCAGTGAGGAGTTCCCCTGATATCGGAATCTCCTGCTTGTTGAATCTCCCAGCGTCGCGATACGCAGCAACCGCGAATTTGCCGATATCTTCCGTATCGACCATGGGCAACATCGAATTTGGGCGCAAAGCGTTGACGAACCTGCCTCCCTGAACCAGATCAGGATACATGCCAACCTGTGGGAGCAGGTAATTGCTCATAAAGTTCCCAGGCCTGAGGATTGTCCAGCTCTCGAAACCGGCGCGACGAAGCTCTCTCTCGATGCTCTGCTTCGAGAGAAGTACGGTCGCCGTGAAGCTTTTGGGGTCCCAGTGCTTCAACTTCTCGGGGGCTTGGACGGCGAAGCCGCTGCTGTAGATGAAGTGCTTCGCGCCCGCCTTCTTTGCCGCGGCCATGATGCGCTTTGCCGCCTTGAGTTCCCAGGAGTGGTCAACGAAGTCGGGCATGAGGTTGAGAAAAGCACCGCTGATGCCCTGGACCGCTTCATCGAGGGCTTCGTTGTTGTCATAGTCTCCCGGCACAAGAGTTGCACCGAGAAGCGCAAGATTCTTCGCGCTTGGGGAGTCTGGATTGCGGACCAGAGCGCGAACGGCGATGCTATTCTGGAGGAGCTGTTTGGCCACGGCACCGCCGACTATGCCTGTGGCTCCGGCAACGAAAATGGTCTGTCGGGTCATGGTTCAGTGTGTGAAGATTGTGTAAGGTGAAGACGGGTGTGAAGGAGACGCCTGGCAAAGCTTTTGAAGATGATGACTTTTTGTAGACTCATCCTGGTCTTATCCAAAACCCGTTTCGTAGCCACCAGAGCATGATGATCTCCGACCACCCTCGCCCTCGTCACGTTTCATCTCGGCAAGGGAAGTCAAGCGTGGCCCAGATTGAAGTCGGAATGCCGCCAGGGTATCGCAGGATTCATTTCCACCAAACCAGCTTCTGGAAGATGTTCCATCTTATGCGTGCGTTGAGGAAGAGTGGGTGTGGTTGCGGAGGGTGGCGCAAAGGATTCTTGGTCAAATGGCGGAATCCCGCCAACTTGGGATTAAGTAAGCTGTCAGACACCACCGAATATCCCAGAGCAGATCGTCTTTAGTGCTGTGTCTCGCTGGAAGAGCTCTGCCGATGGAATCGTGAGCGACTTTGCCGAATCTGACATCGCCAACGAAGTCGTGGTCCCATCGCAAATTGACCACCGGCATGTCCAATTCATTCCATGAGCGGGCGAACCCACCTCCGCGGCGGAAAACCTGTGTTGCCTGCACAAAAGCCAAGCGTCGCTGCGATCACAGCCAACCGGCCTGTCTCCGTTGCTCGCGGCGGAAAATCGACTGCGTCTATCCCAGCACACCAGCGGCAAGGTCGAAAGAAGCACCGAGTCATCGTCGTGCACGAACCTTGGACAGCCCGCCACCAAAGGAAGGAACAACTGAGGGCGCTGCCTCCGCCGCAGAAGAATGCGAATACCCCGAGAGCTCTCTGGTCCCCTGGTCACAAGAATCAGACCTGCCTCTGCTGGATTTGGAAAACATGGAAGACATCACTTTGGAACTTGGCTTTGAGGACCTTCTCGATCCTGACCTTCTTCTCGATGGAGCCTTGTCTCTTCCTTTGAGTCACAGTGCGGACGACATGCTCATACCAGCCCATAACCACCCTCCAGAGACGTCTCTTCATGAGATGATACGCATTCGCCTACAGTACGCCATCGATGTGATGAAAACTGTACCCACCACGATGGTGATGGAAAACCAGACTCCATGGTGTCACCCCTACCTCTACCGAGCTCATATGCCGCGAGAAATGCAAGGTCAGACTCTGCCGTCCCAGTACTTCTTGGCCATCTTGCTAACCTCATCTACAGACGCCCAAGCCTGCTGTGCACTCTATATAGCCAAGAACCAACACAACGCCTCCATCATCCTCTGCACGATACAATCAAGAGCTCACGAAGTCCTCGCCTCTCCCCTTCCTACAGACCGCCTCGACCTGCTAGCTCGCGTCCATGCCATCTGTCTCTACCAGATCATCCGCCTGTTTGACGGTGACATACCCATGCGGGCTTCAGCTCAACAATCTCTCGTCGTTCTTGAAACTGCCCTTGTAGCCCTTCTTCCCTTTGTCAGGTGGGAAACATCCCAGCCGGAGGTCGGCCCGGCCGAGGACCTCATCTATCCCACAAAAGAGTCCTGGCAGGAATGGATCTTTCAAGAGTCAACCCGCCGCACCCTTTTCTTTGCCTGTTTTCTTCTCGTCGCCCACCAGATCCTCATCGGGCAACAGCCGGAACGAGGCTGTACGGAGAGATACCTTTTCTGCCACTCGTGGACGCTGTCGGCCCATCTATGGAAGGCTCCCACCGTTGTGGACTTTGCCGTAGCTTGGAGAGAGAAGAGGCACTTTGTCGTCACGAAAAGCTCCTTAACGGAGGCATGGAGGGATGCCGCCGCTGACGATGTTGATGCTTTTGGGAGGATAATGATGGTTGGAGCTATGGGAGTTGATGATGCTAGGCTGTGGTTCTACTCCCGTGGAGGATGTCTGTGATCCGCGTGTGCCCATCAGACTTCATGCTGGCATGGACCAGATGTTTCTTCACTCATGTATCCACGTTTCTCGAAGACATTTACACGCACGTCACATTTCCACAAAACCATTCCCACGCATCTCACAATTTGCCGTCGTAGCCAGGTCATGCTCCCATCGCGTCCGCATGCGGATGGATGTGCAGAAAACCTTTGCAGGGCTTAGAATGACCCTTTTAAAGGAAGGAGGTCTGCCAAAGGCAAAAGAATATCACGAAGGGGAAGGAGGCCATCACGGATTTAGTGCCAGGTCGTGCCTTCATTGGCTTGTTATTTGACAAAAAGAGAAGAGAGACAGAGCAAAAGAAAGAGGCCCGATACGCCAATTCCATAATTCCGAAAGCTTCCATGTTCCGAAAGCCGTGACCAGTCCGTTCCGCATCCCAAAAATCGTCACGTCATCAAGCTTATTCCACGTTCTGAAAGGCTTCCAACGTTCCGAAAGCCGTGACCTCAGCAAGTCCGTTCCACGTCCCAAAAGCCGTTACCCTGGCCGTCAAGCCCAAAAGTCATCATCGGGCTGCATAACTCATAACTCGTTGCCGATACCTCTAGAGCGAAGTGCTGCTATCCTCGCGACACACCTTAGTAGCCATCCGCGATCTTGCGGTACTCGGCGGCCTGCTCAGCCGAAGGAATGGACTGAAGCTGCTCCAATGTCAGGCAACCCTGATTGGCCTTGGCGTCGCGACGAAGGAGGAATCTCTCGTAGAGACCGCCCTTGGCGTTGCGGCCAGTCTTGATGAGCACAATGCGGTAGAGGCCGTCGTAGCGGATGCCGATGCTCGGAGCCCAGGGGGACTTGGAGTCGGCCTTGCGCAGGACGCGGACGAGGGCGCCGGTGGTGTAATTGATGTACAGCATGGCGGTCGACCGGGTTCGCTCGCCACAACGGGCGGGATCCTGGTTCTCGCTCGAGCCGGAGCCGCTGTACCAGATCTGCTCGCCGCCATCCTCGTCCAAGTCATCGTACGCACCCGAGATCATGATGGAAAAGGCTCCGTCGGTAGACGAACCTGCGATGCCGGCCTGGGTGGCACCGTGCGCGCCGTCGAAGGCCGCCTTCATGCGAGAGCCGTACATCTGACCGGGCTCCTGTTCGTTGTGACCGTGTTGATGGCCCACGCGGTGGAGCTGCTCGCGGCTGGGGTTGTAACGAGCGCAGCCGTTTCCAGCATAGGCAATGCCGTCCATGATGCCTCCGTGGCCGAAGATGGGGTGTCCGGGACGAGGAATTCGGATGGCCAAGTTCGTAGCCTTGGTCTTGGTCGATGCTCCGGAGCCAGAGGCGGCCTTGGCCCGGCCCGAACCGCTCTTCTTCTCATGGTCAGACGCCTCGGCCGCAGCAGGGGGGTCGGGAAGCATCGCGGCCTCGCTGGCCCAGTGATGGATGGCCTGGGCGCGCTCCTTGTCTTCCTTGGTGAAGAGGCGCTGCTTGGCTTCGAAAGACTGGTCGAAGATCCTGTGAGTGCTATCCAGGATGCGCTGTCGGCTACCGTAGGTCTTGCGGTCCATGAAGTTTCCGAAAGTGGAGATGTACTGGTCGAAGAAGGCAAAGAACTTCTCAAGCTCCGTCTTCTTGTTCTTGATCTGCGGGTGGTCAAGCGTCCACTTGGGCATCATGGTGCTCCAGGCGCAGAGACGATTGAGGACGTCGTGGTTGACTGTCTGGATGTAGGCATCCATGGTACGGTGAGTGCCGGGGAGCTTGGGCGGCTGGGGAAGTCCTCCACCGGCGGCAGCGCCCTTCGAACCATCGGGCTTGAGCTGCGCACTCATGGCCGTGGGCGAGCTGCCTGTGGACGGCTTCTTGGCATTGCCCGAGCCATCAGGAGCGCCGGCGGCCTTTCGCTTAAGGCTTTTGATTGAGGAGATTAGCGTAGTTCTCAATTACGGTGCTCGAATCAGTGCAAGTGAAACGTACCTGAACGACATGGTTGCTGATGATGTCTGGCTCAGTGGCTGACTCAGAGATTGGCTCGTAGGCTGGGTCGGAGGTCGAGTCGTATGTTGACTCGCAGCTTGGTGAGACGTCTCGGAAAACGCGTCACGACTCTTCAAGGCAAAGTCAGTATATGGAAAACGTTAGAGACACCAAAAATCAACGTACGATTATCCTCGCGCGATGGATCGAGCGATGAACGTGAAGGTCTGTGGATGCCTCCAGAAATTGCGTTGTGTTTGGAGAAGAGTCGACGAGGGCCATGTTGAAAGGAGGAAGGAAAAAGCAGGCGAGGAAGGGGGGGACTAATTTCTGAATAGGAAGGATGCTTGGCCACCTCGAGGCAACAAGGCATCACCAGCGACTAAGCAAGTAATGCTGTAGTTGCAATGACTTGATGAAGCCTTTCAGTCGTGATGTTGTGGTTGCAACGACTCGACGAAAGCCTGTGTGGGTCAGGATATTGTGATGAGACTTAATGAAAGCCCACAGTTGCGACGAAAGCTGAGAGATGCAACGACAGCCCACAGTAGCAATGGAAGCTGAGAGATGCGACGAAAGTTTAGATTAGCAACAAAAGCTGAGAGTTTCAACAAAAGCCCAGAGTTGGACCAACAGCCCAGGGGTGTAACACAAGTTCAGAGTCACAACGCAGCCCAAAGTCGCAACAGGGTCAAGAGTTATCGACAATAAGTGAGGCTGGTAGGCTTTCTCAAAGAAGTGTCTGTGCTGAGGAAAGATCCAGAGTCAAGAAGGCACTGCTAGAAAAACAGCCACAAGGAGAGGTATGTGGACTGTATACTTTGGTGAGAATCTTGTTGATGGGCTCGACAAGATCCAACAAAGGTGTGTACAGGTTTAGGTGAATCCTATGGTTGCGAAAACTTGAATAGCACACTCTGTGACTTTTTGGGAAGCTTAGAAAAGCATAAAATCTAGGTTAATGGTGTTAGTAAACAAGACTTAAGGTATTTGGCTAAAACCCGGCGCTAAGTGAAGTTTGAAAACATATGAAAAGCGGTAAATGAGCTTCCAAAGAAAGCATGCCCTCTCACTAGAGGCCAATGTTCTGTCAAGCAGGACGAACCCAGAGCTACAGAATAATATGAAACAATATTTTTAGCAAAAGGAGCATATGAGTGTTTAAATAACACTGATCATATTTCAGCTTCGAGGATCAAAACCATAGCAACACACCTAGAATAGAAGAAACAGAATAGAAGAAACAGAATAGAAGAAACAGAATAGAAGAAACAGAATAGAAGAAACAGAATAGAAGAAACAGAATAGAAGAAACAGAATAGAAGAAACAGAATAGAAGAAACAGAATAGAAGAAACAGAATAGAAGAAACAGAATAGAAGAAACAGAATAGAAGAAACAGAATAGAAGAAACAGAATAGAAGAAATAGGACAGAAGAGACAATGAAACATATATTTCAGAAGATTGGCTTCGAAAGCTTTAGTAATATAGGACTAACTGAAATCTGCTTAGCTGGAAGATGGGATGGAGTTGGATGACAGCACTCAAGCTGCTAGCTGTTGTATCTCCCAACTGGGAAGACTAAGATGGAGAGTTGGGAAACCAAATGCGATACACCCTTTGTTTATCGTGTGGAGAGGGAAGATATTAAGGGGGTGGGTCACATGACCCTAGGCCTCTTAGGCTCCCCTCGTATCTCCAGCCTCTAGCCAGCAACTCTAGCGAGAGATATGACCACGATAGACACCACAAATACGACGTATTGTCACCTATATATAGGTTATGAGCCCAGGGGCCCTCTAGGGGGCCCTTTCTACCCCATAACGCTATTCGCAACCCTTCTTTTACTCTATTTTCATCATTGACGACATCATTTTTCGATACGTCGCGAACTTTTCACGGTTTTCGTACCTTCCCTCTGAAGTATGAAAAATCAAAAACAACCCTACTACCTATACCCTCTGCGTTATGTGTGTTCTTTTACTAAAAACAACTTTACGCCTTCCGTATTATTTAATTACTTTTACGCCCTCTGCGCCTTATACCTTCTACGTTATTCTTTTTGCACCTTCTGCGCTTTACGCCTTCTGTATCTTTTTTATCTATTTTTTTTAGTGCCCTCTGCATTTCTTTTAACTACGCCTTCTGCGTAATATCACCTTCCTTCCCTTAGTTACTATGGCTACTTGTTGGTTAATCCGGAGGGTAACGCACGCCGTACGTGATCTTGCCGTACGGGTGCAAACTGGTGTTCTGGTTATTCGTTGTTGTTATTATGTTACGTGGCGCGAGGCGCTACGTAAGGCTCTAGATCTACAGCGTGGCAATTGCTTACTAATTGCCATGCATTTAGCTACAGCTAGCGCCAGGTGCCTCGCACCTGTCGCCAGTGGGGCGCGGAAGGTATGCTGCTATATATGTAGTAACGCGTGCAGTTACTATATACCCTATGGTATGGTGTAACTAATACTAGTAACTTTTTCTTTTTACTATATATCCTAATGCCTATCTATTTATATAAAAAATAGTACTTTTAGTAATTTATACTTTTTGTTTTAATAACGCCTGAATACCTATTTATCTATTCTATTTAATTTACTTATCTTTCTATTTAAATAGTTATATAGTTCGAATTAATAAATTACTTAAAGGTATAGTTTAATATACTTTTCGTAAAAGTATTAGTAATATTATTATTTCTATTAATTTACTATACTTTATAAAGCTTATAATATTTATATAACTATTTTAATATTATAATATTAATTATAAAGCGTTTTTCTTTAGTAGTACTAAGTTTTATAAAATATTTATAAAGTAAGTATAAGTTAATATATATAATAATCAAGATTTGAAGGAGTTTTTAATATTAGAAAATCTTCTTAAGTAATATAATAATAATATAAGTAAAGTTTATATTAATTATTATAGTATAAATTTCTAAAGTAAATATATTCCTAATTATTTCTTTTTTTATAAAAGAGTAGTATATAAAATTACTATAAAGGTTAAATTAATTATTATTAGTAGTAATCTTTTAGCTTACGATTATCATGAATTCTAGTTAAAATGAGAGATTAGTATTATTAATAAATAAGCTATTAATAAAAGTATAGAAATATACTTTAGAAACGTTAAATAATATAAAATTAAAGTTATAATTAAAGTGTTTAATTTACTACTTAAGGTATTTATTAAGTATAGTAGTATTATCACCTAAAGGTTATTATTTTTATACTTTATAGGAGAAGTTAAATAATACTTTAGATTGGTATATTAAAATAAGGTATACTTTATATATATATTATTTAATATATANCTTTATATATATATTATTTAATATATACCTTCTTAAGTACTTTAAGTATTATATATATATTAATAAGGGTAAGCTTTCACTTTTAGTATTTTTAATATAAATAGAATTTATTATTATTAAGAAATAAGATACCTCTATTAAATACTAATAATACTACTTTTAAGAAGACTATTTTAGATTTTATTTAAAATAAAGCTTTTTAATGCTTTTTATTTTTATAGTATGAGAAGGTAGTATGTAAGAGGTTAAACATATTATTAATTTATATATTTATAAGGCTAAATATATTATTTTTAGAATATAAGATAAGGAGGTATAAGTTATATATTGATATCTCTATTTATAATTACTCTTTATAGTATTTAGAATAAATTACCTATTAGTAAATACTAATTTTAGTAGAATTATATAGTAATTTAATAATAATTATAATAAAGCCTAGAGAGTATTAACCCTTAAGGTATAAGAATAATTTAATTATAATATATTTTACAAGTTCTATTTTAGCTTAAATATAAGTTTACATAATATTATAAAGCTATATTATTATATTATAATACTAAAAGAAGGTTCAAACTATAGTTAAAATTAACTACTAGTTATGTTATTACATTATTAGTAATTATATTAGAATTTCAAATTTACTATTATCTCTAAAACTTTAAATTATAAGTCTCAACTTCTTATATATTTTATTAATATCCTTATTCTTAATTTTATTAATAATATAAGACTTAAAGTATTTATAATTTTAATAGAAGATAGAATTACATTAGATAATTTCTATAAGACTATTAATAATAATATTCTTAATCTTTTTTAATTAACTTTTTAAATAATAGACCTAATATTATAATAATACTTTTTGTATAGAATTTAAATATTAATACTATATCTAATTACTTTTTCATTATTAGATATTATCAGATTAAATATAGTACTAAGGTAGCTGAAGCTATAGTAATAGTTAATTAAGTAGTCGACCTATTTATTTAGATTAATAAGATTAGAAGGATTATTATAAAGATTTATCTTTATAACATATAGTATATATATATATATATTATAATCTAAATATAAATATTACGAGTAGAGATAACTAATTATATACTATTTATA
>QAPG01000081.1:0-152597 GCA_004366825.1 Colletotrichum spinosum | reverse complement strand
CCTAAAAGGTTAAGGCTAGAAATACTATAAGTTTCTAATATTATAAAAGTCTAATAAAACTTAATAAAATTCATTATATTTACTAAATATACTCTAATAAGTAATAATTAAAAATATAAATTTAGAAACCTCTTTAAAAAATACTATAGGGAGTATACTTTAATTCAACTAGAATTCAAACTTTTAACATAATATTTCAACTTAAATCTTACAAAAATCTTCTAAAATATTAGCATACTTTTCAGAATGTCCTAACTAGAATACTAGGGTAGAAAAAATCTGAGGCGTTTAAATAGTTAATCTTATAATCTTTCACCTTATATAGACCTTAGGTATAGTTTTTCATAGTTACTTCTTCTATTATAATTAGCCTTATTAATCTATAGTATAATAGTAATAGATAAGTTAATTACTACTTAGTATTAGTTAATCTAGAGGGTAATATATACTATATATAATCTTATTATATAGGTACAAATTAGTATTCTAGTTATTCGTTATTATTATTATTATATTATATAGCACGTAGTATTATATAAAGCTCTAGATCTATAGTATAGTAATTACTTACTAATTACCACGCGTTTGGCTATAGCTAGCGTTAGATATTTAGTACCTATTACTAGTAGGGTGTAGAAGGTATACTACTATATATATAGTAAAGCGTATAGTTACTATATACCTTATAGTATAATATAACCAACATTTACTTTTTCTTATAGAAAGTTATATTAATAGTTAAAAAATATTTAAAAATTATAATTTATAAAATAATATTCTTTTTAATAAAAATAATCCTAATATTTTTATTATTTTTAAAAGTTATAATTTAAGATTAAAATAGAGTTTATAGTAATTAGTAAGTTTTTATTAAGTAGTTAGAAATTTTAAAGACTTTTAGTTTAATAGTAAGCTTTAAATATTGTTTATTAGATTTTTTAGGAGAAGTTTATTATAAAATAAAGGATTTATAAAGTTCTAAAAGTTATAAGACTAATATAAAAGTTTAATTTAATTAATCTAGAAGATTTAATCTTTTAGGTTATTTAAAATAATCTTTTTAAAAGAAGTAGATATTTCTCTTTAAAGTTTTAAGAGGTTTTTAATTTAGATAGCTTTTTTATAATATATATAAGACTTTTAATTATTAAATTTAATTATATTATTATTATTTAATTTAAAATTGCTTAGGAGACTATAGAGGTACTAGATACCTAGCAGGAGCGTATTAATGTAGTCCTGCGAGGTATGTACACGCGGTACGTCTCTCTCAATCTGACAATATCCATGCCAGGTTGAGTGTCCATGCCAGATTCAGTACACACTCCAGGGTCAAGGGAGCTTCCATTCAAAGTTCCAAAGAAAAGTGTACAGAGTGGAGTGTTTCCTTTCAGCTCATGAAGCGGAAAAGCGTTTCTGTCCGTCGGCCTCACTTCTCAGCAAACCCCCATTTCAGACCGAGTCGATCAAACTCCGCATCAACCCTTGAGCTGCGGAACCCTGCATCGCGTTGTCAGTCGTACAAGTAGACTTTGCAGACTCCAGCCCGGCAACGATGCGCCCGTCGCTCGGGGTCCTACGGCGCCGAAGCACGAGTCGTCGTCGCATCCATGCCGACCAGCCGCACAGTGGGCACGTCTGGGAGATACTTGGGGGATTCCAGGCAATAAACAACGTCGGAGACGTCGAGATGAAACGGCTGAGTTGCAGCACCGGGATGAATGTTCAGCCCTAACGTCGAGATCGTGGGGTGAGCTGAGCACGAGTCTTGGCCTCCCATGTCGACGACAGCTTCCCGCGTGTCACGGCACGGGTTCCAGGGACACCCATGCGTGCATGGTGGACGATCTCTTCCAGCGGGTTAACTGCATATTTGAATACACCCAGAACGCCAAACTCCCAGACACACTGTGTTGTAACGTCTGGGGTTGAACGTCAAGGGCTCCTTTCACATGCTCTACATGGACCGGCCCTGCTGACGCGGCGTCATGAGGTATCGCGAGGATTAAACGGTCATGGCTCCGCTTGTGACCTGGGAAAGTTACGGACGGCTGGTTCCGGAGCTTCCAGACTTTCCAGAGCCAGGCTTATGTCGCCGGAGTCTGACAACGCAGCAGTCAACCAAACCACTCTATTATTGCGGCCTGAAGAAACTCACCTGAACTTACGATGCTGAGAAAGTCGAGTTAAAGGTCAAAGTCATTGTAATTTCACAGTCAAGTTGGCCACATCTTCGTAGTCTGGCACTCAGAGACGCAGCACACCGGGAATGACACCACAACTCAGCTAATCAACACTCACAACCACTCCCTCGTCTCTCATCATGTCTACCCCAGACGACGCCGTCGCAATCATCGGCCTGGCGTGCCGCTTCCCCGGAGACGCGTCGTCGCCGGAGAAGTTCTGGGACTTGCTGGTGTCGAAAAGAGGTGAGTAGCACGATGGCGGATGTAGATATCCATGACAAAAGAAGCTGGACGTATGGAATGCAAAGACACTGATACTGCCCTTGTAGACACGTACGGCCTTCCTCCAAACCGCTGGAATCCCGACGCCTTCCACCACCCCGGCACGGACAAGCTGCACACCATGGCCAACAAGGGGGCCCATTTCCTGACGGACGACGTCATGGCCTTTGACGCGGCCTTCTTCAACATCAGCCAGGCCGAGGCCACCGCCCTCGACCCGCAACAGCGCCTCACACTGGAAGTGACGTACGAGGCCCTCGAGAGCGCGGGATTGCCCATGGAGTCCGTGGCGGGATCAAGGACCGGCTGCTTCATGGGCTCGTCGGCGGCCGACTACCGCGACACCATCAACCGCGACCCGGACTCGAACCCGCGCTACTCGCTGCTCGGCGTCGTGACGGAGATGATCTCCAACCGCACCTCGTGGTTCTACGACCTCCGGGGCCCGAGCATGACGGTGCAGACGGCCTGCTCCTCCAGCCTCGTGGCGGTCCACCTGGCCTGCCGGAGCATCCTGGCCGGGGAGTCGGGCATGGCCGTCGCGGGGGGCGTCAACCTCATGCTGAACCCGGACTACTCGCTCTACCTCAACAACATGACGATGAGCACGCGCGAGGGGCGCTGCAAGTCGTTTGACGCGTCCGGGGACGGCTACGCCCGCGGGGAGGGCTGCGGCGTGATCGTCCTGAAGAAGCTGGCCGAGGCTCTCCGGGACGGAGACCCGGTCCGGGCCGTGATTCGGGGGTCGGGCGTCAACGCGGACGGCTTCACGCAGGGCTTCACGATGCCGAGCGCCGCGGCCCAAGCTGCTCTGATCAGGGACGTGTACGCGGCCGCCGGGCTGGACATGTCGGAGACGCAATACGTCGAGGCTCACGTGGGTTACTGGCGCCTCTTGCCTGGTCCGAGAGACGAGAAGCTAACGGTAGGATATGTTAGGGAACGGGGACCAAAGTAGGAGACCCAGTTGAGGCCCGCGCGATATACGAGACTCTCGGGCGAAGCGCAAGGCCGGGGAACAAGGTGATTCTCGGCAGTGTCAAGCCAAACGTAGGTCAACCGAGCGTAGCCCTCACGAGCATCTCACGACTTGTACTCACTCTTACTTGTGACAGATTGGCCATCTCGAGTGCGCAGCAGGCGTCGCCGCCATCATCAAAGGCGTCCTGGCCCTCGAGAAGAGCACCATCCCGCCGAACCTCTACTTCAAGACGCCCAACCCGGCCATCCCCTTTGACGACTGGAATCTCAGGGTCCCCACGAAACTCACGCCCTGGCCCGGCGCCGGATCCGAAAGTGAAGCTGCTCGACGGATGAGCATCAGCAGCTTCGGCGTCGGCGGCACCAACGCCCACGCCATCCTCGAAAACGCCCCCGAACCCACGGCCCCGCGCCGCCCCGCGCCGGCCATCGGCCGCTTCGGCGGTCTCGGCGCGCTTCTCGGGCGGTCCGTTGCTAGCAGCAGCAGCAGCAGCAGCAGCAAGGCGGTGTACCGCAAGCGGCTCTTCGTGCTCAGCAGCCACGACAACGCGGGCGTGGCGCGCGTGGGCGAGGTTCTGGCATCGCACATTGGCCAAGTCGAGACGCACGCGGGGCCCGAGTACGCGGCCGACCTCGCCTACACGCTGGGCGCGAAGCGCTCGAGGCTCGCGTGGAAGACGTACTGCATCGCGTCCGGCCTGTCGGACCTCCGGGCCCAGCTGGCCGAGCTCCGGACCGGCGCCGGCCCCGTCCGGTCGTCGAGCGGGAACCCAAACGTCGGCTTCGTGTTCACGGGCCAGGCGGCCCAGTGGGCGCGCATGGGCGTCGAGCTGCTCGGGAATGACGTCTTCCGGGCCTCCGTGGACGAGTGCGACGGGTACCTCTCCGAGCTTGGGTGCTCCTGGCAGACGGCCGCCGAGCTCAAGAAGGCGGACGGCAGTTCTCGCGTCGACGAGGCCGAGGTCAGCCAGGCCGTCTGCACCGTGCTGCATATGGCCCTCGTAGACCTCCTCGAGTCGTGGGGCGTCCGGCCGGCGCGCGTGGTCGGCCACTCGAGCGGCGAGATTGCCGCTGCGTACTGCATCGGCGCCCTGAGCAGGCGAGATGCCGTTTCTGTGGCCCGTCTCCGCGGCGTAGCGTCTGCCAGTCTCAAGAGGGTTGCTCCCGAGCACGACGGCGGCATGGTGGCTGTCGGATGCTCCCCGGACGAGGCGGAGCGTCTCATCGGTGACCTGGGAGCGTCGGACTTGGTTGTTGCCTGTGTGAACTCGCCCTGCAATGTCACGATATCGGGTTCCGTCAGCCACTTGACGGAGCTCCAGGCCGTCCTCGAAGGGAAGGACATCTTTAACCGTCGACTGGCCGTGGACGTGGCCTACCACTCGGACCATATCCAGGCCGTGTACCCATCGTACGTCCAGTCCATGGGACAGATTCACGCGCGTAAAGGCAAGGCTGAGGCGCCGGTCATGTTCTCGAGCGTGGACCGCGGCGAGGTTGCGCCAGAGTCGATGGGAGCCTTCTACTGGGGCAGAAACCTCATCAACCCCGTCCAGTTCTCCGATGCCTTGGCCGATCTCATCTCCGCGCCGTCTGCTGAGCAGTCTCATGAGTCTTCGTCCTCGCCGAGCTCGCCGCAGGTAGACCTCCTGGTCGAGATCGGCCCCCACGGCGCCCTCGGAGGTCCCATCAAGGAGATACTGGAACGGACCGGCTTCAAGGGCGTCGAGTACCGCTCCGCCCTGACCAAAGGCCAAAACGCCACAGACACGACCCTGAGCCTCGCGGGCTGGCTCTTTGCGCGAGGAGCCCCCGTCGACATGGCCAAGGTCAACCGGGACGAGTCCCCCGAGACGCTGACGGACCTCCCCGCGTACCCCTGGAACCACTCCCGTCGGTTCGACGCGTCGTCCCGCATCAACAGGGAGTTCTCCATGCGCTCCCACGCCCAGAAGAGCCTGCTCGGCGCGCCCTTTACGTCCGTCAGCGAGCGCGAGCGCATCTGGCGCAGCCACCTGCGCCTCTCCGAGGAGGGCTGGATCCGCGACCACAAGATTGTTTCCGTCGTCCTCTTCCCCGGCGCGGGACTGGTCGTCATGGCCATCGAGGCTGCGCGACAGATGGCCGACCCGGGCAAGGTTGTCCGGGCCTTTAGGCTGCGGGACATCAGCATCGGATCTGCGGTTGTCGTCAACGAGGACAAGGCCACCGAGGCCATCATCCACCTGCGGCCGCATCTGTCTGGCACGTCTGCCTCGTCGTCGTCTTCGCCGTGGCTCGAGTTTACAGTCTCGACCTCGGGTGGCGCCGACATGCCCGTCCGGGAGAACTGCCACGGTCTGATCCAGATCGACTACAGGACGGCAAACGACGAGCACATGGATCGTGAGTTGTCGGCCTCGACCAAGGCCAGCATCGAAAACTACAACCAGGCCAGGAACACCTGCTCGCACGACCTGAGCATCGACAAGTTCTACAGGGACCTCGCAGACGTCGGCCTCGGGTTCGGCCGCACGTTCCGCAACATCACCAGTCTCCGCCTGGGACCGGGCCAGTCCGTCTTCGAGCTCACCGTCGGCGACCCGGGCGAGACCTTTAGCACGGGACAGCCCGGCCGTCACCACCTCGTCCACCCGACGACGCTCGACTCGCTCTTCTCGCCCACGTTCGCCGCGCTCTACGACGGCGCGAACCCGCTGACGAGACCCTTCATCCCGACCTTTATCGAGGAGCTCGTCGTCTCCCGGGCCATGCCCGACGCCGTCGGCAGCAGGCTGCGGGGCTTCGCGAGGGCCGCCGCGCGCCGGGGGTTCGGCGAGATCTCGGCCGACGTCGACGTCTTTGACGACTCCGTCTCGGCGTCTCTCATGACCATGAGGGGCTACCGCTGCACGTCGGACATCTCCGAGGACGCCCGGGGCAACAACCAGCACGCCGAGATGGCGGCCCGGCTGTGCTCGCAGGTCCGCTGGGAGCACGCGCTGGAGCTGCTGGAGCCGGACCAGGTTGACCGGGTCGTGAGGGAGGCTGGGCCCGGCCAGGTTGAGCGGATGGGCAAGGTGAGTTGATGCGGTGAGGCATCTGTAGTTGCAGAGCTGACCAGGACGCAGATGCTCAGGATGCTACGTCACAGCAGCCCTGCGAGCAGAGTTCTCGAAGTCCTGCCCGGAGCCAAGGCAGCAAGACCAAGTCTCGCTGTTTCGTCCAGTATCGCGGCCTCTTCTGGGCTTTCGTCGTTGGAACGTGTCTCGTTTGCTTCTTTGGGTCCTTCAACAGACAGAGAAGCCGAAAATCTGCATCTCTTTGACGCAGCTGGTCTCTCACGGACATCCAGTGGTTCAGCGGAACAGTTCGACATCATCCTCGTCCCCGACGGGTGCTCGCTCGACTCCGAGGGCGTCACCACGCATCTGAAGCCTCTCCTAAGTCCAAGCGGCCAACTCGTCACCGGCATGAAGCTCGACGGAGCGTTGGCAGTCGACCTACGCCTACCGGACGCGTCCCTGACGGTATACTCGAGACACGGCAAAACGACCTCTCAGCCTGACAACAGCAGCCGCGCGGACGTACTCATCATCGAGCCACGCGTCTCCCCAGACTGGACACAGGAGCTGGTTGAGCTGCTGCAAACGCGAGGCTTCCAGGCCCAGACCATCCCGTGGGGGCCTGAACTCTTGCAAACTTGTCCCGGCAAGTATTGCATCTGTCTTGCGGAATTCTACAGCCCTATTCTCGAAGATCTCTCGGCGCAGGACTTCACCTTGGTCAAAGACGTCGTCCTCAAGGCGTCCGGCCTTCTCTGGGTCACCGGTTTCGACGGGCCGGCCGCCTCGATCGCCTCGGGGCTTCTCCGCTCCGTCCGACGAGAGACGGCCTCTGACAGCCTGCGGACGCTGCAGTTTGGCAAAGATTCTCCCGTGAGAACTGCTGCTGTTCGTGCCATGGCAGGGATCGTCCAGAGTCACACCAGGGAGACGGAGTTTCTCGTCGACGGTGACGGTCTCGTGAAGACGAGTCGCATCTTCCTGGATCGCCTGATGAACGAGACCATCGAGTCTCTCGTCGGTGACCAAGTCCGCACACAGGCTGTCAGGGATATCGACTTCCCGGTGAAGCTCGCCATCGGAAAACCGGGTTTGCTGGACACGTTGTACTTTGAGCCGCACACCGGCCTGTCTGCTCCTCTCAAGGACGACGAGGTTGAGATTCGCGTCGCGGCCACGGGCGTCAAGTAAGTCCCGCCACCCTCCCCGTCGTTTCCATCTTCACGAGGCCATCGTGCTGACGAGACTTTTTGTCCCAGCTTCCGCGACGTCATGATATCCATGGGCATCATCCCGACCCCCGAGCTGGGCTACGAAGCCAGCGGCGTCGTCACGGCCGTCGGCAGCAACGTCAACAACGTCAGGGAGGGAGCCCGGGTCTGCGCACACGTCGTCGGCGCCCACGCAACCGTCGTGCGGACCCCGGCCTTCATGTGCGCCCCTCTGCCCGACGCCGTCTCCCTCCAAGACGGCGCGGCCATGCCCGTTGTTCTGACCACCGCCTACCACGCCCTGGTCAACCTCGCGCGCCTCGGGCCCGGACAGTCCGTTCTCGTCCACGCTGCCGCCGGGGGCGTCGGCCAAGCTGCCGTCCAGCTGGCGCGGCACCTCGGGGCCACCGTGTATGCCACCGTCAGCTCCCCCGAGAAGCGCAACCTCGTCACGTCCCGGTACGGGGTTCCCGACGAGCACGTCTTCTACTCGCGGGACGCCAGTTTCGCCATGGCCGTGAGGCGCGTCACCGGCGGCCGCGGGGTCGACTGCGTGCTAAACTCCCTGGCCGGCGAGCTGCTCCGGGAGTCCTTCTACTGCCTCGCGCCGCTCGGCATCATGGTGGAAATCGGGAGCCGCGACGTCCTCGACAACACCCGCCTCGACATGCGGCCCTTCTCCAAGAGCACGACCTTTGCCTGCTTCACCCTGCTGGACCTCGTCCGCGAAGCCCCCGAGGTCCTGGAGCAGGCCACCCAGCAAGCCTTTGAGCTCGTGACAAAGGGCGTCCTCGAGCCGCCGTACCCGGTCAAGACGCTGCCCGTCAGCCGGGTCCAGGATGCCCTCCGCCTGATGCAGAGCGGCAAGCACGTGGGCAAGCTGGTCCTCTCCTTTGACCGGGACGCCGCGATCCCCGTCAAGCGAGGCCCGCAGAGCATCAACCTGAACCTCAACCCGGACGTCACCTACCTCCTCGTCGGCGGCCTCGGCGGTCTCGGACGCAGCCTCGCCAAGCTGCTCGTCACCTCCGGCGCCCGCAACATTGCCTTCCTCTCCCGCTCGGGGGCCTCGAGCCCAGCGTCGCGAGCAACCGTCGACGAGCTGCAAGGCCTGGGCGCCAGCGTTCGTGTTTACCGCGCCGACATCGCCGACGTCTGCTCCATGAGGTCCGCGCTGGCGTGCTGCCTCAAAGACCTCCCGCCCATCAGGGGTGTTTTCCACATGGCCATGCTCCTCCGGGACAGCCCCTTCGAGACCATGACGCACGCGCAGTGGGTAGAGTCCACGCGGCCCAAGATCCAGGGCACCGAGAACCTGCACGCCTACTTTGGCGAGTCCCACGACCTCGACTTCTTGGTCAACCTGGCCTCCATCTCCGGCGTCGTCGGCAACAAGGCCCAGGCAAACTACGCCGCCGGCTCCGCCTTCCAGGACGCCGTCGCGCGCGCGCGGGCCTCCCGCGGCCTCGCGGGGGTCAGCGTCGACCTCGGCATCATGCTCGACGTCGGCGTCGTGGCCGAGAGGGGGTCCGCGGGCGACCTCAGGTCGTGGCAGGACGTCCTCGGGGTCCGGGAGCCGCTCTTCCACGCGCTGATGAAGGCCGTCGTGGACACCCAGCGGACCGCGGGCCGGCCTCCAGCGCAGATCTGCGTCGGTCTCGGGACGGCGGAGGCGTTTGAGGCGGCGCGGGCCCGGAAGCCGGATTACCTCTCCCACGACCTGCGATTCGGCCCTCTCGACGTCGTGTCTTTGGCAGCTGCTGGCGGGGCATCTTCAGCCGGCAGCGACTCCTCATCGGAAACGGCTTCTTTGAAGAGCCGCATAGCGGCGTCAAAGACAAAAGAGCAAGCCGTACAGGTCATCACGGAGGGCCTCGTGGCCAAGATTGCGGATATCCTGCAGATTGCCAGCCTCGAGGTCGACACGGGCCGGCCCGTCTACCTCTACGGGGTGGACTCGCTCGTGGCCATGGAGGTCCGCAACTGGGTGCGGCGCGAGATGGACGCCCAGATCCAAATCTTTGACGTCCTGGAGGCTGTGCCCATGACGCGGTTGGCGGACAAGATTGCCGAGCGCAGCAGACTAGTTGGCGAGTCATATAGTTGTCCTGCTTAGAGTATGTAAAGAATGCACAAGATTAAAACACGTCATCGAGTATATTCTTCGTGGCTGGCCAAAAGGCTTCATGTTCTTCCAAGCTATCTAGCTACTCTTCATTGGCCAGCACTGTTCACAGTGTTTCTGTGGCGTGTCCCATCAACTGCCAGTGTTCCTACATGTCATCGTAGCATCAATCAAGGTGCGAGGAATACCCTGACCGTGCTCAGGGCTTGTGTCAGTAGACTTTCCAAAGCTGGAAGATCACCCAGTGTGGTTGCGAGCCATCAACCAACCTGCCGGCTGGTCGGCACGGAAGAGTCCTCATTGTCCAAAGTCCTCACCAGATGTGTGACATCTGAAACTTCGTCTGGGGCGTCTGAGAAGGAAAGGATCCCTTGCTACGGGAACTTGACATGGATCCGGGAAACACACAACGTGGAACTGTGTACACCCAACAAACATCGGTTAGACGCATCTCTCCGTAATAAAAGTCCGGAATCCCGTCTGGAGACCAAGGTTCACGGCGAGGAGCTGAGCCCCGAATCTCGCTCAAACTCCCTTGGGACAAGGTGGACAGGGAATCCCAATCTTGTCAGAAAGCGCCGCCATGATAAACGACGGTGTCTCCTTTCGCAAGACTTGGGGCTGTGAACACTTTTCAGTTTCGGCAAAAAAGTCTTTGAACGTTCTATAATCGTACTCCATAGCAAAGATGCCACACGAGACCTCGCAACCTCTGAGAGTGACTGTCGTCGGCGCCGGCATCGGCGGCCTGACAGCAGCCCTCGCACTGCGCCAGCAAGGTCACCATGTCACGGTAGGTTGCGAGGAAACTCGTACTCCTCGAGTTAGACTCGGAACTTCGCTGACTTGCCAAGGTGCTCGAAAAGTCGCAGCTGGCAAACGAGATGGGTGCTGCCATCGGACTGCAGCCAAACTGCACCTCTCTCCTGCGCCATCTGGGAATCGAGCCGGAGGAGATTGGCGCCACGACCATGTTGAATGTCGGTGTCTGCGGAGAAGACCGTTAACGAAGAGCCTTTGATATCACCATACTAACCAATGGGTCAGATGGTCATGAAGGAGTCCAAGACTCTCAAGGCGCTCGACGAAATGACCGAAAAGGTCAAGCACGCAACAGTGAGGCCGGCGCCCTCGAAAGCGACTGTGAGTTTCTACGCATTCACTCCCTTAAAGCAGTGACTGTTGCTGACTGCCAAGAACATCTACTTCATCCACCGGGCAGACCTGCACTCCGCCATCAAGGAGAAAGCAACGGCTGCCGAGGGCAAAGGCAACCCGGTCGAGCTGCGGGTTGGCAGCCAAGTCGTCAACGTCGACCACGCCGCCGGTACCGTGACGCTAGCCGACGGGACCGTGATTGCTGGCGATGTCGTCGTTGCCGCCGACGGCGTCCACTCAGCCTGCCGGAAGCTCGCGTTCGGCCCCGAGCTGCGGGAGACTCCGTCGCCGGTCTGCTGTTTTCGGACACTGATACCCACAGCCTCTCTGCTCGAGGACCCGGACACTCGCGACCTCGTCGAGGAAGAGGGCACTCTGACCGAGGTGTCCAGTCTCGACAGACGCGTCATCTTCTATCCGTGCTCGGGCGGGAGGCAAACCAACGTTCTCGCCACTTTGCCGAGGGAGGCTGGTGGCTGGACTGAGAGTGGTAGGTCTTTTCGACCGGTGTGGTACCGCACAAGCTGATCAATGGCATAGGATGGGACAACTCGGCCAAGAGGGATAAGCTGCTCTCAGCCTACGCAGAGTTTGCATCTCCCGTCGTGCGAATGCTCGAAAAGGCCACCGAAGAAGGCGTCACAGCCTGGCAACTGTTCGACCTGGATCCTCTCCCTTCGTGGACAAAGGGATCCGTTGCGCTCGTGGGAGACTCGGCCCACCCGTTCTCTCCTTGTAAGACGAGATGAGCTGCGACTGCAAAGTCTCCATCAACTGACCTGATTTCGCCTAGTCTTGGCCCAGGGCGCCGCCCAGGCCGTCGAAGACGCGATCGCTCTTTCGGCCATGCTGCCGCTCGGGACCCGGGCAGACCATGTCCCCAGACGGCTGCGGTGGTACAAGGAGTGTAGAAGAGACAGGGCTACAAAGATCCAGGAGTTTAGTCGCATGCGTGGACGGGAAGCCTCCGGTCAACGAGGCGAGCCGGCAGCGGGTAAGGTCTCATGCTTGGAGGGTCTCTGTATTCGAGCTGACTTCATCGAACAGGCGAGGATATCCAACGGTTTGCGGGGTACATCATGATGCACAACGAGCTGGTGAAGGCAACCGAGTTCCTGAAGGCCAAGACGAGCTGATCTGCCAGAGACAGGGGGATTATGGGGTTGTCGTTATGAGGAACAAGACGCGTGGATGAGACATTTTCGTCTCGTCTGAGGGCTGTGATGTTCACAGTGACATGCAATGCACGCACCAGCGTCGGACGTAAAGACAGGGCTAGCTGCTTCGGATTGGCCAGTATAAAGTGTGTAGAGTTGATTCTTGCCAACTTGGACTCTTCTAAAAGTTCCAAAAGAATAACCAGGTGAATGGATTTCCAGTAAGCACGAGACATGGAAAGCCTAGGCGTAATCAACTCGTGTAATCATAATTGTCTCAACCTCCAGCGCAATCTTTTAAACATTACAAAATTATTCAACAACAATCGAGAGTGTGAAATCCAGCATAGTCCTGGCCGACGCGAGAATGATGTTCCTCATAGGTTCCCGTCGACAGACTCAAGTAGTTGCTGAACAGCAGCCTTGTACTCTTCAGAAAGCTGCAGAATCGCGGGAAGCAAAGGCACGTCGCTGTAGGACATGTGTTCCGTGCCGTTGACGGAAACCTATATGGCGTGACCTCGTTAAACCTCCCAAGTCTTATTCCAGCAAGGGATGCCAGGCGCAGCCAGAGGTCTGCCGACGATTAGTCTAGGAGTCTGAGAACTAGAAGGAAACCTCAATCATGACTTGCCTTGTTTCGATTTCGTGTATATGCCTTGAACATACTCTCAAGTACTATACCATCTTCTGTGCCCAAGACCGTGCCGCGTATCATGCTCCCGTCTGGAAACTGGACAAGGAGGGCATTGTACGGATGATCAAGAGTGGCGACGATACGGCCGTACCTCGCAGCATCTCTGGCAATGGCGCTGTATACCAGTCTCCCGACATTCAGACCAGGTTAAAGGAAGATGAGAGGCTGTTCGCTTTCCAGCTGATCCTTGTTCGGGGAGCGAGAGGTTCTGCCACCACTTCTTTCGTGCAGTTGAGGGCCTTGACGAAAAGGATGATGGAAGTCAAGCCTCACTTCGGGGGCTTTTCCGGTGGTGTATACTGCTCCCATCGGCTCGTGTCTCTTCAAATTTGCACTTTTTGAGCGACAGAGTAGTTGCGGACAGGAGCGTCCGATGACGGTGATGGCTGGAGCCACGGAAAAAAAAAAAAAAAAGAGGAAAAGAATAGGCCGTAGTAGACGCGAGAACAATGGTTGAGACTGTATTGTTGCGCGTCTGCGGGATGAATATCTGATCTAGACGATATTCAGCTTATAATGAAATACAGCCCGTGATAATCGCTCCTCATAAGATACTATGTCGGTCTTTATGGTACACCCGAGTCAGCCGAGGTAGAGGGAAGCATCATCATGGTTGGCAATAAGCACTCAAATTTGGGCTTTTCGCCCCTTCAGGCCTGCTGCCCAGGGACACAAGTGTGGCTATGGGCAGATAAAGCTTCGGCAAGCGGACTTTGTTCAGCATACGGGAATGTCAGGCGTTACTTGTCCTCCGTTATTCACAGCTCAAGCGAGTAGTGGTAAAAGGTTTCAGTTAGGAAGCTCTGCCTTGAATGGATCTGTAGAGCAAAGATACTTGAGCAAGTTTTCGAGCAATGTGGCTATGGACGCAACACGTAGTAGCATCGAATGGTCCTAGACTATCCTCTTACATTTCTGCTCGCCTAATGTTGTATAACAGAGTTCACCCGGGCGTCGAGAAACAGTAAATTCGACGTCAGCCGGTGGCAGGATATCGTGGCCGACTAGGCAGCAGCAACGGGAGGACTTGTTGTCGTGCCCGCGAATCGACTTGCATGGGACCCCCTTGCAGATGCTTTCGCCCGACCAGCCAAGGACCTCCGGAGTATTGTGGGTTCGAATCCCCGGCATCTCTCTTCCCCTCCTGTATTCATCGAGGAACCGGTCAGGCCAGTTCGAGTCGGTGGAAGTAAAGACGCAAACGTGTCGAGCAACGGGGCGAACCTCTTTACCTCTTGCGAGTACCCAAAGACTGAATCTGACACCCCCAGTGACGACACAATCGACGATCCGCTCGGTTGCTGGGTAAATCGACTGCCTGTGACCAAGCCAACAAGTACTTTTGCTGCCCCTGTTCCGGATGGAGCCGAAGGCCGCTCGTCATCCCCGCCTGGGACTGCCCCATCGTTCAAAGAGGCGGGACAACCGAGCGAGCTGATGGGGCAGAAACCGTCCCGCGAATCCTTGCCGCCGATGGCAGTTTGTGAGCGAGACCCGCTGTGCCTTTGATGCCAAGCGTGTGGCCCGGCCAACAAAACTTGGCGCCATCTCGAAACCGCTGTTGCTTTTGCATCGTGTTCTGCCATTGGTTACCTGCTCATATCGAGTACATCGCCAGAGCAACTGGGAGTTTTCCTGCAGAAAGAATTCGGCTGCCTGATGGACTCTGTTGATGAGGACTTGCAGAAGCAACTGCAAGACTTGTTCCATGGCGTTGCTGAAGATGAGGGTATATGAAGGGCATCAAGGTCCAAGATAAACTCCAATATCAATTCACAGTCATCACCTTGTATTTTGTTTGTTCAAGATGAAAGCCCCAAAGATTTCGTGGCCCTCTGGGTGGCGTGGTGAACAGCGCAACACCACACAACACCCACAATCGGAGAGTCTCAAGTCTCGGCCACCGAGCGAGTTCGAACAGGACAGCATCAAGTCGGCCCAATGGCGTCAAGAGTCCGTCCCGACAAACTACGACTCTGGTGACTACCGGCAGGTTGCTCCCGATGACCCAGCCAAGCCGGTGGCCTGGTATCGCAAAAGACGTCTTTCCATCTCGACCATTGCCGCGGATGTTGCGGCCATTCTTATCCCTCTTTTAATCCTCGTCTTCGTCACCCAGCTGTCGAATCTGGATGGCTCTCGTACAGACCAAGTGGCCACGAGATGGTGGCAAGATGCCATTAATCTGGTTAGTGTTCAACAGCAGCCCCTTCAAACTCCCTGTTCCTCGGTCCAGCCTAGCTAATGAAACCATTTGGCAGCTTGCCACGGCTTTCCCGATCATCTTTGCCGCAGTCATCGGCCGACTAATGTCCGCGGTTGCTCGATGGAAGCTGGAGAACGGAACCAGCATGCAATCCCTCGAGCAACTGATGGGAAGCCGAACCGTAGGGGCCACCCTGCGTACGTTGGTCGAGTTCCGCATTGCAAACATCATAACGCTGGCTATGCTGTTCATCTGGGCGTTCTCTCCGCTGGGGTCTCAAGCTGTGCTCCGTGTCTTGGACACCAGGCTGACGACGAGTTACGTGCCTGACCCTACGATTGTCACGTACTTTGACGTCGGTGGGAGGACGGCCCTCAACACGTTGCCCATCGGCGGCGCTCTCACCTCTGCAGGGACATCTACGACGACTACCCTCGGCTACCTGGCAGCGTTGTACACGTCGTTTGTTGCAGCGCCGCAGTCGAGGCTCAACAGTCCAATGGATCACTTCGGCAACGTCAAGATCCCAATGGTGGAGAAGAACGCAAGCCAAGACTGGTGGACATATCTCTCCCCAGACGCTGGAAACCACACATACTCCTCTCTCTTCGGGATTCCTCTCGATTACGGAACAGGAGCCGGTCGTAACTTGACCTTCAACATCGAGTCCAACTACATCGACCTCGACTGTCACAACATCACCAAGTTCCCAGCCGAGCACCCCCGCGACAGCATGACGGCCATGTCAGAAGACCTGTTTCTCGACAACGGGACATTCGGCGATGGTATCCTCAAGCAGCCCAACGGAACATGGAGAGGGTACCAGAGCCATATGAACGAGACAAGCGGCGCGACCTGGGCCATCGCCCTCGACCGATTCGTCCATCCATTCTGGACCGACAGCAACCTGCAAGACGGCAGGCTAAAGCAGGATCTGCCCGCCAACAGCTCCGACCTCGCAGCCATCCGAGACGGGTTGCGCCTCTTCACCAACGAGACCGACATCGAGGTCGGCTCCGCCAACCTGCTCCTCCAGATCGCGATCCCAAAGTCCGACAGTTCCAGTGCCGTCAACGCCGAGGCCGTGTGCGGCATCTCGACAAAGTACGTCGAGTCCATGGTCGACTGCACCTACACTCCAACCACGCAACGGCACTTTTGCAGAGTCGTCGCGCAGCGCCCGCTCAACAGCCCGTACGCGCCGGAAAAACCGCACCCTCCCGAGGCCATTTCTCAGCTTTCGCTGCCTCGCGTGTTCCACTTCCTGTCCCGGGAGCTTCCTCGGGCCGGGAACAGCCGCGGGCTGGAAGACTTCACGATGCAGTATCTCAAGGACCCGAGGCTCGCAGGTCTGCCTGCGTCGTCGATCAGCCTGGACGATTTGGACGAGACGTTGCTCGGTCGGCGGTTCGGTCAACTTGTCAACACATACCTCATGCTGAGCCAGGTGCCGCTGCAAGGGGGCGGTGATGTCCTGGGCACAAGAGGTCGGCTGGAGCCGAATATTACCGAAATGGTGACCACTTTCATCGACGTGGAGGTATACAGAGTATCTCTCGGGTGGATTACCGTATGTCTGACGGCGTGCGTGGTTCTTCTGCTCGGTGGCGTTCTCGGCGCTGTTTTCACGCACCTGGCTCGCGGACCGGAGGTTCTCGGCTACGTTTCCGCCATCGTGCGAGAGTCCAAGTTGATCGAGCCGGTAATGAACACCAACTGGATGGAAGGGGGGCAGCTGGCGAGGGAGATGGGTTCTAGCAGGGTTCGGCACGGGTACACGTCCAATGTTGTGGATGGAGAGCCGCTTCTGGGGGTTGGCTATGAGGCCGATATTCGACGGATCAAGGATCGGAGGTGAGCGTTCGGCTGGATGGTCTACAGACTGAGATCTTTTCTCGTCGTAAAGGCTAGCAGAGTCGTCGTCTCACCCTTGAATATCTAGTGCAACCTTTGCACACATCCGCCATTGACTTCTTACACTTGCACAACCCTGTCGTCTTGACCCGATACGTTGCCATTTCCTGGGCTTGAGCCCTTCTTCTTGTAGTGATTGGTCTGCTTTTCATCCCACCGTTGCCCTGGAGAGAGCGGATTTACCCCCTGAAAGCTCCCAGTCTCTTCATTTGCAGTTGTAGCATCGTGCAGCCTGTCCCTCCGGAGGTAGTAATGCATGATCCAGGTGAAGACGACGAGCAAGATGGCGCAACCCAGGCAGAAAGCAAACCCCTTGCTATATCTCGGAGAATCCACCGTAGGGAAAGTGAGCAATGGCGTCCACGCGGTCGAGCTCTGCGACAGCAGATTGATGAGCACCAGCGTGAAACTGCGTTCTTCGGGACTGTCCTTCAGCAAGGTGTTCACCCAGCCGTGGAAAACGGACGAGAGCGCGTTCGACCAGTACATGGTTGCGAATCCAAACCACAGACCTCCCTCGGGTACGGTCCAGATGGTCAGAAAAACGAGCCCCACGGCATTCAGGACGGAGCAGACCGTGATAGCCCAGGCGGGACCGAGAAACATGTCCGAGGCAAAACACGCGACGAGCGTGTACGCGATCCCCAGAGCCGGTGAGATGGTTCCCAGTTCATTGACCTTGGCGGCACTGTATCTCCCCAGACTCTTGATCCAGAGAAGATAGGAGCCCGTGTTCTTGTGGATTCCGGCGTTCCAAAAGAGCACATCCGTGGCGACGACCAGCCAGAAGCGGAAGCCCAACAGGGTTCGCTTGATGTGGCCGAACTTCATCTTTCCGTGGAGCACGTGGCCGTGTTTCTCCAGTCGGTCGCGGGCGACTTGTAGGTCCTTCGTCGTCACGCACATCTTGTTGGGCTGGTCGACGGTCCCGGGGATGACGAAGAAGCCGAGGATTCCTACGGGAATCGTGATGAGGGCGCAGATGATGTACATCCACCGCCAGCCCTCCATGCCTGGTGGCGAGCGTAAGTCTCGGGTTGCTCGGAAGAGTTGGGCCATAGAAATACTCACCACGAACTCCGTCCAGCGACGTGGACGCGCCGGCTTGGATGAGGCCGGCCGTCAGTGTGCCGGCGGCGAGACCGGTGTAAAAGATTCCTCCCCGGCGGGCAATCTCATGACCGCGGTACCATGAGCCTTGTCGAGCGTCAACCGACTGCAATCTGGTATCAAGAAGATGGGAAACCGTACCGAATACGTAGTGCATGGCCGGAAAGAATGCAGCTTCAAAGAATCCCACCAAGAACCTGTAAGCGGCCAGCTCGCCGTAGGAGTGCACACGGTACTGCAACAGCGTGAAGATGCCCCAGAAAATATCAGTGATGGGCACCAAGTATTGGATCGGGATATATGTCATGATGAACCTGATCATCACCTTAGTGCATGCGTATAGTGAGCGGGAGGAGATGGCACTTACAGGAACGGAATTTGACCGATAACCGACCCCAAGGTGAACAGCGTCTGGAGCTGCACGAGCTCGTTGCCATAGAATCCCAAGTCTTCCTTCAAGCCGGCGACGTAGGCATTGTTCAGGTTCGACTGATCGATGTACTTGACCCAGTAGCCGAGGACAGAGTACGGGACGAGTAACATGTCGATCTTTGTGATGAGACGACGCTCTTCGGGCGTATCTTGGTCGGAAAACCATTTGAGCTTCCACCACTTGTCCCGAGGGACGGATTCTTTGAGAGCCGACGCCATGACGGTTGATAACGAGGCAGGAATGGCCGGGTTTGAAGTCGAGTTTCCTCCAAAGAGCGACGAAGACGATGGACATCATGACATCAAGCATCATATAGGTAGACAAGCCTCTTCATGAAGACGTAAGCGCAGAAGACAGAAGGCGGCCTGTTTCGGAGATGTCCCCGCCATTGCGACATGCATTCCTGGCGAATTGCAATCCCAAAGGCGCAGAACGCGATGCTGCGGTGCTGTTGTAGGATCAACGCGGACAGGAGGACTGCAAGAAAGAAGCACCACACGAGAGATGAGCAGGCCGGGTGGAGACACCAGAGGACGACATCGGAAGACCTAGCCAACATATTTGTCTCTGTCGCGTATGCAATTGGCCCAAATGTAAGAGCCGGCAGGTTTTCGTGGAGGGATGGGTATGATGTGCTGAATCCCCACAATGATGATAGATCTCTGACCTTCGGTGACGGACTCGGCGAGGCTGGTGTTACTTGTGTGTTGGCCGGGACGTTGTGGAACGGTACTTTTGCTCCCATACTCAGGTGAGGTTTTGCATTTCGACACTCTCAGTCTCATAAGACGTATGTAAAGGGACTCAAGTGAATCAGCTCATGGCTGCATGATTTGTCGCAGAATATGCCAGACGACGTGAACAACGCATAGCTACATGAGTCTCTGATAGTCTTTCAAACATGTCGTCTACAGAGCAACGCTCCATCTCGAGTTACGGCCAGGTATTGTAACAAGAAATGCTGCTTGTCTAGTGTCTCATGCTCACTCCAGGTCAACATCGAGTGGCTATCCTGAAAAGTGCCGACCGCAAAAAAAGCCATACCGCAATAATCCCCTCGAGGTAAAAGAGTCTCTGAGGTAGTCTCGACGTCTCTTTAAAAGGATGATTAGGCTTGATTCCTCGTAAAACTAAACACTGAATCATTCCTCCTCGAACCAGAATGTAATCTTGCCAGTTTCCTTGTCGAACGTGCTGTTCGCCTGATCCCAATGACCACCTCCCGCCGCGGCAAGATTAGCTCGCTCGGCTTCCATGAGATCGAATCCGATAACATCCTTCAAGTATTCCCTGTACCCAGTCCAAGCGTTTCTCCGAGACCACTCTTGAACCGCTCCAAGGTCTCTGCACTTCTTGCCGCGATGTCCGTGGTTGAAAGAGATGTACTCCGAGGAGCCAGACAGTGATAGGTCGACATTGCACATCAGGTCGTTTCGGATGTGGTCGAGGCAGTGCATCGTGTGGATGTCGTCTCGCGGCCACTTGTCGAGGGGTACCTTGGAGATTAACCGATTCCGAATTCGATACTGGGCTACTTAGTACTTTGCTTCTGCCGTGGGGTTTCGGGAAGATATTACCAGGCAATGGAGCGAGTGAAACACGTTGACTTGGTAGATCTTGGTGCTGGGATTGTCAGGATGTGGGACGCTCGGCGGCAGGTTCAGCTGCTCTGCGAATGCGTCATCAATGGCAACGATTCCATCGTCTGAGAGACCGTCAGCGAGCGGGAAGTGAGTGAAGTATCCGGCGGCAATTTGTGCTTACAATTCTTCAGCTCGGTCCAGAACCTGGTGGCTTCCTCCGAGCGATCTGCTGCGTCAATAATGTCGTAGGCTTGTTTGGTCGTATTGTAAGCTTCGAGGGCAGAAACTACCGCAACGGTCAGTGTATTACCAGAAGCGTTACGTGGGACAACCCACGCCCATCGATATTCCTCTCTGGCGATGCTATCTGCATCCTGCTCAGTCCAACCAGGCTAGCTACCACCACCAAAACGAAGAGAGCGCCAGAAAGAAGCCAGAGCCTCCATCTCGAAGGCCTCGGAGCATCTTGCCCCGAAACTAGTTTCTGGCAACGGCAGCAGAGGACGTCTGGCCCGGACGCGTGCTCTTCATCCTCGAGAAGGTTTGCAGTTTGGTCGTAAGCTTTTGAATCCATTGCGAAATGATCATGCTACAAGTCGAAAAGCAGCAACATGATTGTTGGGAGCAGAATGTCAAGGCAGAATGTTATGTCTGTCTGCAACAGAGAGGTCATGTGAACTATCTACGTTGCCAAGTGGCATGCCGAGTCTCAGGCAAGTAGCGATCAGCGGCGTGACAACCTCCCTGTGTTACAATTTATGGTGTCTCTCAGACACTAAAGCCAATGATGGGTCGCGGGAGATGCGCCAACAGAACAGCGGATGTTGTTGACATTGCATGTTTGCCACCTAATTCAGTCGTGATCGTTGCTCTGCCGCTATTGTACGTAGGTAGCTGTTGAATCCTTGCGGCAAACATTGATAGCCAAGAAGTCACCAGGCATAATGGGCAAACTCAACTTCTAGAAGAGGAAGCTCAGGTCCCGTCACTATCTTTAGCACATCTTTGAGCGGCTCCAGATGTCGCTGTTGGTGTCGACCGACTGTTGTCATCCTTCTTGGCCAACTCACCCGCGTCCACATGATGAATGTTCCGTGAGTTGTCGCCCAAGGCTTTGTTCCTCCTCTTGGAGTTGTCGGGCATCAAAGACTTCCCAACCTGATTGAATGTCATGTCACACACTTGTAGCAAGTACTGCAACGACGTGGAAAAGATGTTTCGGTCCTGGACGAAAGTCATATCCTGCGATGATCATCGCTCTTCAAATTCTCCACTATCATGCACGACACAACAATCGCTCTGATTAGACGCCAGGTTGCTTATGGCTGCGTGGTGTTTGCCTGTCCGTTGTCGCTCCAGATCAGCAGACCGTAGACCATGTCTTTTCAGAACTTGAAGACTCTGGGAATACTCGGTCCAAGCGAAAGGCCCATATTCGAGGAGCGAAGCATCTGCATCTGCCAGTGGTCCAGTAAGGTACATAAAGATGTGCATCTTCCCACGCAGCCAGGACGAGGTTGCCGTCTGCTCAACTTGCTCTACCTTACAATCGACTCAAGCGCCCGTCATATTTGTCTCAAGATTGTCACAATATGCACTTCCTCCAACTTCTTCTGCCACTTTCATTTCTGGTCATGTCGTCCCTGGCAGCACCCACCGACCAGTCCACGGAGAAGCGCTGGAGTGTCATGAGTCCTGCCGTTGCCTCCCTCGGTGATGAAGAGCCTGTTGATGCTGTGAGCGGTGAGACCTGAGGCTAGATAGAGGTACATTCTCCAGGCATCATGCCGTCCACGGCAGCCATGGATGTGGAGGGCTAATTGTTTCAAAATAGAGAAGCATGCCATCTACGATGCCACGACGCTCGAGAACGAATATCGGAGGCTCTTGCCACGGGTAGTAGAACAACATGACATTCCTAGAAACGGAGTTGTATACGGGGAAGTGATCGTCTCTCGTGCCAACTCTCCCAATTGTACTCTGTCTAGACGAGATCAAGAAAACACAAGCCCATCGGGAATTATCGTAGTCATTTTCCATCACGATTACACCGCGCTTAGAAACACAAACATGACAAACAGTGTGATACCCATCCCCAAAGGCGTGAAGGAAGGGGCAGCCGACGTCTCGATGGGCGTCGTGTCCACCCTCATACAAAGGACGTTAGGCCTCGCCATCTTTCCGTTGGTGATCTCAATCCAAGAGTTGAAAACAAAAACCCGCAGTGCCATCGTCGCGTTAAAATATGCCTCGGCCACCTCGGAGCCATTGATGATGCCGCTGTTATACTCCACGATGCCGTCTCCGCTAGACAGCGGCGCATTCACCTCCGAAGTCGAGTTCATCGGCAGTACTTGGTTCCCATCAAACGTACCCAGCAGGAACTGTATGCGCGCCTGGCTGGAATGTACTCCAGCGGCGTACCCAAAGGTCGTGTTGCACTCGGGAATCTCGTTCCACGCTGTCCTGGGCCCCTGGCACCTGCTGGCGCCGAGAATGCCACCATCGCTGCTGAGTTTGGTCCTGCAATCGTTCCCCAGGATTTCAGTGCAGTCGCTGACGTTTGTGCTGGCTTCGGTGTAGAGGTTCGCGATGTTGGGGGGGGAACATGACGGCGGGGTGGACGCTTTTGACGCAGAAGGGGGTGTCGAAGCCTGCGAGGCCGGTTGATATGTTGCCGCCTCTCGACCAGGCCAGATCGTAGGTCGTGCTGACGAGGTGAGGGTCCGAGATGTTGGGAAACTCGGAGGCGTGGTGTGGGAGCGCGATATCAGTCACGTTGACCCCTGGGAAGAAGGCTCATGTCAGTGCTTGTTCTATACTCGATGGCCATGTTGCGAATAGACTGACGCCACGTCCACTCATCCCTCGCAAGCAAGGGCACGTTTCCCATTGCCCATTCATACGGATATACCGGCACTGAACGGGTAGCGTTGGGAGAGAGGATCGCTTGTTGATAGATTTCCAGAGATTGGTCGTCGAGATCTGGCCGAGGCCGCCGTGCGACTCTTATTCCGGGTGTTGTGGACTGGCATACAACTGACGAAGCCAGCAGTATCACGGAGGAGGTTCTCATCGCAGTTGTGGAAGCGGTGGTGATTGCAGACAGAGAACGGAACGAGTGGACTGTAAGGTCCAAGAGGCACAAAGATGCCGAATCTTATACGTACAGACTGTTGCATTTTCCAGGGGGCGGGCTCTTTAACCATTCATATGGCTTACCACGTTTTCGAGACAAGCGGTCCAGAATCCTTCTCGTATACTGCAATAGTTCGCCCGACTTGTATCTCGCTACCAGTCCGACTACGTAGTGCCGAGAGCTATGATGTAAGAGTACAACCACTAAGCCGTCCTGTCTCACCGGTCCCTCGGCGCGAAGGCGCATCACAGACGAAGTGGTTGACCAGCTCGTTGGCCAACCGCCCTGCCCGAATGAGGACCTGGACTTGAACAACTCTGGACGAGTTAGCCAACGCTGTTCCGGTGCGATGTGACAGAATTGGGCGTTTTCACCCGAAGGAGAATGTCAATCTATGGTCTGCCATCATGCAGTACGTGAGGACGAGATTCACATTGATAGAGCCTCTCAAAACGTTTCAATCAATTGACGCTGTTTTCACTTTTCCCACTACCCTCCACGAGATGTAGATGATCTCCCAGGCAGCTTACGTCCAGTTGCCCTGGTCTCTCTTGCTGGAGGACGACCAGACCCCGCCCCTAAGCTCATCCCTGGTAGCGATGAAGTAGGTCATGATGAGCAAGATGCCCCGAGTCCACCAAGAAAGAAGAATGTACAGAATCATCAGATACTGGGGCTCCCCGGGGTTCATGCTTCTTCGCGGCGTCAGCTTCCACCCCACCGCATATGCAAAATTCCAAGTCGCGCCCGTGAGATTCAGCAGACTGGCGAGTATGTAGAGGAAACATGCCTATCAGATCCATCAGCAATCAAGCAAAGCACAGAGAACACGGCAGAACCCACCGTCACGAGAGGCGAGTCTCTCCCATGGACAATGGTGAATATCGACAAGCCAGAAATGAACAAAGCTGCAATCCAGAGCATGATATCCGTGGCAGCAAGAACCTGGTTGGTGACGCGGGCGCGATTGACCGCACTGCTCAAGCTCGCCGCGTTCCAAATCGCCGAATAGTTCTCCTCGTAGTCGACGCCGAGACCGTACGCCGCGAGGGCCAGGACCGCAACGACAAAGGCCAGGCCCATGGCCGCAACGCGCAGCATCTTGCCCGGCTTCGTGCCCGCGCCCGCCATCGCGTAGCGCAAGTCTGGGCTCAAGGCGACGAGCATTTCCATGACGGCGGCCCCCGAGAGCGTCTTGAAGAGTTGGACGAGGTGGCCCAGGTGGATGGAGGCCCTCGCGACGCGCCAGTCGACGAAGGAGGCGAAATAGCTGTTCACGAGGATGACGCTCTGGGCGAAGAACAAGGATGACGCGCTGTCACGACAGGTTAGATGGATTCCCTACAGGGGCAAGGAAATTTGCAGAGAATTTGTAAATGACTTACATGACGAACAGCACCATCGACGCTCTGAGCCGTGTGACAAATTTCCGCGCAGCGTCTTTGCGAGACCTTGCTTTCACGAAGCTGAGAATGGCAAAGGGCAGGACGGCCACCCAGACTATGCCGATAAGCGCCGAAAAGGCGACAGCATATGCCTTGAACTCGAACATGATAGCCGTGCCTGTCTCTTTGGAATTCGGCGGGCTAAATGGCAAGACAGAATGTACCTGCTGTTGAACGATGATACGAGATTGACCAAAGTTGAATAATTATGGCACAAATGTACGTAGAAAACGCATGCTGCCTCCGTGAATACTCGTCGTATGGCTCTGATATAACTGCAATTCTTTCAAGACACCACCCAACTCCGTGGCTCAGGAAACGTCACGTTTGTGATCGCCGTGACGTCTGCGATGAAGAGGCAACGGTAACGGTCGCCCTAGTAGACGGAATGGCGATGGAAACGCCGTCATTTGTTGCCCGAGTGAGCTGGGCTCTGCTCTCGGCCGAGGCCAGTGGCCGCAGGGTCGGGACACTTGGCATACTTGGCCGCTGCAATTGGCGCAATTCGGGCGATTTTTCCGGATGTAAGCCTCTCGGATTACGTCAAAACTGGCGATCTGTCTTGGCTGGGTACGATCAATGTTCTCGCCCGAGCTGAGTGGTGGTATAATTGCAACAGCGGTAAGCGTTTACGCAGCCGGAAGCACATGTTCTGATGTGAGGAAAGCCAACATCTTTCTAATTGGTTGATGAACGTCGATGTGGCATAGATCCGTCTTGTTAGAGATGAGGAACATGGCCCCCACGAGAAGAATGGTAACGATGGACACGGAAGTTGTTTCAAAGACATTCTCGGTCAACAAGTGATTACAGTTATCCACGAGCCTGCACTAAATGAAACTTTTGTATAACAACGTTTTGTTTCTAACATGGTTGTAGTCAGACTGTGGATGGAGCTGCAAGACAACGCCCAACCACCAAATACAAGTAGCGGCCTTCATTCAGACTTCGGACGTACATTAAACAAAGTCCTCTGGTTCAAGGGCTTGGAATTGACGGTGCATTTGGGATGGACGATTGACAAGCAGAGGTTAGAGGTCTGGGACATATGTCAAACGTACCACACAAGACCATTTGAGCGGATTAGCGGTCGTGTTTTGAAAGATTTGTCCACAGCAGTATCAACGGTGGTTATATACAATCAATCGTAGGGTACAGTCGGGGTGAACTACCCTTGTGTTGTCGCCGAGCCCCCGGAGATCGGTCCGGTCGTTCTTCTCGCTCATTCAGGTAAAGCAGGCTATGGCGAAGCGGTCCAAGATGACGAATCGCCTCTTAACCCTTGGCCTTAAGTTGTCTTCTTCCTCGGCGGATGATGCTGCTTCCGTAAGTCCGCTTTCTTGTTCTCAGGAAAAGGGGGTTTGGCTTGCGTCCGTCAAGAATGCGCAAACATGATTTGACAACGTTTGCAAGCAGACTTCTCCCCGCGGAACGTACCAGTAAACAGTGCAAGACGTCTCCGGAACTAAGTAATTAACCCTCTAATGGTGTAGGTGTCACGATGATTGGCCCAAGAGCTCGCGAACACCCCACATGACGATCAACGAAGACGGCTCGCATTAGCCCCACTCACGGTTCTCTACGGACGACGGTCCGGGATGGGCGGGCACGGGAGCCCGTCTCCTACAACCTAGAAGCTCTTTTTCCATGAGCAGCGGGGACAGTTTCCTCTTCGAACATGGCCTATTCCGAGAGACTCTCTCACCAGAGCTGAGAGGGAGAGTAGGCTGTGCCCACAACCCGCGGCGGTGCCGATTCGGCGCACTTCTGAGAGCGCCATGATGAGTACATTCAAGATATTTCTAGGCTACGGAACGCTGTGGGGTGCTCGGGAGACATTCTTAAGTGGCTTTTGAGGCCCATGCCACTCCACGCCATCGTCGCTTGCCTCCGGTCATGATCACACGGTGATGAGCCCCCTCGTCTATGAACACCTCGATTCGACCAGGATTCAGGAGCAGGAACATCGTACATGTAACCTGATGCCATTCTCGACCTTGTGGAAACGCGTTGATGATGGTTCTACTGCTAACAAAACATTGTCGGGAGTTGACAGCGAGTCTACTCAGCTCTTGGAGCAGCCTTATCACAATTCTCCGCGATCCATCATCTGTTCAAGCCGCCGTTGACATGAAGAGTGATGTATTGTAACAAGCTTAATCCTTGGGACTAAAAGGAAGATGCGACTAGGGATGAACGACACGTTGCACGTCAGTAGTGCCGCTAGCAAATTACCCAGGATCAAGCGTACGTGTCGTTCAAGGTCCCGACCCAAGTAGGATCCGGTCTAAATAAACAGCTCACAGAGGAGGTCTCGGAGACAAGTCCCCACACGATCCAGGATCATCTCGGTCTCCAGCCCTATCATCCCAACCATCCAGAACGAAACGTCTTCCGCTGTGGCTGGGATGAGCGGGAATAGCTCCGCAGGCCGCAGGGGCGAACTGGCCCCCATATTGTTTACCGGAGCCACTGGGGTAGATGCGAGACTACCGAGCCGTGGACGACGCTGCGCCTCTACGCGATGATGAGGCGTACAGGCCGCCAGGTGTGGACTCTTTTCGTCACTTGTATGCTTCAGCAATATCTCTCGGGCAGTATTTCTAGGAAGATCAAGGATAGGAAGAATACCGGTGTTGTAGACAGTTTATAAATCACTGAACATCCCCTACCGTGTTTGCCTTGAACACTGTCACCCACAACATTCTTTTTACTCTCACTCGCTTCCATACACACTCGGAGTACCTTTCTTCCACTCAAACATGCCTCACTTCTCCAAGGCAGCGGTCCGGGCCCTCGCGGCGGCCGCCAGCAGCTCGTCTCTCGCCGACGTCTGCACCGTCGAGAACGTCCAGAAGGCCCTGCCCAGCAACGGCACTCTTCTCGGCATCGACCTCCTCCCTTTGACCGTCACCGCGGCCGCCGTCTACAACGCCACGACCGGCGGCGGCGGCGGCGGCGGCGACGGCATGGGCGGGGCCTCCTCCGGCTCCTCCGAGACGTACACCTACTGCAACGTGACGGTCCACTTCACCCACACCGGCAAGGGCGACACCGTCGTGCTCAAGTACGCGTTCCCGAGCCCCTCCGACTTCAAGAAGCGCTTCTACGTCGCCGGCGGAGGTGGCTTCTCCCTGTCCAGCGACGCCACCGGCGGGCTGACGTACGGTGCCGCCAGCGGTGCCACCGATGCCGGGTACGACGCCTTCAACAACAGCTACGACGAGGTCGTCCTCCACGGCAACGGTTCCATCAACTGGGATGCCACCTACGCCTTTGGCTACCAGGCTCTCGGCGAGATGACCCAGGTCGGCAAGGCCGTCACCGCTGGCTTCTACTCCCTGGGCGACCAAAAGCTCTACACCTACTTCGAGGGCTGCTCCGACGGCGGTCGCGAGGCCATGAGCCAGGTCCAGCGCTGGGGCGAGGAGTACGACGGCGTCGTCGCCGGCGCGCCCGCGTTCCGCTTCGCCCAGCGGCAAGTCCTCCACGTCTTCTCCTCCGTCGTCGAGCACACCCTCGGCTACCACCCGCCTCCCTGCGAACTGGCCAAGATCGTCAACGCGACCATCGCCGCCTGCGACGGTCTCAACGGACGCGCCGACGGCGTCGTCTCCCGCACCGACCTCTGCAAGCTCACGTTTGACCTCTCGTCCGTCGTCGGCGAGCCCTACCACTGCGCCGCCAAGAACAGCACCTCGCTCGGCTTCGGCTTCAACACACGCCGAGACGCCCTCGCCCGCCGCCAGGCCCAGGGCAGCACGACGTCCTACCAGCCCGCGCAGAACGGCACCGTTTCCAACGAGGCCGTGGCCGTCGCGCGGGCCATCTACGACGGCGTCTTCAACTCAAGGGGCGAGCGCGCGTACCTCTCGTGGCAGATTGCTTCCGAGCTCGGCGACGCCGGCACGACGTACAACTCGGACACGGGCTCCTGGGAGCTCGCCATCCCGTCCACCGGCGGCGGGTACGTGACCAAGTTCGTGCAGCTGCTCGACCTCGACAACCTCCCCGACCTCGGCAACGTCACCTACGACACCCTCGTCGACTGGATGAACACGGGCACGCTCCGCTACCTCGACAGCCTGCAGACCACGCTGCCGGACCTCACGCCCTTTGCGTCCTCGGGCGGCAAACTGCTCCACTACCACGGCGAGTCCGACTCCAGCATCCCCGCCGCCTCGTCCGTCCGCTACTGGCAGTCCGTCCGCTCCGTCATGTACCCCGACTCGGCGGACGCCGCGGCCCTCGAGGCGATGCGCGACTGGTACCAGTTCTACCTCGTCCCCGGCGCCGGCCACTGCGGCGCCAACAGCCTGCAGCCCGGCCCTTACCCGCAGAACAACATGGACGTCGTGATCGACTGGGTCGAGAACGGGAACGCGCCCGCCCGGTTGAACGCGACGGTGTCCTCGTCGACCAACGTCAACGCCGGCGAGACGCAGATGCTCTGCCAGTGGCCCTCGCGTCCGCTGTGGAGCGGCAATAGTTCGGCGTTTGACTGCGTTAGCGATGACAAGTCTGTTGAGAGCTGGACGTACACTTTCCCTGCGTTCAAGGTTCCTGTCTACTAGATGGGCTGGGTTTGGTGTTGAGACGTTGAGCAGCTGTCTGGGGGTTCTTCGAGTCTTTTGTGGTTATCATTTGGAAATTACCAGTGGTGTTGGACTGAAACCTGTTCATGATATACAGACCTGTCAGTGTGGTGACCATTGCCACGTTGAGTTATGTCCTCTATAAAAATGTATTTGTATACCATTTACATTTGTTTCAAGTGTCACTTGTAGTTTTAGAATCTTTTGAAAAACAGTATGAGTCAAAAGTCAGCGGTCAGCTTCGCTACGGTTTAAAAACAAAAACTTACAGCTCTTATTTCTAAAAGGTCATATCATTAAACTTATCATATGAGGTTAATAGTAGTAATTATAACATTCCAAAAGTTACCTAGGGTCAAGGACTCTTATTAGCCTTCCACCACCTCGGCGAAAACAAGAGCCAGCCCACAGGATAGGATAGCTGCGTCTGCAGCCTTCACATCACTCTCATCTGCCAGCCCTTGGAACGTTGGTAGTTCGTGGGGATCGGATGAGCCCGAAGTAAGCAGGGCACCAACTCATGGTGGGCCCATCAGCGCCCGTTTCTGACTGCAAAGTCCTTTTGTTCTAGGCCAATAAGATGCCATGAGAGGCCGCCTGGATGGGACTCAGCAAGCAGCCTCGGTGCCGACATTGTGGCCTAGACTGCCTTCGGACGCTTCGACTGGGTGACATTAGTTGTCTCTTCACTTTCAACCTCGTGCAAGGCAAGACCCTGATTCTCGTCACCACAACATCGATTGTTTTCTATTTACCTACGCTTGTTTAATATGCACCTCAACCCTGCAGTTAGCGTAACAATACCTCGTGGCACCGACATGGAGATCGGCAATCTTGGTACTCCCATGTCCGCCCAGCAGGACACGGGCACAAACGTGGCCAACGACGGCCAGATAAGGAGCAAGCCGTATGCCACAGAGGAGCTCTGGGGTCGGATGCGAGCTACCATCACCCGGCTCTACCAAGACGAAGGCAGACCGCTGAAGGAGGTCAAGAAGATTATGGAACGCGATTACCATTTCTACGCCACGTGAGTGGTCAACATCGATGCCCCTCGCCCTAGAACGCAAAGACTAAGACCAGAGACCCTAGACAAAGAATGTTCAAGACTCGGGTCGTTCGATGGGGACTGGATAAGAAGCTGAAAGAGGCAGAGGTCATACACATGCTCAACGTCAAGCGGCAGCGTCTGGCGGCTGGCAAGGACTCCATCTTCACAGTCCGGGGCCAGAACGTCGACTGGGACCGCGTTGAGCAGTATCTAAAGCGCCGGCCCGACTTGGACAACAAAAGACACACACACTCAGCACACACGGGAACTCGACGTCACCTGCCGCACACCTTCCCCGCTACCGGGCGCGGAGCCGGAACCTCCCGGCATCCCGTCCCTCTTGGAGCCGACCCTGGACGTGGAGATGCACGAGGACAGCATACGCATATTCAAGGCGTACCACACTGCCGCGTTCGAAAGCGGCGTGTGGGGTTTGGACGACGCGAGCTTGTGCGGACACGGCTTCGTCCACATCGTACAAGCGTTGACCAGCATTGCCCAGGTACCGAAGCTGCTCGAGCAGAAGCAGACAGAGGTCGGCCTTTGTACTCTCCGTCAAGGACTAGTCTCCTTGAAACATGTCCTCCAGGCCCGAGAACCGACGTTCTACTATTCCATGCTGGTCAACGTCTTGAATCTGAAAGGCCATGATCGGGAATACGCCATTCGCGCCGTCCACCGGATACACCAGGAATCTTTAGGAGACGCACATCCTCTGACACTTCTCTTGGGCAAGCTTAGAATGCTGCCACAAGAAGTTCGTCTCGAGACCCTGAGGAGCATTTATGCTGCTGTTTTTCTGCACATCGAGGGCAAAGATGCGTACAGGAGCCAGCATGGCTTGGACGTTCTCCGGATGAGATGCGCACTTCTCAAACTCCACAAGGACGTGGATGGGAATGAATTCCGTGAGATCATCTCAAGTCATGCCGTAGCCGCCGCAGAATTATCCAAGCAAGGACAGTACGAGTTGTCGTGTAGGGCTTGGTTGGGGCTAGCTATCGCGCAGTTGGACGCGGGTAAAGTTGAACAAGCCGAAGAGACTTTGGCGCGGATCGGGTCTGTCATCGGAATACAATCCAGAGGGTCTACCAATGAAGCGCGGCTCGAGAACCAGCAGGGGGACCAGTGCTCAACCAGCTCATGGTGCTCCCGCAAGTGGCGACATGGAAAATGCACCAATGACTATAGGATGGTGTATGGCTACTACAAAGGGTATTGGGAACCGTGGAGCAGGTGGTCCCCTGCGACGGGAAGAATGGTTATTGATGCTTATCGTCAAGCAGCAGGTGGTGACTCGGGGGCGGCGCAGGTGTGGTTCGATATCTTACGCGCCATGCGATCAGACGTTCAAGCTGTATGTGCTGACGATGTTTGAGTTGGTGTTGGTAGGCTAGGGAGATAGAAACAGGGACCAACATCAAGAAGTGTGTCTAATAGACGCGATCGTCAAATTCTCAAGCACGTTTGCAAGTCAACTTGCCCTTTTGGAGCACCCGTTTCTGGCATTTAGCACGCTCATCTCAGGAACCCTATATGATCTTCCTTTCCTCGTAGGATAGCTTGGAAACTGTCGGGTGATGGCTTTCGTGCCCATTGACAGCGAGGAGGCGATACCGGCCTCCTGAACGTGGTTTTGTATGACGATCAAAGTGCTGGACCCTACTTGTACCTTTGTCTTTTTGTAATGTACCGCACCGCATGGCCTACTGAGATGGGTAGTCAAAGGCATATACTTGTTGAAGCCATCTGCGAAGTAGCATCGTCTAACATGTGGATTCGTGAGCACGTCTCATGTAGGAATGCCTCACGTGAGCAGTCCACGTGACCCGGGATAGCGACCCACAGCCATGATGCTATCACGACATGTCTGTTGTCCATCCATTTCCAGACGTTGCAATGGCCCAGGCATTCGGGAAATCTGCGTCCATGAGCCGGGAGGAGAGGCGATATTGGGCTGCAACAATAATGTGTGGCGGGACGCTGTAGCCTTGCGAGTCTACCCCTGGCCAAATGGTGCATGCGAAGTCCTTTTGCTCTACACCAATCAGACGTTCAGTCACAGAAGCCTGGATATCGGGGCGTCAGCTTCCATTTACTCCTCTCTCGCCTATTTGCTCGTGTGTGGCCCTCTTATTGTAAGCCAATGAATCGCCATGATAGACAGATAAAGCCCAGCAAGCAGCCCTGTAGGCTGTAGTCCGCCCTGCGACATGTCATCAGATCCGACGGCTTGCTGTGCCGCATCGTTCGTTATCTCGAGGCTTGGAGATACACTCTTGATCTTCAAGACTGACGGAAATGCCTCAAAGACCCCAATGAGTACTAATAGGTGACTCGACCATGAGATTCTACGTCGTTGGACTTCCCCAACACCGTTCCAAGAGTTGCTTTTCATGCTGCAGACAGCCTGACCCGGCTAGGCTGTCCTCACATTGTCCATCACATCTAGCACATACAGCTTAGCGTTCAGGCGGCACAGTACGCCGGACTTTGGCATGGCCGATCTGCAGTCTGGCAGCCGGCTGGAACTAGAAGCTTGGGATTCCGGTGCCAGCCACGAGTCAGCTTCTTACTACGGACCAGGACCTGTAGACGACGCAACGAATTCTGCAAACGAAACTGCTGCGCACCAAGCCGACAACGCCCGCTTGCTGCCAGCGAAACAGCGATTAGCCGAAAGCGAGGCCGGTCTACGCAAACCCAAGCCTGGTCGTGCTCGTGAGTTGTCCCAGTGGTGTTCCGAGAACTGGGTGTTCGAGATATCCTCCCTTTTCATCAGCGCCGTCTGCCTCGCGGGCATCATCATCACGCTCGTGCTCCACGGCAACCGGCCGCTACCGCAATGGCCATTCGGCATAAAGATCAACGCGCTGATATCCGCTCTTGCCACTGTCTCGAGGTCGGCTCTGGTTGTGGCCATCAGCGCGGCCATCAGTCAGCGGCAATGGGTCCGACTGAACGATGGCCACCACCCGCTGGCCGACCTGGAAATGCATGACAATGCGAGTAGAGGCCCATGGGGCTCCTTGTCGTTGCTATTCTCGCTGGGATGGAGGTACGTCTGGCCAAACTGCTCAAGATTGTATCCATGGGCGGGCTGACTCGAAGGAACGCAAGCGATGCCGTGTCGCTGGGCGCACTCATAACAGTCCTCACCCTTGCCATGGACCCCTTTATCCAGCAGATTGCAACCTTCGAATCTGCCCCGGCGCCGTTCGGGACCTCCAACATATCCTCGCGCATCATCTTCGAGACGGGAGTGAACAGCACAGACGGCACCGTCTTCCACCAAGGCTTCGTCCAGGCCCCCGGGACCTTCAGCCCTCACGTCTACCAGGGCCTCTACTTCCACGGCGACCTCGGGGACACGACCCTGCGCAACGTGCTGCAGCTCCACCCGCGCTCTTCGGGCGGCAACGTCTCCTTTGGCATCAGCGAGTCGCTTGCGGTCTGCTCCGAGTGCGCCAACGTCACCGACATCCTCGAGCCGCCGGAGAAGTCACCCGACGGCGCCGACTTTTGTAAAGAGGATGGGACGTGTTGGTCGTGGTCACTCCCGAACGACGTGGGCACCGGCTGGACACGCGCCTCGGTGAGGGGCACCAATGTCCTCGCCCTCAGGACTTCGCAGAACACAGTCAGGTTGGATACGAGCGACCGCTTGACCATTCTCAACCTGACCGCCATCATGCCCGGGTGGGAGGTGACTTCCTTGAACGAAAAGAACCAGCCCGATGAAGTCGTGGGTATCCGAGGGCAAGCCCAAGAGTGCATGCTCTACTGGTGCGTGAACGAGTACGAAAGCCGTCTTGGTGCTGGGATATTCAACGAGACGATACTCTCCTCTTTCTCCAGAGGCGTTGTGGAATCCGAACCGTACAGTCGCATATTCTCTATCAAGCCGCCAGCGTCGAATTCTTCCCTTTTCCTGCACAACAGCGAGGATTACGGCAATTACCCGTCCCGATGGATTAACGGCACTTTTCTGGTCAATCTCGACGCTCATGGGCTGATACAAAGGTCTCTCGAAGACCTTTTCGACGGCTATGCCACCACCCTCGAATTGTATCCGGAATGGGCTCCCATCGCCGGGAACCCAGCGTTGGTGCGCGTCTACAACAAGGCGCGGCGGCACGACCCGCCCAACATGCCCCAGTTCGACATGCAGGACATACTCGACGCCATCGCGCTGGGCATGTCGACTGTGCTGCGTATGCCCGACCCCACACACGAAGGCACCGATGCTCTCCAGAGCGTTTGGGCCACGGAAACGGTCATGCAGGTCGTTGTCCGAGTCCGATGGGCCTGGATCATCTTGCCGGCTGCGCTACAGCTGGCCACATATGTCTTCTTCTGCCATACCGTGGTGCTGTCGCGCCGCAGGAAACTGCACAACTGGAAGTCCTCGGCGTTGGCAGTCTTCTTTTATGGGGCGAGAACGGGAGACGGGATTCAGCATCGTGGGATACATAGACGGGATGACATGGTCCAAGTTGCTAAGAAGCACGCGTTGCAACCTGATGGCATAACAAAACCTGGGTCACCCCGTGGGTGACTCACGGCCGCCGGATGAGATACATTGACAGTACCTGGCATACTTTTTGCTTCAGTAGAACTGTCCTCATATGGTAGCTATTACCATGTCATGACACATATCAAAGCCAGGACTTCACCGGAAGGAATAATATAGACTAACCGTTTGTTGAGATCTACTAAAAGACCGGCAGATTTCTACAACTCGTTCTTCAACACCGCCAGCAGACTGGCAATCCATTAGTCAAGCTTTCTGCTTGAGAATAAGAGGCAATGACTTGCCTCGGGCTCACCTCGAAAGCACGTCTTGTAGATTGGGCTGTAATCCCCTGGACCCTGTTGATGACCTCCATCTGGGCCACTCTGCACCTGTGTCTCTGGATGTTTGGTGTGTAACCTATTGTTGGTGCTGATACTGCCAGAAACAGTTTGATTGCTGTCGATAGAGACAAGCCCTTGATTGATCTGAATTTCAGTACAGCTTTAGGACCTCCTGTTACTGCGGCTGTTAGATATTGCTTGTCGCAGGTGTCTAACCAGGCGTCTACGGTCCCCGGAGGGACGTATACCCGCAGATTGAGTCTCAGGCCAACAAGGCAATATTACATTAGTTAACCTCAGTAGGTAAAACTAACGTGATACTGCCAACGTGGCCGAGTGTCAACTTTGCTCAGCTTCTTGCTTGAAGAGAACATACTGATACAAGCGTATTCTATTCGTTTTATTCACCAGGTTAAGATAGTCTACTAACCGGATACAAGTAGTCAGAACTTTTATCCATCTCAAATATTCCCAGAATAATAGGGACTCCAACAGACATGTAGGGATATTCATATACTATTAGTAGTAGTAGTGATACTAATGAAGCTAGAGAGCGAAGGTTGGACGACATAGGTCGCCCAAGTTGTTGTGCTAACTACGAATAAATCGTCGGAAGACTGAAATGTCCATAATATCTTACTCTAGGAGTATGCCTTTGGATGATCACACTCGGAAATCAAATTTTCAAAACGTGGATGAAGAATCTCTACATCTCCGGACTCCTCCTCCGGTACGTGCCCAACCTTCTTTACACCATGGAGAATAATGGTGTCTACCAAATCCACCACGCGATTTCTTGTTTCATATCAAGAAGACGGTGCTCCAAGTGTTGTCCCTGCGGAATGCCGGACTTGTTACTCTAAGCGCAAGCTACCTCTTCGACCGAGTCTGTAAGGCGAGCCTCGAAGCCACCGTTGGGGCATCAGTGCCGTCACTTCTCCCAGATGCCTTCGAAGCGTTGCCAACCAATCAGTCGACATGGTATAAGAGTTGAACATACTCGCTTGAACGGAGTTGGATCTGAGAGTAGCAGCATGCCCCGGCAAGCGGTGCTGGGTTCACAGCGACCGACACGTCTCCTTGGATGAGGTAGGACCATGATGCAGGGACTGAAGCATTGGGGCGCTTGTAGTTCATGGAATTTGGTCACGGTCTGGGAGATTACGAAACGTGCAGGAATCGGCTTGAAACTCTGAAGCTACATCGACAGGCCTTGGTCACCAACCTGCACTGTCTCTGGACAACCCATGTTCTCGGGGTGAGATACTGAGCTGGCTATTCGCCGGTCTCTACAGGAATTCTAACGTTGGTGATGTGGGTGAGGGCTACGAGAGAGAAAAAGAAGGTATCAAGAGAACAGCAGCATGGAGTTCATCCGAGCACGTGCCGAGACAGCTTGATAGGATAAACATACTTGCCAATGACTTGATAGAAACTGGACAAAGTTGAGGGCGTCAAACAACCCATGTTTCTTTTGAACAACGTCAAGAAACGATGCGACTGTCTCACGCCAGCAACCGAGGTGAGCAAGATGGCAGCTTACGCCATGTTTGTGAGTTCACCACGGCCATTCGACTCGAACGAGTATGAGTAGGGAATAGTCTTGTTGGTGAAACTCGATCTGAGAAGAGTAACATTGTAACGTCTCATATCGTCCCGCCAACTGCATCAATCTAAAGCCTACTGGGCAGGTTCGACCCCTTCTTCAAGTCGAACCGATCCAGGTTCATCACCTTATCCCACGCGCTCACAAAGTCCCTCACAAACTTCTGCCCGCCATCCGCCTGGGCATACACCTCGGAAATCGCACGCAACTCGGCCTGCGACCCAAACACGAGGTCCACCCGGCTCGCCGTCCACTTCTTCTCGCCCGACTTGCGGTCCTTGCCCTCGTACACGTCCGCGTCGCCCGTGGCCTTCCACTCGGTGCCCATGTCCAGCAGATTCACAAAGAAGTCGTTCGTCAGCGCGCCGGGCCGCTTCGTGAAGACGCCGTGCCCGGAACCGTCGTAGTTGGCACCCAGCACGCGCAACCCACCCAGCAGGACGGTGAGTTCCGGCGCGGAGAGGGTGAGCAGCTGCGCGCGGTCGACGAGGAAGTTCTCCGTCTTGACGCGCCCCGTCGACTTTCCGTAGTTGCGGAAACCGTCGGCAAAGGGCTGGAGGTGGTCCACGGACTCGACGTCGGTCTGCTCCTGCGAGGCGTCCGCGCGGCCGGGCGTAAAAGGGACGGTCACGTCGTGGCCCGCGTTCTTGGCCGCCTGCTCGACGCCCGCGACGCCCGCGAGCACGATGACGTCCGCCAGCGACACCTTTTTCCCGCCGGAGGCCCTGCTGTTGAAGCTCTGCTGGACCTGCTCGAGCTTCTGCAGCACGTGGCGCAGCTGGCCCGGGTTGTTGACCTCCCAGTCCTTTTGCGGCGCGAGGCGGATGCGGGCGCCGTTTGCGCCGCCGCGCTTGTCGCTGCCGCGGAAGGTCGAGGCCGAGGCCCAGGCCGTGGACACGAGCTGGGAGACGTCGAGGCCGGTGGCGAGAATGTCCTTTTTCAGCTGGGAAATGTCGCGCTCGTCGACGACGGGGTGGGTGACGGCGGGGACGGGATCCTGCCAGATAAAGTCCTCGGCGGGGACCTCGGGGCCGACGTAGCGGGATCGCGGGCCCATGTCGCGGTGGGTGAGTTTGAACCAGGCCTTGGCGAAGGCGTCGGCGAACTGGTCCGGGTTCTCGAGGAAGCGGCGCGAGATCTTCTCGTACTCGGGGTCGAAGCGCAGGGACAGGTCGGTGGTGAGCATCGTCGGGAGGTGCTTCTTGCTGGAGTCGTAGGCGTCCGGGATGATGGGTTCCGCGTTCTTGGCCACCCACTGGTTGGCGCCGGCGGGGCTCTTGGTGAGCTCCCAGTCGTACTTGAAGAGGTACTCGAGGTATTTGTTGCTCCACTTGGTCGGGGTGGCGGTCCAGGTCACCTCGAGGCCGGAGGTGATGGTGTCGGGGCCCTTGCCCGAGTTGTGCTTGTTCTTCCAGCCGAGACCCTGCTGCTCGATGGGGGCGCCCTCGGGCTCGGCCTCGACGTTGCTGTCGGGCGCGGCGCCGTGGGTCTTGCCGAAGGAGTGGCCTCCGGCGATGAGGGCGACCGTCTCCTCGTCATTCATGGCCATGCGGCCAAAGGTGACGCGGATATCGCGGGCGGCGGCCACCGGGTCCGGGTTGCCGTCGGGTCCCTCGGGGTTGACGTAGATCAGACCCATGTGCGCGGCGCCGAGCGGGGACTCGAGCTCGCGGGTGTGGATGTCGGACTTTGTCTCCTGCGAGCCGTCGAGGACGCCCTGGTCGGCCTTGCCCTCGTGGCCGTGGGCGTAGCGGACGTTGTTGCCGAGCCAGGTGTTCTCGCCGCCCCAGTAGACGGACTCGTCGGCTTCCCAGGTGTCGGGACGGCCTCCGGAGAAGCCGGCCGTCTGGAAGCCCATGGACTCGAGGGCCACGTTGCCGGCCAGGATCATGAGGTCCGCCCACGAGATCTTGTTGCCGTACTTTTGCTTGATGGGCCACAGCAGGCGACGGGCCTTGTCGAGGCTGACATTGTCCGGCCAGCTGTTGAGCGGTGCGAAGCGTTGCTGGCCCTGCAGTAGATCATTGTCAGTCGATTGCCTCGGGACGTTGGGTCGTCCGGAGGAGATGGACTGAGTGTAAACTGGGACGATGGACGTACCTCTCCACCGCCTCCGCGTCCGTCGTGAACGCGGTACGTGCCGGCGCTGTGCCAGGCCATGCGGATGAACAGACCGCCGTAGTGGCCAAAGTCGGCAGGCCACCAGTCCTGGGAGTCGGTCATCAGGGCCGTGAGGTCCTTCTTGACGCCCTCGTAGTCGAGCGACTTGAAGGCGGCGACGTAGTCAAAGTCCTGGCCCAGCGGGTTGGTGACGGGCGTGTGCTGGCGGAGGATGTTGAGCTTCAGCGCGTCCGGCCACCAGTCGCGGTTCTTGATGCCGCCACCGCCCGTGTTCATCAGGCGGGAGGCGGGACACTTGCTCTCTGCCATGATGACTGGTGAAGTTGTCGTGTCAGGTGTGAGTGTATAGCAGGGAGTGGAAAGCGGGTGATGTCTCTTCTCGATTGGGTTTGAGAAGAAGAATGACGGAAGAAGAGAGGAAAATACGCTCGGGAAGAGATGTCGTATGAAGAGGGGACGAGAAACCCCGCGTTTTATGGCTTTGAGTGTGACCCTTTGGCCACGCCACGCCGCTCCTCTTCCTCTTCCTCGTCCTCCTTCTCGACCCCTCATCCCGCGGCATGACCAATGGCCGGCATCCTGTTGGCGGTTCGCGGATGGAGGGGTGGTCAAGGGCCGAGGGGTGTACTCTGCTCTCTCTACTCCGTACGCAGTCTGCAGATACAGATACAGCTACAGATGCAGACAGGGTACATGGTGGACGTTACTGTGCTGTCACATCTACAGTACTTTTTCATTATCTTGCACTAACGTGTGACAACTGCCGTCTATGCCGTACTCGTTTCTAGCGTGGGTGGGGGTGGACGACGCGGAATACCTCCAGATTGTGTGTGAGTACGAGTGTTGGTCTGAGTGTGTGACATGTACTAATCGGGTAGTACGGCCTTGTCCTAAGGGAGCTTGGTGTCATTCAGAGCTTGGGTTGGGTGGACTCGAGGTGTGACAAATGTCTGTTTGGAACTAGGCTTTATCGTGAGTGGCCATGTTGATCCAGGGTCTTGAAGCAATTGAAGATCTCATCATCTCCATCTCTGTCCATAACTGACTATGTAGTACGCAGTGTGTGCTTGTGACAAATCACCTCAAAGGCTCGAGAGACAGCAAGACTATCGTGTACATCAACGACTGTCCCTTCGTTAGATGCTGTTAAGAAGACTCGGCCAAGGGACGTGCAAGCGGCTATGACGCCTACATCGCATCGGGACGACGCGCAGCTCGGCCTAGCAGGCTTCGGAGCGTTTGCCACTTTGGTCTGCTAGCCTCACAGTCCCGAAAAGATGCAACAACACCGTGGGCTTGCGTGACCGGCTTGGGGCCATCTGTTTCTGCTTGGGCCGAAGCACAATGCCGTGCGGGGAGGCCCCATCCGGGAGCATGCCATGGGACATTCGATGGAGCATGAGGCATGGAACAAGCCCTTGAACGCACGAGGACGGATGGATGGCCTGGGGTAAAGGACAAGGTACACACGGGGTGGTATACCTGTGTGGCCAGCCAGATCAACGCCACCATCGTCTTGTCTCGTCCAATTGAAACATTCGGGATAAGCAGAAACCACTTGCAAATGTGCTCGGTGAGTTACAGGGTCGCAGCCTGAGTGGATTGCCTCACGATCCTCACGATCCTCAGTCCACATTCCGCCCGCTCCGAGCCGGCTGCTCCATCTCCCCATACTCACGAATGTCCACTCTGCATTCTGGTCTTCCACGCGTGTCTGAACGAAGAAAGGACTGTGAACAATGTCCAGACAAGTTGTCAAATACCCCGCAGCTCCCGAACCTCGGGTGGCCAGGCAAAGTGAAGAAAACGGGCCATCCTGCACCCTCCCGACCCCGTCATGCGCGCTGCTGTCCACTCCCTCCTAATATTAGCACATGCCTGCATGACAGCCGACAAGGGTGAGCTTCTCAACGAGCTTCACGACGTCACTCGACCCCACTTGGCTTCTCACCACCAGAAGGCGAGACCAGCCGCTGGACAATCGTTCGGTGATGCTCAACGCTAGGTCCAGTCCGCCAGGGATCACGACGTCCGTCAGCACGTCTCGAAACATATCATGGATAAGACCGCCGATGACCGGCGGAGCTGCTGTGCAGTATTCGTAAACGTTCATGCCAATATCCTGGGCAACGATATCCCACACCCTCGACATCAGAAGCCTCTTCACGACAACCCCGAGCAACCTCCTGGACCCTGGTCGCTGGGCTGTAGACTCGCAGTACACAGTAGAAGTGGACAGCTTACATTCATCACTGTCCCCATCCACATGCGCTGTCGAACTCTCACGACACTGATGGCTGCTGGCCACTGCTCGTCTTCCACTCTGCTGCGTCCTCCCCCCGCACTCTTGGCAACTCCGGGCTTCGAGCGAAACATCCCCGACTCGCTTTCGTGCCGTCCAACCCTCCCGAGCGCCTGGGTCTGACCCCGTAGGAAGCGCCCCACACAATCGTCGCTGCAAGTCGTTGATATCATAGATCTCGGGCCAAGACCACGACCACTCGTTCGGACTATGGTCTACAAGTGCTGTAGTCCCAGGTCCAAAGGAGCCAAAACGATGCTGCTGTCAGTTCGAGCTACGTGTGCGCATAGAGTGAGAGGCGAATACACTGCAAATGCGAAGGTAGGTCTCTGTTAGTACTAAAGCTAAAACCTACCCCTTCTTTTTCTATACTATACCTCTATTCTATCCTCTTAAAGTCACATATTTGCTTTACCTTTGTAGTGGGGTCTCATCTTCTAAACAGATAGGCCGCATAGACTACTTACGCCCCGACAGCTGCTCATTACAGGTAGCTAGCGCTGAGCTTATCAGTAGTATCCATCTCAGCCAAGTGTGGGCACATCCTTAGCAGTGGCAAGCTTGATTCGTGTCTGGTGTGACTCTTTGTCTGCCAATTGCTTCTCGATAATCCAGCCTGTATATTACTGTTCAATATATCAACCAGAGTTGTTCCGAATTAACTAGCTTCGACATGCCTGTCGCCATTTCTCGGTCCCAGTGTGGTCCGCGACCTATACCGTCTACCTCGATATATTATGTCAAAAGTGCGATACCCAGGGAGCTATACAGTAAGGGACAGGCGAAGACCTTCGTCTTCAACTGGGTAACTCAACAAAAGCTGAAGCCTGGAAGACTGGGTTCAAGCGAAGTAGCCTTTCTAAAAGAACGTAGCGGCTCTTCAACAGCAAGACACATGAATGTTGCTGGGTTGAAGTTTGGGTACTTGCTAACAAATGACAAATGTCCTTTTGGAAATGAAAAAGAAGAAACCCCCCCCCCCTCGGAAATTGAAGCTGCGCTACGAGGACTGCATGCATGCTTCCCATATAGAGATTAACACCAACGACAGTCCTCGTACTCCTCAGAAACATGTTTGCTTCCCCAATAACGGGCAGAACACGTGAGGTCATCAGACTGTTTGTTGTTCGGATACAAGTCTCCCCTACTGTGGTGAATCATTATACATCACAACGACTGGTAGACCATAGGGTTCCGTGCATTCATATGATGCTGTTGACCATACATGTTCGTGTAAGTTGCAAAATCGGCAGTATGGAGGCTACATACGGAATTCTTGGTAAAAAGACTCGGTGGTGTTAAATTCGTCATCACATGGCAGGCCGAGGCCTGTATCTGTAGTGTAGTATGATTCCAGCAAGCTTGTGACACTCAGGATACAAGTCAAAGCCCTTCTGAGCCCCGTCTTCTCTAGTCATCACTTTTGGAACATTTCCGACCAACCCCATTTCCGTCGGCTGTGGGCAACATTGCTGGAATTAATGGCCTTTTCTCTATTACAGCCTCGTCACAAGATGCCAGGCTCAGTCAAAGCGCCTACTCCACTGCTGTCAGCCAAAGAATCAGGCAGAACGAGTAACGAATCCGACAACCAACGAGCCTTATACGTGTCAGCCGGAGAAAAGCCAGCTGAATACCATGGTACCAGTGAGAACGATGGGTTGGACGCTATGATCAAGGTGCTGAGAAGGCGAAAGAAGTGGACAGAAGCTACGGAGAAAGTGCACATCAGCGAGGCCAACTGTGGATTTTCCGGCGGGATAACCGTTCCCAGGATAGACCTCGTGGTGAGCGCCATGCTCCAAGGTCATGTGGAAGCGGTCCGCCAATACTTGGAGTCGTCCAAGGATGCGGACATTCTCCTTCATGGCGTTCAGGCGTCGAAAGCACCTCAATTCGGCGACTCCGGCTCTCGCAGCAACAGTCTCGACGCGGTAGATTCACACATCACCGGCGAGACGGCCCTCCATCTCGCCGCCTGCGAGGCGTACCGCGAAATGGTTCAGCTCCTCCTAGAAAAGGGGGCGGACCCGAATGCCAGGGACGTCAGCGGGCAGGTCCCGCTCATGAGGGCTGCTTTCTGGGGCCGGCTTGAAAACGTGAAAGTTCTCTTGAGGTACGGAGCCGTCAAGAACGCTTGGTGTGTTTATCGTGGTCTATTGTTGTGGCCCGCAGACTTCGTCCGGCCGCTCCGAAGCGACAAGGGGGAACTTCTCATCCTATCCGGATGGAACTTTCGGTTTCTCCTAGAGAACACTTGCGACAGAAAGGAGGAACGTGCAGAGATTTTTGGCCTCTTAAGCGATGATCATGAGGAAGCACCGCGTAAGTATCCCAAGTTTTCAACCTCCGCGGTATCCGTGTCGCCTCAGGACCCATGCCTGATCACTTTTACCTACACCTTCCGCATGCCGAATCACTGGAAGACCATGGCGGTCATGTGTAGGGATGGTGGAGTCCCTAGGGTAGCCGCCATGAGTGGTTGGTCCCACGACAACACCGCCATGAGGAGTTGCTTCCTCGACGATGACAGTATTGTTCGACTTGGCGGCAGGGAATGGACTACGAAAGTCCTTGAGCTCTGTCGTCTAACCAAATATCGCCCTACGCCAGATGACGATAAGGATCAAGACGTGTGCGGAAGGTATAACGCTTGTCACGCAGAGAAGCAACTCATCGCATACTTCGTCGACAATCATCTCTCCCTGTCCAAGGACGCGAACGTGGCCACGGTCGACAGCGTGAACAACGTGGAGGACGACGTAAACATCCAGATGGCGAGCTTGAGTCTGCACGGGCCTTTGAACGGGTTGTGCCACCAGCCGCACATTGCAAGGCGTCACGAGGAAGAGCTTCTCAAACCCGAGCAAGTCAAGCCTTCGGCCAGGGTCAGAAAAGCCCAGATTCTGGTGTCTCGGGCTGCTTGTGAAGACTGCTCTGGCTGTCTGAAACACGTCAACTCAGCGCTTGGTTTGGAACTGACGTTCTATCAAACTTCACTTGGTCTTTGACGTTTGGCTTGCTGATCAGTCTTTGCTTCTCGGCGCGTTCAGCTCATTGATGGTTGTCCCCCAAATTGCTGTATGATTACATTCGATTTGACATACTACCAAGAAACTAGCCACTGCCTTCAAGCATCTCGGTTGGTTTACCTCATGATGCTGAGAGTTCCGCTCATTCGACCTGCTCGATTCTCAACGAGGAGAAGCCAGACACGGTAATTGGGAGAATCGCTCTGATGGTTGTTCACTGCCCTTGGCTCATCCCGACGCTATTGTCCCGGCCTCCCTTTTCCCTTCAACAAGAGTCTCTGACAAGCCTGTACTAGTCGTCTTGCCATCTTAATTGTAGCTGACTGTGTCTTATCTAGTGTATGATGTGCCATCCTTTTCGTAACGTGATTCCTGGTAGAACTCTCCAGCACAAGCATCAGCGACGGCCACACCAATAATTAGCTTCGAAATTGGCATGGAAAAGCTTCTCATCAAGTACTAAATTGTCTGTTTCTAAGATGTCTTTCCTACCAGCATTCCTATCTCCTATGCGCACCCGTGTGAGTATCAATCTTTACTACATTGCAGTGGAATAATAATCTTACCTCGCCGCCCTTCCGACGTTTCCGCTTTTTCCAGAGTATTATAGCAACCATGACAACTATAGACGTCGCGGCTGTCATCTGTGTGTTAGTCACAGGACCCTCTAGGCGACAAGTGGAAGGTATTCTTGCCTATGCCTCCGACAACGCCCATGACGACAACACCAGAGGCTGTTGTGAACGACATCCCCTGCCCCTTTTCAGAAGCCGGCGGTGGCTGAAGAGGAGGGCTGGTTTTATTCCCGTTGGGGTTCGTCATTGTTGGTAAAGTCGGTATCGCGGTCACTCTCACCGTCTGCGGTGCAGCTGTAACGAAGACGGTGTCGGTCGGGGTGACAATGCCAGATATGGATACTCGGGTTGGCTGAGAGAAGTTGGTTGAGGGTAACGAAAGGGATGGAACGAAAGGAAACGCTCCATCTGGGATAGATGTATTACTTGGTGTTCTCGGAGGTGTATCAGGTGGCGTCGAAGGCTTGAGTGGTGGTCTGGTGGGTTGCGGGAGGGAGGTTTCTGGGATGGTCGAGACGGCCAGAGATCGGCTGGGTGTGATCGGTCCTGCAGGAGTCTTTGGCTCGTCTCTGCCCTGGTATCGTTGCGCGAGGTCGATGTCCAGCCTAGGCGGTGCCGACCGTTTGCTGTCTTGTGAGAAGTCCAACATGGCTGGGCATCCACCCACGGTGTCAACAACAGAGACACGCTGTCATCCAAGGGAATATACGGTCGTCCAAGATATGAGACGGTTTGGACGAACCGGTTACTTGGGGTACGGCTGCGAGAGTATTCAGTCGTGGAATTCGTTACCAAGAACAGAACCGCTCCTCATGCCTGTCGATTCAAGACGGGATCTGCGGCAAGATCAAACGAATGCGTGCCGTGCCGTGTTCCCCAAACGTGAAGTCGCCGGCTCATCAGCGATATTTGAGCCTCACCAAGTTGGATCAGCGTCGCCCCAAACTCGCAGAACTAATTCACCGAGAATATCGGGATATTATTGCCAAACAAATCGGCTCCGCCTGCACACTGAGAGAATGGAGATGTCTTGGAACGCTTGGCAGAGACGTCGAGGCCCCGACGAGGCCTTTATCAGCGCACAGGCAAGTGACACATGGCACTTCGGCACATTCTTTAGACTCGGCGCGCCAACCTTGCACCAGTTTCATGATCCAAAGTGTCGTCGCCCCAGTCAGCGCTCGTTGCGAACTCAGATGCAAAGCAGAGCTGCCCCCATTCGAGACAGACGTTGAGATCGCCAAACGCAAACTGACCCGTGGCACAGCCCAGGAAAAGTCTGACAACACTGACCCTGACGAAGCGCAACGTCTGTGAGTTTATTTTTGGCAACCCGTGCCGGCTGCTGGGCCCAACCTCATGAGACGAGGCGAGGCGCGGACATGGGATTGCGTCGCCCTGTGACGTACGGCCAAAGTTTTGCCCGTTCAAGAGCGTTTGGGAGAATGCTTCGGTGCGGCGCCGGAGGTTAGTCTTGCATCAGCCTCGAACGCTCTTGGCGCCGTGGAGTCGAATTGCATCTTGAACAACGGGGTTGAAGATGTAGACATCGCGAGTCACAGCTTACTACAGAGATATCCGCCAACATGGCTCAGAGACAGAGGCCCTCTCGTTCGCACTCGTCAGCGGGACCGATGTCTACCCAACAGTCCGCGAACCTCGTCCAGGCAGCCGTTCGGCCTGCTCGGCCTCGAAGAATGGACAGCCTGCGCAGCAATCTGTCGGCAGCAGCTAGCGGAGGCTTACATTTGCTCACGAGCGAAGCCGAGTTGCAGAGAGGCCGCCATGAGGACGAGTACATTTCGCCCACCCGCGGATCGGTCAAAGGGCGCCGGATGACCCCCATGAGAAGTCCTCTGTCCAGAAGGACTGATGCGTCGACCCTCGCGTCTTCGGAGGGGTTCATTACCAGAACTTTGTCGATGCCATCACAGGTACGGAGCGGAAGGGACCAGGGCGGGGAATCCTGCAACCCCTTCGATAGCAGAACCACCACAAGCGGACCGACACCCGATGAAGCACTCAAAAGCCCATTTCAAGAATCAAACGTCGTTGACAGCGTCTCGGAAGTCGAGGAGCCGCCTGAGCCGCCGTACCATGTTCTCACAAGGCGACAGAAGTGGGTTGTCATCGTCATCATCGGCTCTGCTGGGTTGTTCTCTGGGCTGTCGTCAAATATCTACTTCCCTTCTCTCGAGGCCATTTCACAGGTAAGTCTGACATATGATCACCTGTGAACACTGCTGATCATGTAACAGGACCTCCACGTGAGCCTGGAAATGGTATCGTTGACCATCACCTCGTATCTCATCATCCAGGGCATCTCCCCGCTGTTCTGGGGTTCGATTTCAGATGCCCTAGGACGAAGGCCAATCTACATGGCCTCCTTTGCCGTGTACATCATTGCCAACATCGGTCTCAGCTTTTCGCCCAACTTTGGCGTACTGATGGTGTTCCGGGGTTTACAAGCCGCGGGAAGCGCGTCGACCGTCAGCATCGGTAAGCTCGGGTGACCAACCCAGCCCAGTCGTCATCAACCTCTGATCACAGCCGCAGGAAACGGTGTCATCCAGGATATATCGCCCCCTTCAGAGCGTGGAGAGTTTATTGCTTTTTATCAAGCGAGTAAGTCTCATGAAGCTTACCCGTTTATCCTTGGTGTCCCACCTCGGTGGTACCGGCATGCTCCGATTTGCTTACTTGGCGCCATCTCCAGTCCGAAACTTCAGCATCGCCGTTGGCCCTGTGCTCGGAGGTCTTCTCGCAAACTTTCTCGGTTTCCGATCCATCTTTGTCCTTCTCTTGATACTTTCGTCGATCGTGACTACGGTCATCGTCGTCTTCCTACCCGAGACGATGCGCAGCATTGCCGGCAATGGGTCTCTCCGGCTCGGGGGCGTTTACAAACCCCTGATTCGATACCTGACGAAAGAAGCTGGCGGCACAGAAGACCCAGAGGGGCCACTTACGCGGAACAAGGTAACGCTGGCCACGTTCGTTGAACCACTCAGACTACTGGTCCAGAGAGATATTCTGATCAACTTGATCTTTGGTGGTGTGGTTTACACCGTATGGAGCATGGTGACTTCTAGTACTACTGGTCTGTTCAAGAAGCACTTTCACCTTAGCGAACTCCAGATCGGTCTTGCATTCCTACCTAATGGTGAGTTGACAAACAATTTTACTACTTATCGAGCTGACTGAACTGTCTGTCTCTGGCAGGCTTCGGAACTATTGTCGGATCCGCCATCGCTGGCAAGTTAATGACGAGAGACTACCTCGAGATAGAAGAGACCTACAAGTCAGCTCACAACCTCGCGGAGACCGAGAAGCTGACGGCGAAAAACATGCCCGTCGACTTCCCCATCGAGCGAGCCCGGCTCCGGCGTCTGCCGTGGATTATCCTGATCTTTGTCGTATCGACTGGCGGCTATGGAGTCTGCCTCAACTTCCCGTCCGTGACATCGCTGACGGGCTGGATCGCGGTACCGCTCGTTTTGCAATTTCTTATTGCAGCAACTAGTAACGCCGTCTTCGCCTTGAATCAAACGCTCGTCACTGATCTTTGTCCGGGTAAAGGAGCGAGTGCCACGGCGATCAATAACCTCGTGAGATGCGGGCTGGGAGCGATTGGCGTGGCCTTTATCGAGAACTTCATCGCCTCCACCGGTCCAGCGGTAACTTTTCTTGCCCTGGCGCTCATCACGGTTGCTGTTGGGCCGCTGGCTGTTGTGCACTGGTACTGGGGGCAAGAGTGGAGGGCTCAGAGAGTACGGAGTAAGGATAATGAAGACGATGGGAAGACGACAGCATGATGTTGCCGGTCGGTTTCAGTTCCAGAGAGCAATCTGACTTTCTTTCGATACCCGGCCACCTAATATGAGCTGATTAAGCAAGGATTAATCATATTACTGAGAAAGAGAGAGACGAACTCAGTCCAAGCTGCCAGCTGGAATCTGATGTTCACCAGATCTGAAAGACAACCTAGCCATAAACTGCCGGCTTCGATTGTCGCCACGACGCAGTCTTGCGACCAAACAATCAACAGCGATTGTGATAAATCTGTAAAGTCTTACTCGAGGTTGAAAGTTGCTGGAGGGTAATCAACCAGAATCTGAGCCGACAAGATAAGGATGTCGAATTTAGCCGGTATCACCAGTCCAGGTCCGTTTGGGAAGTTTTCGGCTCTCGGCTTTGGGCTTTCCCGAACCATACGGGGCCGAAGACGGACGCGGCTTACCGTGACCGAGCGGGGTTCAGCTTATCAGTTGCTCCGTCCATACGGCGAGTCCAACGGATGGGCCGATGCCGCGGGTAACTGATCGTTCGTTGCAGGGGTTGTGATGTTATATATGGTGTCTTATTGGAGAACGAATCGCATCATTGAAGCCTCGACTAAGCCAGCAATTCTCAGTATCGACCACTCTAGATTTTATCGCTCATCAGGACTCATCACAATGACAGCACAAGAACACCAGCCCGAAGCGGACTCCGTGTCGGTAAGAATCCAGCAACAACTCAGTCTATACATCGAAAAGTTCGTGTCAGAGAACCAAAAGTCAAAAAAAGTCAACCAAAACGCATCAGGCCCTCTCCCCGGTGGCACGACAAGATCCGTTCTCTACTACGAACCGTTCCCCCTAGCGTTCTCTGGTGGCCATGGATGCCATCTGACATCGGTCGACGGACACGAGTACCTCGACTTCGTGTCCGAATACTGCGCCGGCATGTTTGGACACTCCCACCCAGACATCATCGCCGCAATCGACAGCGTCACCAAGTCAGGCTTCACGCTTGGTGGACCGGGACCCAAGGAGGGCGAACTTGCAGATCTGCTGGTGCATCGGTTCCCCAGTATCGACGCCATCAGGTTCTGCAACTCTGGTACTGAAGCCAACACGATGGCCATCGCCACCGCTCTGCATTTTGTAGGAAGAAAGAAGGTCAGCTGTCCCCATTCACGTCCAAATATGCCACTGACACCATGTCCAGGTGCTCGTTTTTGAAAACGGCTACCACGGCGGCACACTGGCATTCACACCCAACAACCCTCTCATCCTCCCCCACAGCTTTGTCCAAGGCCGCTACAACGACATCGAATCCACCAAATGCAAAATCACCGCAGACATTGGCGTCATCATCGTGGAACCCATGCAAGGCGCCGCCGGTATGATCCCCGGTAGCAGAGAGTTCCTCCAGTTCCTCCGAGACGAAGCCACACGCATCGGCGCCGTGCTCATTTTCGACGAAGTCATCACCTCGCGGCTCAACTACGGCGGGCTGCAGGAGGTCTTCGACGTCATCCCCGATATGACGACAGTGGGCAAGCACTTTGGGGGCGGCTTCTCTTTCGGCGCGTTCGGCGGGAAGAAGGAGATCATGGACTTGTATCACCCGCGGGCACCCCGGAGCTTGTTTCACTCCGGCACGTGGAATAACAACCTCTTTTCCATGACGGCAGGCGTTGCTGCGACGAAACTGCTGACGAGGGAGGCTCTGGAGAGGAACAATACCAACGGCGACAGGTTACGAAAAGGTCTCGGTGAGATCTTCGCTGCAAAGGACGCGTCTATCGTGACATTGACCGGTTTTGGGAGTGTTACCGGAGTACACTTCAACGGACCGAACGCGAATGACTTGCGCGACTTGTTCTTCTTTTATCTGCTCAGCAAGCGGGTCTATGTTGGTCGTCGGGGGTTTCTTGCTCTGAACCTGACCCATGGGGAGGAACATGTGGACAACCTGCTTGAAGTTGTCAAGGGATTTTGTAAAGAGGTGTTTTAATCCCAGCGGGAGATTGAATGATCAATTCTATGAGTCTTTGGGAATACGTAGGATACGCACTGGTAGCATATCTGGGACCTAATCTCGAATCTTAGCTTTCACAGTATCGTGTATATCCAGATTTTGCCCTTCTTCAAGAACGATAAGATAGTAAAATACTTCAACGGGACACTTCATTCCAGCTCTGATGAAGAAACAATCATGTGCATTGACACAAAACCCCTTTAGTTTCTTCGATCTACTCTTTTTAGTCGGGATATCAACTCAAATCCGTGTCCTGGAAGATACTGATCGATGGACAGAAGCTCCGGGTTGAATCCTCATCTCGTATAGGTGTTATTGTTCATACTGCATTGAACTATATTGCAGTCTCTTGCAATGCCTGGAGTGCCATACAGAGGGTATATGAGGAAGCATAGAGGCTTTCTTCAATGGGATGTACGCACCCAAGGGTCAGAATACCCCTGGATCGTGGCTGAGAAGCGGCCGACGCCACACGTGTGGCGTGACTCGCTCACCAGATAGTTTCATGTACCTGTGATGTGATTGACTTTCAGGTGGATGCTTCTATTATAGCATAAACAGGCCTCTATTCGTTACTAGAGGGTAGATCAGCGGCTAGGATTTTCCTCGAGGAGGATTACGTGTTTCTTTTGCGTTTCGTAGAATGAAACCTTTCCATGCGACGTCAACGGCCAGAAGGAATGTCACCAACTCGTTAGACGGTCTCTGTTAATGATGTCATGTATAATAAGGTGGAGGACGTAGAGGAATCTAGACAACTAAAGCTGTAAGAAGTCGGGTTGTCTCGTGAGATTTTGTACATCACGCAAAGTAATCCCAGCGATCTGCAGAAAGCTTGACTCTACAGTTCACAGCTTACTGACATGGAAAATTCAGTCTTCTCCTCTTAGAATCTGATATCAATCATTTCCATGTAAGTTGTCCGACTTCGCCAAAAGCCAGTACAGTCTCCCATCACCACTAGTCAAACTGCGCTCCCGCACAGGCAACAGCATACCCAGCGCTCTCGACGATCTCGGAGCCATCCTTCTTCCCGCTCTTTTTGCCTTTCTTGCGACCCTTCTTTCCGTGTTTCTTCGTCTTGGTGGGCCTTGTCGGGGAACCGGAGCGGGCAACAGTGCTCGATACATCGTCGTCAGGGAGAACAGACGGTACGGCTCTGCCGGAAGGGTATGAGTTAAAAGTTGCAACAGGAAGACATTGAAGTCTTGGGTATAGGGCGGATGAAAGGTACTTACGAAGGCCTCTTGATTTTGTTTTGGGAAGGCATAGTCGTTGAAGGCAGAGCGTTTGAAGTTGTAATGAGATGGGGTAGTTAGAAGGGGTAAGGCAGAGTGGAGTAAGTCAAAGGTCTTGCGGAAGTTTAGGAAAGCAAAGCCACGAGGTAGGCGGCTGAAGTAATGTGCTGGGGAGAAGAGGACCATAGGAGGCGATAAATGAGGAAAAGCTTTGGGGGCAGGTGACCTGGATACAGCCTCGCTGGCTGAAGTGGGAAGACGAAAAGCTTTGAGAATGTCCGTCGATTCAATGATGAAGAAGTCCGAGCATCTGGTCTGAGATAAAAATGCAAACATGAGCCTGTTTATAGATAAAACACTCGTTTTTGCAACATATGTGACCGCTTGAGGTTTGCCTAAAGTGTGTCCAGAGGTACTTATTACCGCCAGCCTCTCATGGCTGGCGAAAACGTGTAAACGGCCATCCCACAATCCTCACCGAGCGACCTGCTTATTCGTCTTTGTCATTGTGTCTGTACTAGATGTAGGAGGTTCAGATACGATCATACAAGGTCAAACTCCCACTCTCCTGGCTATCTGACTGGCTGCCAAGAACCCCAGATAGGCGAACGCCACATGCCTGGGGGTGAGACAACGAAGGTTCCTCATTCGTCCCAAGAGTCCCTTCTCAAAAGTTTACCACGCAACAACAGGTTCAACCATGTCAGGGTCGTACGGCAATAGAGTGATGGATCTCTACGGGGGGCGTAATCGTAGATCTACTGTTATTAATACATTCGGATCTAACCCGTTTACGTAGGGATCCCAGCCTTCTCGAGCCCAAATACCCCCCTTACGGATAACTGAGCAGTTGCCCTGCTGGGGGCCACTGGCGCGCCCTGACAGCCCAATGGGATCTTCCTTACGATGCTTTTATCGCCTCCGTCACCCAAAAGGCAGACCACCCGTTCCCCTTTGGACCCAATTCCACCACGCCTCAGTATTTGAGGATCAATAGTCCAGAGACAACCACTACACCGGGTGGTCGAGCAGTAGAGTCAACGCCTACGACTGCGTTGATACAGAGAGCCTCACAGCAGGCTCGTTCGAACCTACTTCTCCAAGGCCGGCTAGAAGAGCTTCTTAGCAGATGTCACAATAGCGACAGAAGGTATGGCAGCCATATTCTTCTCCACTCTGTTCAGAATTGCAGTCTCATAATGTACTCAGGGTCCTGTCTGGTTGGCTCTACGATTTCTGGATGCAGTCGTTCGTAACAGCCAAGTTTTGGGGCAGAGGACCTCAGCAGTGGACTGCTAGGCTAGTCTCTTATGTGACGCTTGGAAGGAATCCCATTCCCAGTCCTCCGGTGTTCTGCGCACCTGTCGAGTTGATCTACGCTCCATCCTCGGGGATAGCCGAGACTCTACAACCGCCATCGATTCTGTGTCGATGGGTCATCCACTACGAAGAGAAACTTCACTACGATGAAGAGCCTGATGGAGACATACAAACACAAGCCGATTTCGACCTGGACGACCTGTTCGCCATCATGTCGGGTAATCTGGATTCCATGCGAGAGACACTCAGGGAACAACGAAATCTGGATTTCAAGTCCATTTGGCCTTGCCATCTAGCTGCTTCTTTTTTGGAAGGAGGGCACACTTGTTGTGTAGTGATGAACGATGTCATCAATCTACTTGAGTGTGACGACGGCACTGGGGATGGACACCCCATCGCACTCAACAATATCAACGAGGATGGACATACAGTTCTAGATTGTCTCATGATATCAGTCTTACGGTCACACACCAACACCAAGCCCTATGAGGTCAGCTCTAGCTTCAAGGGACAGAGCCGATTTCCCGGCGAAGAGAAAGACATTTGCGGACGATGGGATGCTGATACGCCGGCTGTGCGACACCTACACAAAGCCGGTTATCATCGCATTCCCCAGCATTGGAAACATAACTTCTGCCACAGCGCTGTACAGGCTGTTCTTCATAGCATGCTGGCTATATTCGTCACACCATCGGCACCGAAAATCGATACTCTCAGCGGACTCTTTAGGCGCCGCTGCACGCATTGCGGTTTGGAAATGAAGCCTGGGCCCCTGCACGTCATTGCTGTTGTTGCATTCTACCTGGCGGATCGTGGAATGGACGGCGAGACACTCTTTGGCGTTGTATCATGTGCGGTCTGTCTTCTGGTTCTTGGGGCTGATCCAGCCCTAAAGGCAGACTTGTCGGTACAGGGGTTTTTGACGCCTAGTGACGACGTCGATGGATGCCGCCATCGTCCCATCACCGCTGCCGAGCTCATGGAGCAAGTACCACTGTCAGTGATTGACAGATGGCAGTCACCTTGCAAGCTTGGCTGGAGATGTCTGTCACTGATTCTTCAATGAGCAGCCGCAGGGTTGCCTCAAAGGCCAGAACTGCGGAGAGAGCAGGGGTGCAGGTTCCTCAACGATTTTCTTCTAGGCCGCCCCGACGACTATGTCGAAAAGGACGATGAAGAGGTAGACCGGGAGTGCATTCTTGCCGATACTCACGAATACTTGAAGTTGCCTTGCATCCATTATCTCGGGCCTTTATGGGCGTCAATTCAGACAGAATTTGTCGCCTACCGAAAAGTCTCCATTTCCGACCCGGAAATCTCGCCAAATTTTCGCATGGAACCACTACAAAGATGGCTAGAGGGCGATACAGTCAGTTTCGAGACACCTTTGATTGCGGAAAACATGATGAAGGAGCATTCAGCATGTGGTTGGTTCTTTGACGAAACCTTGGGGTTCTTATTTGCTGCCACGGCCTCCGATGTTTCCGCGTTGTATTTCATGAACATGGACATTTGGTCGAGGACGACCTTTGTTGAACGCATGTATCCCTTGGGATACGAGCCTTATCGAGTGCAGCGCTTTATTCTGGTCTCGTAACGGCAGGAGCTGAACAGAAAGTTTGCATTTCATTTCACTTGAGCCCCAAGTTGTCTAGTCTTCCACTTCTATAAGTCGAGAGAAAAGCAATATTGCAAGTCCCATCACTTGAATAATGCCGAATCTGACGCTCTCGCAGAGCCGAGGTGCGGTGCTCGACACAACCCTGGCCTGGTTCAAGTTCTTGGGTACATATCCCTATCGTCTGTTTTGATTGAAAGGTCCATCGTGTGTTAGAAGAAATGCCTGAACCAAGGCTGGCGCCTAAATTTGACGATCGGAGAGAGATTGTAGTAAATCCTATTTGTGGCTGTTCAGAGTGGCTTGTGTGAGTTTGTGTGGATGGTGCGTCCAGAGTCTGACTCAGCCAATGTTAACCAAGTTAGTGAGATTTGACGGCAAAGTCGTCCGCATTTGAGGAATATTTAGCGGGAAGCATATTCTCATGTTCCTGCATGAGACTTTGAAGCGTGTTTCTTAGACAGGAAGGTTGATAACCACGCAGGACCAATCTTCTGCAAGCCCCTGAATCCCTGTTTATCAGAGCACCTACAGATACAACACAATAGATCGGCCTATCGCGCGCGGGGTAAACGAGACCGATTCGGCGCCTTTGAACCGACCATAAAGACGGCGTCTCTTCTCACTCACGCCATCTCATCTCATCTCACCTCATTCTCACCCAAAAGCCACACATCTCACCCTCCGGAGCTCCCAACCGCATCCCACCATGCCGTCCCTCCGTCCCGGAGGCCATCTGGCTCCACTCCTCCATCTCCTCTCCGCCCTCGCTCTCCACCCGGACGCCGTTCTCGCGCAGTCGTCTCCGGGATTCCCCATGGTCATCAACACCTGGGGCGGAGCCTTCACCGCCGCCACCGACGCCGCATACACCGCGCTCACGAAGCCGGGCACCTCGGCCCTCGACGCCGTGGAAATCGGCTGCGCGACGTGCGAGCGCAACCAGTGCGACGGCAGCGTCGGCTTCGGCGGCTCGCCCGACGAGAACTGCGAGACGACCCTCGACGCCATGATCATGGACGGCGTCACCATGAAATCCGGGTCCGTCGCCGGTCTGCGCCGCGTCAAGAACGCCATCGGCGTCGCGCGCCACGTGCTCGAGTACACGTCGCACACCATGCTCGCCGGCGACCTCGCGACAGACTTTGCCGTCGCCAACGGGTTCCCCGCGGAAGATCTCGCGACGGACGCGTCGCGCCGGCGCTGCGAGGAGTGGAAGGAGAACGGGTGCCAGTCAAACTACCGCCAAAACGTCACGCCGGACCCCAAGGCGGCGTGCGGCCCGTACAAACCCGTCGAGCTGGATTCCTCGTCGCCCGCGTACCCCGGGCAGATTGCGCCGAACTCGGCGCAGGTTTCGCACGACACGATTTCCATGATGGCGCTGGACGCGAGCGGGGTCATGGCGGCGGGGACCTCGACGAACGGCGCGTCGTTCAAGGTTCCCGGGCGCGTCGGCGACGGCCCCATCACCGGGTCCGGGTCGTATGTCGACGGGGACGTCGGGGCCTGCGGGGCGACTGGCGACGGCGACATCATGATGCGCTTCCTGCCGTGCTACCAGGCGGTGGAGAGCATGCGGAGGGGCATGTCGCCGCAGGAGGCCGCGAGGGACGCCGTCACGCGCATGGTCAAGAAGTACCCGGCCGTGTCCAGCGGCATCGTGGTCGTCAACAACAAGGGGGAGCACGGGGGAGCGGGCTCGGGGTGGACGTTTACCTACGCTTACAGGGGTGGGAAGATGAACGCGACAGAGGTCGTGACCGTGCCGCCAGTATGTGTCAGCCGTTCATTGAATGTACAGCTAGAACTGTGAGAACGCTGATAGACGTAGATCCAATGAGCTGCTTAGAGCTATAAGACATACGGCTGGCTATGGGCGGCGATTTGAGTCGTAGAGACACGCACTTTCTGGGCGTGGTTCGAACAGCCGTGGCATGACGCAACTGTCTTGAGCTAGGTGTTTTGCTGTCCATATATATGGGAAAATAACCTCCCTCTTGCCCTTTCCGCCCGATCTCCCTATTCAAGTCGCTTAACGGTAAGCTGAGGAGCAGCATCGGTAATAGTCGGACTGGCCGCCTTTCCTTCCTCAGTCGTCAACACAAACTCGTCCAGAATGTCCTCCTTGTGTTGTGCAGCGCGCAAACAGACGTCGAGTTGGAGTACAGACCAGTCGAGTCAAGCCTGGACGAAGCCTTTATTTCTGTTGGAGCTGCTTGCGCCAAACGCGACTAGCTGCTCTCGCTTTCACTCAGATAATGGAACTCAACTCGCAACCCCGTACGGTCTTCATCAAACAACCAAGTGACATTCGTACCCTCCGCCGCCTCGTATAAGCCAGCGAGATTCACACCGGCATCCTCCACGGTAACCGCCTCCGCCGCTGGAATGAACAGCTCACCGAAGGCATCGCGAATAGGATGCGTGGCTGTAGATTTGCTTAAAAAGACGAGTGAGAACATGTGAAGAGGGGCATCGTGTTCGCTGACCTCGGCGCGGCTACAATCTAAGAGTACTTAAACCCTTATGATCGTAGACCGCGAACATAAGGTACCCAAGCAATACCAGCCTTCGTGCCTCCTCATATGCCCTCCATGAATACCTTTAGGTATGACGACAAGCTTCTAGTTCTAGAACAACTGGGCTATTATCAAAATCGTATACACCGGAAGCCATCCCATCGACAAAAGTGTGGCGCCTCGACAGTGCATTGATACCAGGTATTGTACTAATACCGTTAGCAAGTCTTCAAGCGATACCAAGCTGGGGAGGAGGTGACATACAGTCCAGCATGGGACGTATACAGGGTTAACCTTGGCTCCTTTTCCTCCTCCTCCTGCCCCCCCTCCTCCCCCTCCTAGTCCTACACTCATACAGCCGCCTCGTCGAGCTAGGCGTCCAGGGGGGCAAGTACAACCCCCCGAGTTTTGAACATCGCAATGCTTTGGGCCTGTGTTTCCCTTGTCATGATGACAAAATCCGTGCTAGACACGCTGTAAGCAACAGGCAAACAGATAGAAGACTCTGGTTTCGGACGTACGCATCTCCCTGCAGCGTTGCAGAGGCAAGGCTTGCAAACAGGTTCGTTGTTGCAAAAGCTAGGATCGTCAGCCACAGCCTGGAAGATTAGACCGCCGCACAAGAGAGTGATGAAAATCATCTTTGAAATGAAGGTTTCTTTCATGATGAAGAAGTGTTGTCGACGCCTGGGAGGATCGTGTGTGAAGCGTGGTATTCTCAGGCAGCTCAGTAGAAGTAGATTTGCTGGAATTGAGACCGAAGAGATTCAAAGACCTGTCCTAAGTATCCAATTCCATCGAACCATCTTGACATGCTCAAGATAACAGTGCAGGGGTTGCATGTTTAGTGTCGATGCTGCCTCGCTCTTTTAGTTTGCGAAAACGCAATGTTTAGCCTAAATGAAGACGAAAAATACCCGCGTATCATCTGACGTAGACGCGGCGGGCAGAGAACTTTCTCGGAGGCGTGCGCGAAGAAGCGCAAGAGTCATGTGCGCGCTCTCTTCACCATGTCACGCTGCGGGATGGCAATTCGCATTCGGCAACATTCTTCCAAGCCAGCTTCAACCCGCGAACGCATTGCGGCTGCCGACACTGCCGTCATCGCAGCAAACTTGGCCGCTTAAATCTAGATTCAAAGATTCAAGCCTGTTGGCATGCCCTCAATCTGGTTGACTTGATACGGTGAACATGGAGTCATGAACAGGGCCCTAGTCATACAGAGTTCTAGGAACGGCTGAGTATATCTCCGTCTCAATATTCGCGTGAACCCCGCCAGATTGACCTTTCTTCGGTGAACTCACGATTGTCGGCAAGTGGATAATCCTTTACCTCAGTCTAACAAAGCTAGATGTTTTGACTTGGAGCTTGTCATGGCTGTTACTAGAGCAGTAAACCTTCTTGTCTGTATTGAACGCGTCAGCCCCCCCTCATGTACTATCGCCTAAATACCCGCATAGCTCCGCCAGGTTAAGCTTCCTTCGGTGAACTTACAATTGTCGGCGCAAGGGGACAGTGCTTCGCCTCAGTCTGGTAAGGCGGCTACTTCAACTCGGAGCTTGTTGTAGCTCTCGCTAAAGAAGTTGACCTTCTAATCTACATTCAACGCGTCAGTCCCTTTCCCATTGTTTGCCCTCCTGTGGCCTCCTACGCGAAAAAATGAGCCACAGGATAGCCGGGTTCTGTGTAAGATCCCATGTCTGGTGCTAAATCTTCCGTGGCTCCAATCTTGCAAGCGGTGATGTAGCGATGAGCCCCTCCCACTGTTCTTGGCTGGCATCGTTGCTAATGATCCGTGCAACGGACTGGCTCAATACCGCGCGTCTCCAAACTGGAAGAACAGCCGACTGCGGTTCGCCCGCGTCTCTCCAAACCTGTCTTCCCGACACCATGGACATGATGTTGGTGTCACACTGACACATGGGCCCGAGGTTCTCGCCAGCGTCTTCCAAAGACTACGAATACCAACAGGCGTGTTTCCTAGCGGATGCTCTCGAGAGGCTCGCTGGGGAGTTTTCCGCCAGCTCGGGAAAGTACCTCGTCACACGGTGGCTGAACACCTGAATGCCGCCCTTGGCGATGCTTGCATAGGCCGTCACGACCTTGCTGATACTCCCAGTACGCCCGATCGTCTCGTCGTCGAGCCCACCGGTGGTGAGGCTAGCTTTGCTAACGTTACCTGCGTGGTAACGGCTGTATTTGGATTTGTCAATCACGCTCGGGAATGCTGATGACGTACTGCGGATGTGCTTGGAATCGGGATCGAAGTTTCCGAGGCAGGGCCCGACGAGAGGAACTTTCTCTGTTGGAACGATTGCAGCGGCAGATGGTGGCAAGCAGTTCAAATAGCCGACGATCAAGTTGAGCTGCATCTGAGTACTTTTGGTGCTGAACTCAGTCGCTGGGTGATGTCCGGATGAGCAATAGCTGTTGTTGGCGTGATAATAACACTGGAGAGCCTGCTCCGCTACGGAACGAGAATTGACGATGCTCTAGATTTCGTCCCGTTTTTGCATCGCTCAGGATCAACAGTTGCCGTGTCGTCATGCTTTTCGATGGAAATTCTCCAGATACTGCAACTGACAGTTGTCGGCTTGGCTTGATCTCGTGCTCTGCGTGGCTCGTCGGAGTAAGCCTATTCACGTACTACCACCGCTGCTCAGCCGAACCCATCCAGACGTGACTTGCAGGCAAGCTCATAGCGCCTTTGAGATGTTGGTTGTTCTTGAGAGCCCCACGCAGGTGACTGCTTCAGATTTGACGGATAACTGTAGCAGCCATATGTACTCGGGAACACATCTTACCTGCCAAAGAGGCAACTGAACCTTCACATGAGCCCAATGCCACTTGTGGTCGTTGAGTAACTGCAAGACGCGTTGCCGACCTTTGGGAACGAGGTCGAGAAAAAAGTGCCTTGGCTATGATGCGGCTGTGGTTGTCAGCAAGACGACCGACCCTGGCAGCGCAGCAGTCAAATCCAATGGACCAAATCAAAACGTCTTAATCATCATTGAGTCGGTTCTTTTCGTACTGCATGTAAGTATTCCACCTGACAAAGGCTTCTCACAGTCCATTGGTGTATTCGCGTGGGGTTACACTGATAATGAAGTAATGTAGCTTCGTTATTACACGTGTTAGAAATACAGATTCATTTTGATTGGTATTCGCCTTTCAATCTTGATGTCAATGTAGAATCTTAAAGTTCAATTCCTACACAGTACAGTACTGTCATTTAAATCCTAGAAAGCCAGACGCAATGCTACGTTGCTTTGGAAATTTTGATTGGCTGTTTAGTCTAGACTCGCTCAATGTCTATTCCCTCTCTTACCACTCTAATAAACTCGCCTTATAGATTTGCCTTGTGTATACTAAAGTAGCCCTAATCTGCTTGCTTGTTTAATAACATTTGCACGTTGCATTTGACTGGGTTGCTCCGGGGAACTCCGGCTCCGTCGGATTACCGACGCATCAGCCTCTCACGTCATGGGACTACGACTGAACTACGACACGCGGTTTGGAGGCTTGGGCCTGAGATTATACTGTGATTTTCCGGTTCGAAATTGCAGAGGGAATTCTTGATAACCACACCAACGGTCTTCCATCAGCGTCCGGCTTGCATCCCTGCAGTAGTCTGCAAGCGACAGTAGTAGCCCTTGGAAATTCGGATCATTCCAGAAAGTATGTTTGAAGCCGCAATCGCATTCCAACTTATTTGAACTACGAGCTAATTAAGTAGGTGGTACTGGGAAACCCTATCTGGCTGTCAAAGTCGTCTGCGCCTCCAATAGCCAGTTTGAGTTGTCGGGTGACCAGACGCAAATATATCGGCGCCAGGACATCAACCCTTGTCTACACCCTTGCAAGTGTCCACTACCACGTTTTGTGAATCGTTGGTGTTTGTATCCGTAAGACGAGTTGTGATCCTCGGGACGCTGTTCTGCTGATTGGACGAGTACGGCCGTCAACGACGAGGCATTCGCCATCCCTCACCACGCCATCCAGCTTCCAGCTCCGTGCCAAGGTCTTGCACAGAGATTGTCCTCTCCGAAGCATTGCCAAGCAATCCTTCAAGCACCTCATGCAGCTCGAATCCCACATGGCGCCGTTGACGAAATGCAAGGGTGGCCCATCCGGGGAACTAAACGACTCATGAACCGACATCCCGGTTATCTCCAGAGGGGCTGAGTGACCCGGAAGCCCTTCGTGGCAGCTCCACACGGACGAGTGTACGAATTATCACCGCTGCTGTCCCAATATCGACAGTAATATTTCCTTGAATCGCAAGCGCTTTGACATTTAATCCACAGCACGCCGTCGAAGAACGACCACGTTTCTGCCATCTGTGGTTCGCCTGTCCCACTCGGTCAAATATCACATCCAACTCTCCGTCTTTCATCGTGTCAGTTGTACCGAAACCCGCTGGTGGCAGTATCGCATCCAGTCCCGCGGGACACGCACCACGCACTCTGGGGCTTGGTAAAACAATATAGGAGGAAAACCGCGTTGCAAGATAAGCAGATCTAGAGCGTTTCCCGAATGACCAGGGTAAAGACCTTTGTGCCAGCGACGATGGGACATGTTACCAGCCACTCGGTCTTGACAGATATCGACTCTATCTATATATCCACCGGCGATATCCAGATAATCTGTCTTCGGACTCGGACTGCGCTTCTTCCCGGCAGACCATCCCGACAAGGCAGAAACATCGCGCCGTCTCCAGGGCACCACTTGTACAAGTAGCGGTCGACGGGGGGGGCACCTCACGAACTCCCTATCAACGCCACGTGCGTCACTCACGGCATCCGAGACCCGCCATCCTGCGCCGTCAAACTGGGTGACAGAGGTCAGCGGTCAAGCCAGCAAATGGGCCTTTTCAACGAGATGGAACTGTCCAATCGACGGCACCGTCACCGTCCCAAAACATCACGATTCGGCCCATACCATCCACACTTGGTAACCGCGCGCCCCAGCCGAGGTCCTCGCGATACCGCGTAGTGTCTCCCATGAATCGTAACCGCTGTCCGGTTCCACCGTCTGGCATCGTCAAAATCAAGGTAGCCTACGCAGGGGTCCTCGAACCGGCAGAGTCCAAAACTGCTCGCATGGCGCACGTTAGCACGCCCTAGCCACCCCCCCCTGCCCGCCCATGCCGTCGTGCTACTCTAATCACTTTGACAGGTTCGCGGGTCAATCTATTTGACTTTCTCAAGCTGGCCTGGTCTGGCGATTGTCCTGACTAGCGAGTAGCCTCGCAAGTGGGAACCCCGCGCACTTTGACGCCTGGCGATGGGCGGATGGGGGGCCTAGGGGAGTCCGTCGCTCATGACGCGACGCCGGACCGTTCCTAATGGGAAAGTATTGCTCTCCATATCAGCCCAACTCCCATGTTCTCAACTTCGATGATGGCCCCCCCCGCCGGGTAGTCTGGGCATTCTGTACCTTCTTTTCCTTCTCACTCTCTTTGATTCCTCTCGCCACAGTTCATCGTCGCTTGGCTTTTTGTGAGATTTTTTTTCGTTTTCCTGCGGCACGGTTCGGAAGTATCGTCACATTGGCAAACATGTCCTCGGCTCGGGATGCCGAGAACAGAGGCCCTGCGGCCCTGGTGGTCGTGATTGGCGTTTCGGCCGTCAGCACTCTCTTCACGGCGGCGAGGCTGTTCACGAGGGGGAAGATTCTGGGCAAGATCAGGCTTGACGATTACCTCATCTTGGCGTCTCTGGTACGTTCTCTCCCGACTAAAGGCCCACCCATACTTGGTAAAGGTTGCCAATCTGACAATGTGCTGGTAGTTGTGCGGCTGGATGAACGTCGCGACTCTGGGCGTCGCCGTGTCGTACGGCTACGGACGCCACGCCGACACCCTCACCCCCGACCAAAAGTCCGGCGCCATCCTCTGGAGCATCGCCGGCTACCCGCCCGGCCTCCTGTCCTTTGGCATCCCGAAACCGGCCGTCGTCTGCTTCCTCACGCGCGTGCTGAACCCGGGCAGGTGGCACAAGAGGTTCCTGTGGACGATGGGCATTTTCTGCGTGCTTAACCTGGTCGGCTTCATGACCATCATCTTTGCGCAGTGCCAGCCGGTCCGCGCGCAGTGGGATCCGTCGGTCGGGGGTACCTGCTGGAGCAAATGGGTTCTCGTGTCGTTTGCTACCTACTCTGGGGGTGATTATATTCCGCGATGGGTGCTGGATGGCTGTGTGCTGACAAGTCCAGCTTTTTGCGCGTTTGCGGACGTCTACCTTTCGATATATCCCGCGTTTGTCCTGTCGAAGCTGCAGATGAACATCAGGAAGAAGATCATTCTCAGCATCACCCTTGGCTTCGGCTCAATGTCAGACCCCCCTTCATCCTGTCAACTCGTGAACTTGCTGACGTGTTTCCAGCTCGGCAATTGTCGTCATCTACAAATGCACTCTGCTGCATAAACTCGCGAGCCCGGATTCTACCTGTACGTCAACCCTCACCCTCACCCATATAGAAAGCATAACCTGACATCACACCCAGACGAAACAGTCGAGCTGGTCATCTGGACAATGTAAGACGCCGCCAACCCGCCCGCCCATTCCCGCAGCCACTAACACCCTGCCCCAGCGTCGAAGGAAGCATCATCATCATCGCAGCCTGCGTCCCCGTCCTCCAGCCCCTCGCCGAACTCGCCTTCGGCAAGCGCATCTTCTCCTCCGGCAGCCGCAGGGCCTACTACCAGAGCACCCGGTCGAGGTTGAGCAGCAAAGTGAGGTCCGGCCTGGGCGCCTTCAGGTCGCAGGAGAGCAGGGGAGAGAAGAGCCCCTACGTGTCGGGCAGTTTCGACAGCGCGGGGAAGACGACCATCGTCACCAGGGGCAGTCAGGAGAGTATCCTGGAGAAGCACGACTCGGAGGGGAAGATTGTGAGGACGGACGCGTTTACGGTTACTGTTGAGTCGAAACAGAGTTCTGATATTTGATGTGACGGTGACGAGGTAGTATGCAGAGGAGTCGAGAGGAGGACATACCTATTACTTTTCTTTATTTTAATGTTGACAATTCGTTTCCGGCGCATCTTTGAGCGACGCTGAATCCTTGATACAGGAAATTACGACCTCGTGGAGGAGATGACTTCCACCCGAGGTTCATTCGTCTCGAGGCACTTCGAGTTGAACCCAGTTATTCAAAGGGGTTTATCCTTTACGTCCTCACAATCTACTCTTGCCGCTATTACCTGCCCGTCCATCAAAGACCAGCCTTGAAAGCCTCGTAGTCCCACTGCTCCCCATCCCGCCAGAACCCCTCCACCTCGGGCTCTCTCGGCTTCTTCCCGCCCACCGCAACCTCATTCAACCAGCTCCAGTACGTCGTCTCCTTCCATCCCTCCTTCCTCCACTCATTGATATCCCGCTCTGGCTGATTATTAAAAACGGGAAGAACGCCCAGCAGACTCGCGTCGTGGGCGAGACACACCATCACGTCGTCCCTCACATCCAACTCGCTCATCCTCGACACCGAGGTCGCCGCCTGCTGGAGGTCCGTATACACCGTGTGTTCACCCACCGGGAGCTTGTACCACGGTTCCTTCCTCGCGGCATCCTCGCCCTCCGCGTTCGGATGGTGCGGCGTGAAGAAGGAGCAGGGACACACCGACCTCGCCGCCCAGTCTCTCCTCAGCGAAATCGCGCTCTCTGGAATCTCATCAGGGAACGGCGTCTTCTCCGTGGGGCGAAAGACACCCGCAAAGTGGCAAATGTCACCACCCAGAAACACAAACGTCGCCCCGCCGGGGGCCGAGGAGGGCGTCGTGCGGGCAAGGGCGCAAACGTGCTCGGGCTGGTGGCCCGGCGCCTCGAGGAGGTACAGCGACCCGTCGCCGAAGAAGTCTTGCGCCCTGAACCGCCCGACGGCCAGTCCCCCGTCGAACCTCGCCTCTTCGAGGCGGCGGTCTGCGAATTCTGGAGCCGCTGCCGGGTCGGAGACGCCGCCTGGGCGAGATTTGTCGGAGAGGTAGCCGGGACCGACGATGAGGGAGGTGGACTTGGGAAAGACGGCCATGTCGCCGCGGTGGTCGAAGTGGGCGTGGGACCAGATGGCGTAGTCTGGCAGCCGTCAGCATTTGCTTCGTGAGAACAAAGGTGGTGGTTTGCTCACCGATTGTGTTCAGGTCGACTCCGCCCTCTTTCAGCACCTCGTCAATGCCCTTGTCGACTCTCATGCCGAAAATGGTGCAATTCTCCCCGATTATGCCCTGCTGGACAGCCTTGGGCAGGTTCCAGTAGTCCTTGCGGACTCCCAGGTCGAACAGGGCCTTCTTGCCGAGCCCGTCGTGTTCGAGGAGGAAGGACAGCGCGCGGAAGTTGATGACTTCATGTCCCGGAACGACCGGGCTTACGAAAGCCGTGTTCTGGCCGACCATGGCGGCGGTCGTGTCGATGAGCTTGACGCGGACGACATTGTCGGACTCGGGTATGTTGGCCATGGTATTTCCTTCTGTTGATGGCAGGCGATGTGTCGACCATTCGGAGGTTGGAAATGTCAGAGTGAAAAGAGTCAACGGAGGGGTTCGTGCTCCACGAAGCTCCACGAGCCGCAGGTCGTACGGCGCGGCGACGGGCATTCGACGTCATCCGATGATGAAAGAATCTCCACTTCCCCAGGTTTCGCCGGCTAGATGCAGCAACCTTATTGCTCCCAATCGTGGACCTGCGTCTGGTTCCGGGGTCTGCTTTTCCGACGACCCTAGCCAGCCAGGGGTGTTGGCCGACGGAGTTAAAGCATGGAGAAGATATGCAACTTGGTCTATGTAATTTCTACAATAATGCTACAGAGTCGAGAATCGTCGACGGCCCCCTCCGTCTCCAAACGCCGTGCCCGGCTCGCCATGAGCCATACCCAGATGCTCTAGTTTAACAGGATATCGTATCCCTCCCGCGTGATGCGAACCTCTTCGCTGCCCAGCCCGTACTTGCGACGGACCAGCTCGAAGATAATCAGCCCGGCGCTCGTGCTGGGCACCTGTCGGATCGTGTTCCACCAGAAGCCGCGCCACAACCACCGCCTCGTGCTGAGCCCCTCCTTGGCCGCCTCGGCGCAACACTCCGACCACGTCTCCTGGTACGCGCGGTAGTATGCCCTAAACATGCGCCACCCCTGCTTCGAGTGGTTCGGGTCGCCCTTGAGTTCCCTGATCTTGGCTGCCTTGGCGTCGAGTTCCTCCAGTCGGTCCCAGTGCTCGACTTGCACGTGCGTCAACGGATGGAGGACGACCTGCTGCGTGATGGAGGCGCTGATGCCGGCGAGCAGCAAAAAGGCAGGTTCGATGGCGTAGTGTGGGCGGATGATGAGCGGCTGCGTGGCGGGTGCGTCTTCTCCCAGGACGTCCTTTTCCTTCTTGGGCGGTCTCTTCTGGGCGAGGAAGTCGACAATGTGCTCCTCGAGCCCGCCGTAGTACCACGAGACGAAGCGGTAGTACCCTTGGGCCTTGACGTACTCGAACACGCTGAAGAAGATGGCGCTACCGAGACTGTCCTTCGTGAGCGACAGCCCCCAGCCCGCAAAGATGCCCCGCGGCCCGATTTCCCTCAGCTTCTCCGCGCTGAAGCTCCACATGCTCTTGGGCTTCCCTCCCTCGCCCGTCATGAGGTCGCGGTGGTCGTACCGCGCCTGGATGGCGTCCAGCGGCGCGGCCATGAAACTCTGCAACGCTCCTGCCAGCAGCCCGGCCGTGAATGTCTGGTAAGGGTGCGGCGGGGGGTACACCGTCTTCCTCGACTGCCCGCTCTCCTCATGCAGCGTGCCCAGGATGGTGAGGTAGCTCGTGTACAGCACCGCCCCGACACCCACGTTGGCAATCAGCGGCGGCAGCACCTGGTGCGGAAGGAAGCCCCAGCCGTGCTGCTTCACGGCGGTCGTGAGCACGCCGGGCGTGGTCCCTCTCAGGTAGAACCACGCCTGGCGCAGTCCGAGACTCAGGCGGGACCCACCCTGCTTCGCGGCAGCCCGGGCGAGCAGCTCCGTCTGGGCCTGGTGCACGCTGCGCGCGTAGGCGAGGTAGTCGACGCGGGTGCGGAAGAAGGCCTTGACCGGCGCGCGGAAGTAGAAGGCGATGGCCTGGGCGCTCAGGGCGCGCACGCCGGCGGCCGAGGCTGCCGTCGCGGCGTTGCTGCGCGGGTTCTTGTCCGGGAGGTCTGCGCCCGGCGGCAGGACGGGCAGGACGCCGGTGTAGGGGTCGTACGTGGTGGTGTCGTCATCGCGACGCGGCGTCATTGTTTGCTGCTGCTGCTCTCTTCATTGTCTCCGACTGGGCGCCGTTGGAGGGTTCGACGTTCAGTCCACGCGGTCCAGAGAAGGAGCCGGAAAACTTGGCGTCGGCTGGGATCGGGTTCCGGCGCGGCTGGGGGCGGAGCGCTGACTAAGCGGTGACGTCGGATCGTTGACCATTCTGCAATGGAGTGCTTACCTAAGGTATATTTATGCAGTATCCGCACATGGGTCGCTTGCAAGTATGCAGCATTAGTTATGACTTGCGTTTACTGTATGCAGTGTGGTCCCCATCTCACATTGATGTCATGTCGAGAAAGCCGTCACAATCCATCTTCACAGGCATCAATTCATGCTCATGCGTATTGCTTGGCGAAAGCACTGGCTGTCATCATATTGATTGTTGGTCTTTGCGTTTCGGTTATCAATTCTAGCAGCATTAAATATTTCTACCATTTTGACAAGTTGAATTGAGGCGCAAAGACGTGTGGTTTCTCACGTGTACACCTTGAGGCGCAGACGCTCGAAATTAGAATTCAGCTATGGATATTCGTACTCTCTAGTGACACAGATGAGTCATCAGTGAGACCGTCGTCAAGGCTTTCTCCGAAAGAAGCCAAACTTCGCTCATCTCTCAATGTGTTTGTTCCCTTTCTTTTCTCACCATCTACCACCATATGGTCCTCATTTTTCAACCTGAATCTCCTTCCCCCCCATCCACCTACTCTCCTTAATTCACTTTGCACGTACTGCACGAAAATGGCCACCTCCTCACCGCCATCTTCGCCAGCAAGCCAAGATGCAGTGACCCGGCGGGCCATCTGCCACCGCCCTCGCCTGGTTCTGGATACGCCAGGATCCCCATCCCAAACTCCGGTCCAGCACGTCGCACATAGCAACAAACGCCGTACTGGCTTCCTGGACCTTCCGCCTGAGATGATTTGCGCTGTCGTGGATGCCCTCATCGAAATTAATGGAGGTCTTACGGATGGTTACGACCGTCTTCCAGAAGAATGCCTCATGATATGGAAACAACAGAATGGCAGGTGGGACGGTGAATACGTGTTTCACAGGTTCGATGTCTGGCGCGACCTTGCTCACCTGGCGGCGACCTGCAAGCGACTCTACGACATGATCACGCCGTCCCTCTACTACTGGGACGCATCCCTGAACCACGCCTCGGCCCTTCACCTTTCCGCACAGAGCGGGAACGTTGACAGTCTACTCAAGTCACTTCAGCATGGAGCAAAGCCTGACGAGGAAGATTGGACCGACCTTGACGAGTGGGAGGAACATCATCCCGTACATGATAACGAAATGATGACGCGGACGTACTTGTCGACCTCAAAGACTGCACTGCACTGGGCTGCGGAGAGTCACTCTGCCGAGTGTGTCGAGGTCCTCCTGAAGTTTGGCGCAGACATCACCCTACGGACGGGTTTGAACGAACGCTTCCATGCGGAGAGGTTCCACTGCATCTCCTACAGGGCAGTCATGTCCTTCGTTGAACCTCACATCGACAAGCTCGTACCCTCTTCTCTACAAAGAACTTGGAGGCGTGAGCTGCAGCATGGTGCCAACGCACTTCACTTCGCATCGATTCCGCGTTTTGTTAATAAGCAGACCGTGCCCGCCCCATTATCAGTTGTCGAGTTGCTGCTCAGAAACGGGGCGTCGCTGATGACCCAGGACGGAATTCGTCTTCACGTGCTTCATCAGGCATGCGCCTGGCGGGACGCTAGGCTGACAAGACTGCTCCTGGAGGAGTGGTCGGTAGACGCCAGCGTGACAGACTTTCTCGGCAACACGCCAATGCATTACCTCGCCATGTGTCTCGACTGCTACAGCAACAACAACCATAATCACATCGTCAGGTTGCTCTTGGACCACGGCGCCGACATCAACGCCGTGAACGCAGCTGGCTACACCCCGTTTGGCATGTGTATCATGACAATGCAACGAAGACCTCGTTCAAGCTACAATGCTCCATCGACGATGATGGCTCTCGTTGAGGGGGGAGCACATGTTATCCCCGGGTTTGCCGTCAAATTATGTCAGATGCGGAAGAGGTTGTGGGACATTACTACGGGCAAAATTTTTGACGAGGTTATAGATGCTGCGAGCAACTGGGAATCGGCGTTTGGCGAACCGGAAAAGGATACATCCGATGATGAGTCGGAGGAGGCAGATACTCTGGCGGTCAGTCTCGCGTTTTCACGGCTGTGGGGATGCGACGAAGGTCTCGGGGATCTCCACCCCGAGGGAGAGGGCATGGCGAAAAAATGGACCTTGGACGATTGGAAGTCATTTTGGAAGACGTGACTGGACCAGAGTTGATGACACTGATGGGCAGTTATCGTTGCCCGACATCTTTTTGTTTCCAAAGTCTACAATTATGGCTTATTCCAGGTTGCGTTGGTAATCTCCCGAGGCTAGACTCCAGCGAGGTTCTGATGATTGGCAGCAATACGACTGACCATCGGCCTGGTTACTCTATCACTTCGGCAGGTTTTGCAGGTGTAGACCAGACATGATGCAGCGCGAACCTGTATGATCCCGATATTGGCATAGACAAGTCAGGGGTAGCTAGTCAAGACACTCTCAGGCAGTCTACCTTGAGCCGTTTGAGCCACCGTCAACTTTAGAACTTGGTATCAGTGAGCTGTTGTCTGTTGGCGAAACATCACCTTAGTTATGAGGCGCATTACTTCTGCGTGGCTAGCAATTAACCGCCCCATTCCCATATCGATGACGAAGCATGTCGTATGAGCAAGTCGTGCAAGGATTGATCAAATCTGGCACCCTTTCTGGAACGTAGAATATTAATCCGTACCGTCAACAATCGAAGAGCCGTTTTCCTCCCCTCCGTCTCTAGACTTCATCCATCGTACCGACCTGTTCCAAGGGGATCGTGTCAACCTAGTCAACGGACGCACGTCTCTGCCGCCACAACAACGGGTAGGCGCAGCGGACGTGCCAGAATGGCAGCCAGGAATGCAACGTGGATGGCAGCGTGAAAGAGAAGAGTTGCCCGGTACATTCCTACAGCAGAGAGACCCATTCTGCGTCAGTGTCCAGGACCGGCAGAGGCAGCAGCCCTTGATCCAGGCAAATGAAGGAAGAGCGTGTCGACAGATGGCTGTGAATGGCTTTGACGACAGATACCTGCCAGGTCTCGAACCGGTCAGGCCATGTGGTCGGCTCAATGGCCACGGGCAGGTACTGGCAAAAAGCCAAAGACTCCTTCCTCCTGCCTGGCAGGTGGTGAATGATGCCTTCTTTGCTTTCGACCACCAATCTCTCAGTCAGGAAGGAACCAGGTGGATGTCTCCTTCCCCTTTTGATACCTGACTGGAAGGTGCAAGAAGACGCAAGACAAGGCAGAACACCGATGGGGCTCTGAGACTTGCCTACAAATACATCGCTGGCCATGGGTACTCACAGGTTGGCAACTTCCATCCTTCTCGCACGTTCGACTTCACGCTCTCCTTCTTTTTCTCTCATCTTGTGTATCCGTCTCCGCCTGAAGGCGAGCTACACCATCTCATTCTCATCCTGACTCGACGTGCCGTACAACATCGACCGAACACTACTCTTCCATCGCAAGATCGGATCGCCTGGCACAGGACAGGATCTCGGCAAACTCACTCTCATCCTGACTCGACGTGCCGTACCACATCGACCGAACACTACTGTTCCATCGGAAGATTCCATCGCCTTGTGCAGGACAGGATCTCGAGATACCCACTGCTGTACAGAGCACCGTCGCTTCGTCTACATCTTCTACGTCAGTAAACACCCTTCACTCGTCGTAACTCCATGACTGACCGCAATAGGAAGCAGCACAGGTTCGAGTTACCTCCGCTCGAGTTCTGGACACATTCCGATTCAGCACGTCGTCGTATGCCCTTTCCATGCCATCTTTAGTGTGAGATTCGACGCTGACTGTTTCGAGTCAGCATATCTCTCGAACTGATACCTCTTGCTTCGATCCATTAAACCAGGTTGAACTGGAAAAACCGCATGGCAAGTGCTTTTCCTTCAGTGAATACGCAACGGACGGCGACTGACAAGGACGAACACAGATGGTCCCTCCGAGGCCATTCTCGAGACCAACAACCACACGGCGGCAGCAGCATGGACATTCGATCTCTACCGGGCCGCCTACGATGACGGTTTTAATGGGACGCACCATTGTGAAGCAGTGCGGCTGGCCCTTCACTTGCTGGAACAAGTGAGGGAAGAAGCAGTGGACCACAAGGGTGATGCTGAGACGAGTTCGTTCGTCCTGCCAGACAAAACAATCACCGCAGACTTGAAGAAGTTGTCCAAAACCCTGGCGGTCAACAAGAGATGCTGCCCGGTGTGCTACTTGCTTTTACGATACGTGGAACGAGAAACAGGACACCAGTTTCTATACGCTGGCCATCACAGTGATTGGAGCGCGTGTACCCTACCCCCTTGGCTACCCAAGGAAGCATTCGACTACGTACGGCCGTGTACGACGGCCTCGAACACACCGTACAAGAATTACGGCTTGCGCGCACTGATGAGAGCGGGGGAACAAGGAGTGCTCCTTCGGCGAGCCCTCCGGCGAGTCCTTCGGGGAGTGATCATGGGGGCTTTAACGATCCCGAGTACCGGGTCTTTCAGTGGGTTTCATCGGACCCGTCAGGCTACGGCAGTGCCTGTGGCTGGTGGCACTGGTGCTGCAGGCTCGCCCTCGCAGTCGTTCATTCCGCAAGGACGTTGGAAGCAGGGACCGCCTTCTTTTCCAGAACAGCCTTCGGGAGACCGACGTGCCCAGCAACTGTCGCCTGGAAAGCGACCTCGCTCCGCTTCGGGCGAGATGCTCGAGGAGCCCGATAGTCCCACCAAGCAGACGACCTCCACTCGCGGAGCTCGGGGTGGTGCCGCCGGAGGCTCTGGAAGTAGCCAGGATACCCAAAGAGGTCGTGGCGGAGGTACCCAGGGTCGTGGTCACGGTCGAAGCCGCGGTCACGGTCGAGGCCGCGGTCACGACTAATCGCCGTCTGGTATAGTGGCTATGGTGATGAGAATTGGGACGGAAGAACCAGCAAGCGTAGGCCGTGGGCCGTGGGCCATGGGTCATGACACATGAATGCCTTTCGGTTTGGGCTGTGAGAAGATTGAAAAGAGTAGTAGACTGAAAACAGAAACCGCACAAAAACAATAGACTTGGGTGGCATCTTGCAGCTGTCGTGGAAGTGTGTGATGTTGGCGATGTGCTGACAGAGCGGCACGCTTATGTAATCAGCCTGACATGAGCTGTGGGGCACCAGCCACCAATATGGCCACAGTGGCTTGAGTCATGTGGCCCCAAATACGCATAGGACGACAGTCAGCCCTGATATGCTCCCATTCCACCCCTCACTTGGTGACAGTTGGGAGGAGCCAATGCGGTAAGATTGTTGACAGGCTAACTTGGATGGATTGTCAAACGAGTTCGTCGTCGTTCGTCGTCGTCGTCGTCGTCGTCGTCGTCGTCGTCGTCGTCGTCGTATGATGGTGTCTATTTTATTATCATGCGGGAGGTGGAGCCCTCAGCCCCGTGATGCCTCGGTCGTTTGAGAAACCGAGATCGTTGCAAGTACCTTTACTCATCGGATGAACCTGCTGCGAAGGGACGAAGTTGCGTTGGCAAATTACGCCCATCGCCTTGTATCGTCTGGCAGCCGGCAATGGTGCTTCCATAGAAGTCACTTTCGAGCAGCAGGTTCAAAGCAGCGGCATAGGTTTCCCTCAACGATGTCTCGCGTTGGTGATGTTTCTCTAGTTACATGTCTACCCACACTCTCGTTGCCTCGAACAAGATGGAGGTGTTGGACTTGAAGACTCGGGAGATAATACGACGATACAACGACTGACAGCTCACTCGCAGGCCTAGCACACGATGAGAATGCAGCAGAACCCGTCAAGTTGGAACAAAGGCAACTTCACGCATCCCGTGAGTTGCGGTGGTTCTGCCGTGGCTGCGGCACTGGCCTCGATCAGAGGGTTCGTAACGGAACACTTCAAGCATGAAGCCATCTGAGGTTGTGTCGTCTCTTGTGTATATCATCCGCAGAGGCATTCGTAATATGGCTCTCGGTCCAGCACAGCTGTCGGGGTCTTCCCCGTGTGTTATAATTCCGGCGTTAATGGTCAGCCGACGGGGTGAAAGGCACCGCAGTATCTGCAACTGGAGCTTCGATTGATAGGTGTAGTGTAAAAATAACTACTGAAGGCTTTTTTTTGACGTCACATCGCACAAATAGAGAAATCGTAAAGCTTGGATACGGGCAACATCCTGTTCCAGCTATAACCTTCGGCTCCATCTCACCGTCGGATGCTCCCCTGACGAGGAGCACGGCCGGACGGTGCGGAAGTCAGCGGAGAATACAAAAGGTGATCTTCCGGGCTGCTTCGGGGATCGGATCCCGTCCGGTCGAGTGCGCATCCCGAGTGTCCGTCTGTTGTGGGCTCCTCTGGGGATGAACGCTTCTGCTCAAACGTCGGCGGGTAAAGCATTGGCCGGCGGACACGGCCAGGTCGTACGCAAACGCAGCCTTGCCTCTGGTAATTAACCAGCAACGTAATAAGACGAGAGTGAGGGATTGTGCCTGTCCAGGGCTTTGGCCGTTAATCTATTCCAGCGCCAAGTTCCGCTTCAACAATACTCGTCGTGTCCCATCGTGGTCCGTCAACCTCCGACGCCGGGATATAAAGAGTCAACAAGCTCGCTCTGTAGTGATCACAACCGACTCACCACACAAGAACTCAGTCTCGACAACCCGCCTACCTTACATACAAATTTACACAGTCTTCACCGAGACTGCCGGCCCTGTCAACTCCAACAAGTCACGACGCAAGAACCTGATCAACACCGTTCCTACAACTCAAAATCCTGCAAAAAAATGGTCTCCGTCCGCGCCCTCGTCATCCTCGCCCTCTCCAGCGGCGCCCTCGCGGCCGACTTCGTTTGGACGGCGTGCACCAACGCGCAGCGGTGCACCAAGACGGACCCGCCGCCCGAGGGGCCGGGCCTCCGCTCGACGGGCTTCAGGTTCCAGGCCGGCGACGGGTACTGGTACTCCACGGACGCGGACGGGCTGTACGTGTCGCCGACGGGGTACTTCATGCCCGGGCACGACTACAACATTGCGGCCGTGGGCAGCAAGGACGACAAGATTGGCTGGACGCGCTGGGCGGCGCCCAGCGCGCAGGCGTGCTGCCTCCCGGACGGCGTGGGGAACAACATCAAGACGCTGGCGGCGTCGAAGTGGTGAACCGGGGAACGAGTTTTGGATGGGATGGATTGGGGAGAGCTGCGGTGGTGAATTTGGATATGTAGCGGCTCGGCTTAGATATGAGAACAAGAATACATTCCTTTACGGGGATACACGTCAAACAGAGGACCGGGACGAGGGCATGTTTACACTCAATGGTTGAAAATCTTGTGTTGACGCTGGTCTGGCCAGACGTTCTAGGATGTCATGTCTTCAGCTCTTCGGCGCCCACGGCGCTTACGTCTATGTTCTAGGTATCTTGGTTGCTCTACAAAAGAAAATGCTGCTCTCGGCGTACACTGTTCGTCCCCAGATCTAGTTGTTGTATATTAGTTCCTCTTCGGTGTTGACCTCGGCCAGTACTTCGGCATTCGCTGCCGGAGGAGCGGTGTTGACGGGCTCATACGTATCCGCGAGGAAAACTAGCAGAGTCAGTACACGAACAACCCTTCAAGGTCTGAGGCGATCTCAACATACCGTGAGGCCGCACGACGAAGCTGGCCACCAAAGCCAACACGAACAAACTGGCCAGGAGCACAAAAATCGCCTGGTCAAAGGCGCCAACCGTGGCGTAGTACAGCGTGTTGAAGGCAATCGGGCCCAGCACCCTCGCCAGCGAGTGCAGCACGCCAATCGCCCCGAGCAGCTGGCCGACCTGGTCCGCGGGAACGTGCTTCGTGATGGCGGCCTGGATCGTCGCGCTGCCCAGCCCGCCAAAGGCCGTGACCATGCCCGACAGCACGAAGACGACCTCGGACCGCGCGAAGATGTAGCCCAGGGACCCCGCGACGTCGGACAGCAGCGCGAAGCGCAGGATCCAGCAGTCGACGGCGTCGGCGCCGTTGTTGGACTCGACGAGCGAGACGCCCGACACGCGGCGGCGGCGGGCGGCGGGCCGCACGCGGCAGACGTAGTTGATGAGCGGCAGGACGATGACGAGGGCCAGCACGCGCACGGCGGAGACGGCCGAGATGTAGCGCGAGCTCTCGAGGGTGCCCCAGCCCCAGGTGTCGGGGGACTCGGAGTAGAGCAGGATGACGGTGCCGGCGCTCATGGCGGCGCCGAGGAGGATCATGTCGGTGAAGGAGAGCGCGAGCAGGTTGAGCCGCAGGCGGGACGAGGTCCCCGGTCCGCGCGGGTAGAGGATGCGCAGCGGCGCGAGGGGGTTGGCGTGCTTGAGCGACGACCACTTGGACGTGTCGTCGGCGCGGAGCTGCTCCTCGCGGTCGTGCTTCTCGCGCGCGCGGAGCTGGCGTTTGGCGCTCAGGGACTCGGGGATGACGAAGCCGATGAAGATGATGAAGAAGACGTGGCAGCAGGCCGTGACGTAAAAGACGGAGAGGAGGCTGCCCGTCCACGCGACGAAGTAGCCCGCCAGCAGCGGGCCGAGGGCGAGACCCGTGAAGAGACAGGCGTGGAGGTAGCCGATTCGCACGCCGCGCTTCGAGGGCGGGGTGCAGTCGCTCGTGTACGAGTTGATGAGGACGCTGCCGGCGGTGAAGGAGCCCGTGAGGCCGTCGGCGACGGCGCCGAGGAGCAGCCAGTTGTAGTGGAAGGTCCAGGGGAAGTTTGCGCAGAGGATGACGATGAGCTCGGCGACGACGCCGCCGCACGACGCCAGGGCCAGGAGCTTCTTGCGGCCGTAGCGGTCCGAGAGGTGGCCCAGTTTCGGCGCCGTGACGGCCGAGAGGATGCCGGTGGTGAGGTTGATGGCGAGCGTGAACATGGACACGCGCTGCTTGACCTCCTTGATGAAGCACTGCGGGTTGTCCGCGCCGAGAACGACGGGCGTGTAGGCGAAGGCCGGGTCGAGGATGGTCTGGTCCGCGAAGTGCCGTTGACATACCAGGTCGACGATGCTGGGCGCTCGTGTTAACAAGGGTTGGTTCACCGATACAGCATGACGTAGAACGGGACATACAGGTTCAGTTTGGGCACTAGAGAACCGCCAAAGGCGAGGGTGAAGAGGGCATATGGGACGAGGAGCCAGTACACCTGGCAAGCGAGTGGTCAGCAGCGCGTCGAGGATGGGATCGGATCAGATGGGTGGGCAGCGAGCGGCCCGAGCCGGGTTGGGTTGGGTTCGGTTCATACAGATGGTGTCTTCCACCATGGCAGGCCCTCGAAGTCTGCGTAGCCCGGCCATGAGTCTTCACTTGCGCATTCGCTTTCGCGAGCGCCCGCGCTCAGAAGCGACGTGGTTTCGGTGGCTTCGTTGATGGGTTTGCCGTGGACGTCGCGGTCCACGCGGGTGACGACGATGTCGTCCTTTGGCGCCGACATGGTGGCGCGGTGATGAGTTTCGGGGCCAAAGTGGCGATTTGCGGAAGCCTTGCGAAGGCCGTTGTGGGATGTGCAAACGGCGCCGTCAAGCTCAAAGGAGCTCTGGATCGTCGTGAAGAAGGGTTGACCGTTTCGATGAGATCTTTGTTCGAGCTCTCGGGGTTGAAGAAGCTGGCTGTTGGAGCTATTTCGTCTCACGAACTGGTACTTGAGCTGATCTATTGATAAGACGACACCGCCACGATGGCCTTCCTGTGGGATCGAGTTCGGGGTGCACAGCCTATTCAGCTCTCTGCAGTGAGAGCCGAGACACAAATATGAACAGGCAAGGAGATGGAGGAAGAAACGCCTCGGAGAGGGATGAGAATGCAACCGAGGGGATCAACCGTCGGCTACATGAGAGCAGATAGCAAAGCGCGGGTGGGAAAGGGAACGAGAAGAGAAATAGAAAATGCGCAGCTAAGCTCGGAACAAACTACTGCGGAGTTTACGTAGGATACGTCGCGGAGGACCGGGGGGCGCTGTCGAGATTCTCAGATAAGGCGCGTGTGGGACAATGGGGACGCTGATGAAATCGAGCCAAGGGTCCGGGCGAGCGAGAGACGCGAGACACAAGCTCGACGAGGCGGCGGCAGGGCAGGGAGAGAGCGGCCGGAAGTTGTGGCAATGTCAGTGGTCGTGGACATCAGGGATGTGAATTGGATGCCAGAACCCCGGACATGGATTGGGGGCTACGGGGGTGAGTGGTGACGATGGTGATGGCGATGGAACGAGGAACGAGGAACGAGGGAGAGGGAACAAGTCACAGTCAGTCAGAAAGCGGAAGGTCAGAGCAGACGAGACGGGCGTCAAGAGTTCCTATTGGCAGCTCTGCTGGCTTTACGGGGTGCCTTGCGCAGTGCAGAATAGCCTGGATAAGATGGGTATGCGTAGATACCTGGTGTCTAGTCTCATCTCATCAGTAGGGTAGAGTCCGAGTTGACTAACGGTCAAGACGTTTGTTTTGTTTCGGCTGGACGCTGCAGCAAAAGGCCGAGGGCTGTCAGTGGTGATGGGGCTTCGTACTAATTAATTGCCATGTTATTCCATGTACTCCGTACACTAAACGGACACAGCCTAGTCCGAGATGGCTTGGTGTTGTTGGCGCGGAGAGACTGTTGCGGCGAGATAACCTCGTCGTCATGTTGCGGTCATGATTTGCTTAAACAGCTTGACGGTGCAGAAACGCTTCCACCAGCATCTGCTTTGGGGGGTGGCAGCACTCAGGATGATGGGCAAGTGATATGCTTGTCGGCAAGCTCCAACAAGCTTGTAAGAACCGCCAGAACAGGGAGCGATCAAGAGGGGTGACGACGAGCCGAACAGGAGGCTCCCTGTCGCGAGTCGAAGACGAATGGCCCGCGTGCCTGCCGGACCTGGGAAGCTGTGTAGCGGGCGAACCAATCTCGTGGGACGGCCGGCGCATGAGTTGGCGTATTCCAGGGATATCCATGACGCAGCTGCGCAGAGATGAGCGTCGTAAAGTGTGTGTGGCATGGCACATGGGGACATGGGAAGAGAGTGTGGCAACCCAACAAGCTTCAAGTATACTGCCTTGTTGCCGTATCCAGATCAGCTTTGTGGAGGGTTTGAACCGAGGAGCCAACCAGCAGCGTCCCCTGGGCCGGGGGTTTAGCCCGACGAGGACGAAGAGGGCTTGATTTCTAAGCTGTCCACGAGGTCTTTGGCGAGGTCTTTGGCGTTGTCTTTGAGGCTGTCTGTGAAGAAGACATGGCTATCGTACGCTCCAGCTCACACGACAGACGCCTAGCCAAGTAAAGTACTCTTGATCATGACCTGGATCTGGCGTCAACATACGCGTCTCCGTGTCAGATTCTCACGTCCAACACGTCTGCCGCCAGGTCAGAGCAATCGCTGATACTACGCAAGTATGCGAAGTTCGTCTCCGCGGCACATCTGCATGGTAGGACGACGCTACACGTGTAGCCAGGAACACTCGAGTTCGCTACAGGCCAAAGACGCAGCACAGAACCATCCCGTCGACGGCATTGTGTCCCCCAGCCCGTCGACAGGGTTCGGTGGTCGGCCTGTCTCACCACCGACGGCGGACCGGTCCCGCGGTGCCAATCTCCTGGCCGTCCCATCTGCTGGCTGGAAGTCTGCCCTGCCGCGAAACTCTGTTGAAGCAGACAACCTTGACAGCAACTGGAGGTTCACACTCTGTCGCGTGGGGTTGTGTTGCCTGGCAGTAACTCTCCTAGAGTTAGTTTAGTTGTATGACACCTTATGTGCACTGCGTGGGCTGGGCCACGTCCGAGTTTCGTCTGAACAGCCGCGGCATCGTCCCCCAACTTCCAACTTGCTGTCGCCAAAAGACAATCCAGAAACGACTGGCGAGGAACCGATTGTCCCATCTGCACCGTTGCGATCAGTTTGCCATCACCCGACAGCAACCAGGGCTCGTTATGGTGTGCTGTTCGTCCTCGGGTGTGGACTGCGTGGCTTGCTGCCCAGGGCCCTCTTTCTCTCCCTCTCCTTCAGTTCTCTCGGATCACGAGGTCGTGCTTGACAACCCTTGAGTGCTTATCTGCCGTGACTGAACCGTATTCGCTGGTTCCTGATCCCATCGCAGGCCGGTCGCAGCGTCTCGAGTCAGGTGGTCGCCTAAACTCCACCGCTGTGCAGCGCCCGAGGCCACGCCATCTTGCAAAGGGAATGCTCAGAGCTCGTCACAATCATGTTGAAAATGATGGGCCAAGAAGAGGTCGCAGGAAGACGAGCCCTGCAGCGGAGCAAAGACGCATCGCATCGTTGACTCCAGGAGCAGGACAGCGGACACAATGCGATGTGCGCCGCCTAATGCAAAATAGGCAAGAGAGGGGTCGTCGACTTGATTAGACCTTGTCCAACTGACGAAGGGCCGATGTGCTGTAGAATGCAATCCAATCGATGTCGTCTGCCACGCACCCTCTCAAATCGTCACTTTGTAATTTTCTGCCGCTGGCTGAAGCGGTCACCAAGGTGATATCGGTGTGCTCGGTGTGCCTCGGTACTTGGTGTTCGGTCAAGGAGCAGGAGCGAACCAGGTGTGTGCCCAATGAGCACCCACTCACCGGCTGACTAAGGGAGGCCAGTCAGCCTTGCACCCAAAACTTTCGATTGCCGTCACGTAAGACCCGAGATACTCCCAGCGGCCCTCTACCTCGCGACGTCCTCTGCGACGGGCATCATCCATACAACAAATAACGCGCACGATTGATTAGACCATCGAACCTGCAAAATGGGTGTCGTCAAAGGAGGCGTCTGGACCAACATCGAGGATGAAATCCTCAAGGCATCCGTGTCCAAGTATGGTCTGAACCAGTGGGCCCGCGTGTCGTCGCTGCTTGCCCGCAAGACACCAAAGCAGTGCAAGGCGCGATGGAACGAATGGCTGGACCCGAGCATCAAGAAGATCGAATGGAGCAAAGAGGAGGACGAGAAATTGCTGCACCTGGCCAAGCTGATGCCGACGCAATGGCGCACCATCGCCCCCATCGTCGGTCGAACTGCGAACCAGTGTCTCGAACGATACCAAAAACTCCTCGACGAAGCCGAGGCCCGAGAAGCCAGCCAGTTCAGCCTCGCCGGCCCCGACGGTGGCGAGACCCAAGCTCCCAGCGCCGACGATGTCAGACGATTGCGACCCGGCGAAGTCGATCCCGACCCCGAGAGCAAGCCTGCCCGACCCGATACGATCGATCTCGACGAAGATGAGAAGGAAATGTTGAGCGAAGCCAGAGCGCGTCTCGCCAACACGCAGGGAAAGAAGGCGAAGCGGAAAGCTAGAGAGCGACAGCAGGAAGAGTCGCGCCGCCTGGCTGCGTTGCAGAAGCGTCGCGAACTCAAGACGGCCGGCATTAACATCAAGGTCGTGACCCGCAAGAAGGGCCAGATGGACTACAATGCCGACATCCCTTTTGAGAAGAAGGCCGCTGCCGGATTCTACGACACCGCCGAGGAACAGGTCCGCAACGAGCACCAGCGAGAGGCTTTCGACCCCAGGAAGCAGCAGCTCGCGAGCAAGCGCAAGGGCGACGGCGACGAGGACGGCGACAGCAAGCGCAGGAAAAAGGAAAAGGACGCGCCGTCGGCTTCGTTCCAGGCCGCCGTCAAGGCCGGTCAGCAGCAGAGGATCCGCGAGGCCGAGCAGAGCAGCAAGAGACGGGCGCTCAACCTGCCGGCGCCGCAGGTCAGCGAGGGCGAGCTGGAGGAGATTGTCAAGATGGGCATGGTCGGCGAGAGGGCCAACATGATGGCGCGCGAGAACGAAAACGATGCGACGCGAGGTCTGGTCAGCGAGTACTCGACGCTCAACAACAGCGCCCCCATCCGCACACCTATGGCACCGGCGCAGGAGGACCATATTGCCAACGAGATCCGAAACATCAGGGCTTTGACAAACACCCAGTCGTCTCTGTTGGGCGGAGAGAACACTCCCCTGCACGAGGGTGCAGAGTCCACCGGATTCGACGGCATCGCGCCTCGCAGGCAAGTCGTGGCCACGCCGAATCCGATGGCCACGCCGGCACACGCCAACGGCATCGGCCAGACACCCGGTCGCGTTGGCCAGACACCCGCCCGGACACCAAGAGACACGTTTGCGCTGAACGCCGACGATGGCGCCGTGGTGGCTGCCACGCCTCGAGATGTCAAGCTGAGACAGATGGCCATGCGCGACTCCCTGCGGCAGGGCCTGGCCTCGCTGCCGAAGCCGAAAGACACCGAGTGGGAGCTTGAGCTGCCCGAGGAGCAGAGAGAGCTCGCACGAACGGACGAGCAGCTGGCGGAGGACGCGGCGGAAAGAGATCGCAGAGAGCAGGAATACCAAGCGGCGCAGCATGCTATGGAGATGCGGAGGCGGACGCAGGTGTTGCAGAAGAACCTGCCCAGACCAGTAAAGGTCGATGTGTCTGCTCTGCTCTCTCGCGCCAGCAAGCTCGACAACGAGCCTGAGGCGCTCATTGCCAAGGAGGCTGCGGCGCTGGTGGCCAACGACGCCATCAAGTACCCCCTGGCGCACGCCACGATGAGCGGCATCGCGCCCCATCTCGACACTTTCAGCGATCACGACCTCGACGAGGCGCGTCTTCAGATCCTCACCGAGACGAAGCCGAGGCCTCCACCCGACGCGATCCAGGCAGCGTTCGACAGCAGAGGCAAGAACTCTCTGCTCCTCGGTCTCGGATGCTACGGCGACGATGAAGAGGAGGAGTGTGCCGCCATGAAGGATGCGTTCGACGTAAGTTGTCAGCTATGAATGGCTGTAGGGCCAATGCTAACCATACATCCAGTCCATCCAAGACTCCATCGCAACGACGGCGGAGGAGGGCATCAAGCTGGAGAAGAAGCTCGGCCTGCACCTGGGCGGATACATGAAGCGCCAGGCCATGCTCAAGGGCAAGATTGGCGAGGCAGCAGACGCGCTGGAGAGGGCGAGCAACGCTCTCAGCGCGTTCAAGACGCTGGCCATCTCGGAAGAGGTGGCCATCCAACGACGGCTGGGCGCGCTGAGAGACGAGGTTGGCTTCGTGAGCAGGAGAGAACGCGAGGCGCAGGAACTGTACCGCAAGACCAAGGACGAGCTGGACGCACTCAGGATGAACGGTGTCAACGGGCACTACTAGATTGTACTATTATCACGAACGACTGACTACACAAGGGAGGATATTCTGCCGAAAAGGCGAATGGGAATTTTATTGTGCGATAATGCCGCACCTCTGCTATGCAACGCAATGCTGACATGACAATCTTGATGCTACACGCGCGTCTCACTTGATGCCATCGCCGAACACTCTCTAACACGTTTCTCATCCTCTCAGGTCGACTCGACTCTTCTCAAGACGACTTGCGCGAACCGAGCCTGGGCAGTTTGATGGGCGCCAGCAACGCAACCGACACAAGGGCAATAACCGTGCACAGCGCAAAGGTCAACCTCAGCGCGGCGGCGTAGCTCTCGACGACCTGGTCGCGGTAGACGTCGGGCAGGCGGGCGACCTCCTCGACGCTCTCGCGGACGCGGCGGATGACCTCGTCCTTGCTCGGCCCCGCGACCAAGTCGTCGAGGTAGCCGACGAGGGCGTTCTGCACGACGAGGCTGCTGCTCGCGACGCCGAGGACCATGCCGAGCGAGCGCCACAGGATGAGGGTGCTCGTGACGACGGCCTGCTCGCGCTGCGGGCTGGCGGCGAGGACGGCCATGAAGGAGCCCGGGAACTGGAAGCCCTGGCCGACGGCGGAGGGGACGAGGCACAGGAGGTAGGCGTAGGAGGGCCAGCCGCGGCGCATGAGGGTGAGGCAGAGGCAGCCGAGGAGGAGGGCGGAGGCGCCGGAGAGGGGGGGCCATTTGAGGCGGCGGGTGGCGGTTATGAGGAAGCCGGTGGCGGCGCCGGTGATGGAGGAGACGAGGGAGGGGAGGACGAGGCGCAGGCCGGAGGAGGTTGCGGAGGTGAGGAGGACGGCCTGGAAGAAGAGGGGGCTTGGGGAGGTGGGTGGGTTAGTTTGGGAGCTGCTGGATTGGTTCTTTTTTGAGGGAGGGTTTGACGGGGGCGAGACTTACATGTTGAAGAGGATGGCGTTGCTGAGGAGGGCGGCGAAAAAGTTGGAAAAGATGATGTTGGCGCGCGGGGCGTGGCGGACGAGGTGGAGGGGCATGATGGGCCGCGTCGCGAGGGATTCGACGTAGAGGAAGACGGGGAAGCTGACGGCGAAGATGGCGAGGGAGGCGACGACGAGCGGGTGCGACCAGGGGAGGACGTTTCCTCCGAGGTTCTGGGCCAGTTAGTTGCGGTCCTTTTCTTGCCAGTTCTCGTGGAATATCTGATATCTCGTGGGTCATCTAAAGGGGGGAGTTGGAGGTTGTCGAAGGGACTACTCACCAGACCCAGGACGAAAAAGGTAATGGCCGTCGTCAGGAGGATGGAGCCCTTGAAGTCAAAGGCGCGGAGGGCTTCCATAAAGGTCTCGCGCTTGCCGGTCAGGCCGAGGTCGTGGGGCACGGCGATGACGGCGATGATGCAGCAGATGACCAGCGGCGGCACCTGGATGCCAAACTCCCAGCGCCAGCCGAGGTGGTCCGCCATGGCGCCGCCGAGGGCTGCGCCGAGGGCCGATCCGACGCCGTAGATCATGTTGATGTAGCTCTGGTACGCGCCGCGGTCCCTGTTGACGTTAGATGTGGGATTTTTGTCGAGATGACGATGGATGGTGAAGACGTGGAGACGGAGACGAGTGGAAGGCAAGGGACTCACTCGATAGGAACCAAGTCGCTCACGATGATACTACCCAGCGTCATCATACCACCGGCACCGAGACCGCAGGCGGCCCTGGCGAGGATGAAACTCGTCATGCTCTGCGCCAGCGCGCACCACACCGTCGCCAGGCAGAAGATGACCATGGTCGCGACGTACGGCGGCTTGCGCCCGATGCTGTCCGACAACCGGCCCAGCAGCGGCTGGAAGGCCGACGAGGTCAGCAGGAAGGCGGTGGACAGCCACGAGGCGCTGTTTGAGGCGTGGAAGTAGGACGTGATGACGGGGTGCGACGAGGCCATGATGGTGCCGTCGAAACAGGCGATGAAGTACGTCAGCAGGATCTCGGCGAAGATGAACCAGAAGCGGGAGCGGGAGATGCCGCCGAGGTAGGGTGTCGAGGCGGTGGACGAGGCGGAGGCGACGGACACGGCGTTGTCGTCGTCGACGTTGTTGTTGCTGTCGGCGAAGGCGGGCGGGCGAGAGAGGGACGGACGGCGTTTGGACGAGGCGGCGGAGTAGCGGCGCGGGCCGCGGAGCAGAGGGTTCACGGTCGACTCGGGTTCGAGGAAGGGGCCGGAGGTGGGCAGGGAGCGGGCGAGGAGGACGTCGAACTCGTTGGGCGGAATGGCGGCGCCGGAGGAGTCGCCGGAGCCGGAGACGGAGCCCGGAGTAGCGATGGGGAGCGGGGTGGCGGGCTGGTGCGTGATTTCGGGGAGCAGCGGCGTGCGCTCGTCGTCTTTGGGCGCCATGGTGGTGATCCGGTCAGGTCCTCAGACCAGGTCCTGGTTCGGGAGGGAAGCTGGGTTCATGATTCAGTCTAGGTTGCCATGGGAGCCAGGGTGGTGACGAACCTTTGCGTGGAAGTAAGATGTCGTCGAGGGGGTAGGATTGAGGGGTCGACGTGAGTGAGCTGGTGTAAGGTAGTGGTGAATAAGACAAAGGTGAGATGAGTAAGAAATGTCAAGTGGGAGATGAGCTGAAAGATCCAGGTGAGATGAATGTGACTCGACTCGAACTCTAAACAGAAGAGGCTTTTCGCTCGTCTCCTCTCTTGAAGAGAATGGACAGAAGCCCACGACCTCTATGAGCAACACTGGCAAATTGCAGCAACCAGTATGTCCTGTACAGTGTGTCGACGTGTTTTCCAGGGTCCAAAATATCAATGACACATGCCCACTGCAGAATCCAGAGTCATGAGTCAAGATGATGAAGGGAACCCGAGACACGTAGATAGGGGACGCGAAGAAGAAGAAAAGATTGCGAGCTTCTGCAGTCAGACGAGAAGAAAAGCAGAGGATTTGAGGAGCGCCTTTTTTTTTTCTCTTCCCTTCCCTCGCCCCGGTCGGTCTGTCGCTAAGAGGCCGATTCCTTGTTCCCAACCACGCAGAACCAAGGATGATTCGGGTACCCTACACAGTACACTACGAAATCTTACCAAGGAGGAGGACCCTGAACTATCCATGATTGGTATAGCATGCTTTAGTACGGAGTAGCACGCCTCTGTTGCCAGCAACCTGGAGAACCCTTTCCCGTCCAGTCCAGCCACGATGCAGCGCCGGTCACGGCCCGGTCGAGTCTAGTGCACCGAGCAGGCAGCTTTCCCCGTCTTGTGACACTCGTCTTGGTGATACAAACGTTGGTTCCTTCGTACCACTTACGGGTACGGGCATCTCTTCTTCCTGTGTGAAATCTCTGCGACGACCCAGTCACGCAATAGCGGGTATGCAGAGTCTAGCAGCATCAAGAGTCCGCACGCCATGTCTCTGGAGTGCGTCTGGTGGATTCGAGACCCCAGTCGCAGTTTTCCCGCTGCAGAGTCCGACAGTCTCCCTCTTCGCCTCTGCATCTCAGCGGTTCGAGTCCGACAGTAACAAGACACTCTTGGCCTGGCCTAGCCTTGCCTAGGTGCCGCCGTTCATGCAGCACGCCCGGAAAACGTCAGCGGATCCGGTCCGCTATCGTCGGAGCTGGGCCACAGCCCCGGCCTCCTTTGCTGACGGCGTGTCTTCGGCTTCAGGCCCCCCCCCCCCCCCCCTCGTCGTTGCCTAGTGTCGAATCTCTCTCTCTTCGGTTTCGGTTCACGGATGTTCTCGCCTATGACATCCACAGATGATATGTAGCCACCCGGTAATAGTGGTACCGCAACACGCTCGGCTTCGGCTTGCAATCTCGGCTTCATCTCACGAAAGCCGCTCCGCGATCGCGCCTTTGCCCGCTGCCGCGTCGTACGGCAAACTTCAGAACCCCCCAGCACGACACCAAAGTCAAACACCGCGAAGATGCAGCCTCCCGCACAGGAAACGAAGGCTAATTTCCCACTCGGCGGCTGAGAGCTCAACGGCAAGCTTGCACTAATTAAGGGGCCGCCGCTTCAACGCTAACGCAGACGGCACCCTTGGTTCCCAGATCGTCCATAGCCCCGTGGCTGCCAAACGTGACCGATCTGCATGTCAGGGTGGGTGAAGCTGAGCCAAAGGCGAGCCTAGGCTGAGGGCGAACCACGGCGAGGAGAGCGTTTGAGGCCATATGGTTTACGGGATCCAGGCGATGCTGATGACCGGGCGGGATCGTTTGGCCGCGAGTACGCACGTGGCAAACAGCTAGCACTAAAGGTGCTATTGGTACTTCACGTCGGGAAAAGCAAGCACGACGACATGGTTGTTCAGATTGCTGACCCTGACATGATCAAAACCCTCTTCTTTGCCCATTTGTATCGTAACCCCAACCCCAAAACTCGAGCATCGTAACCCCATGACTGATATTCGAGCTAGAAAATATTCCATTTTGACTTTTATTTGCAGGAAATATCGGCCATATTGGGATCGAGAGCCCATCTCCCCACTACACACCATCTAACCCTGGGCCTGTGACGGTCCTCCCAACTGTGCGTGGCGTGCTTTGCCAAAGTAGCATCACGTACAGGTGTCAAATGAAAATGGCACATTCAGGATTTCTTCAGGATATCGACAGGGTCGTTGCAAATAGGAAAACGTTGAGGCTTCACAGCAAAACAGAAGTCATCTTTTTCATAGTCAGCAGCCAAAGTATCGCACCAACTCCGTTGAGACTGTACGAAAGATTGTCCGTAAACACTGCACATACATGTGTGGATCTGCCTGAGCCAGAGTTCGGAGGCACCTTGACAGACAAAGTTGGCAAGTCTGGCCAGTCTAGTTGACTCGATCAAGATGACCTTGATGCAAGGTTCCAAACATTGATCAAGCGCCTCGGCGTAGATGCAGCATATTATGATATTAGGCTGAATTATCAGAGGCTAATAGACGACCCTGTTTTGTTCTGGAAAGACGACGAAGATCTATCAAGGTAATGTCTTCTTCGGCGGGTGACATCGTATCATGGAGTACTATCAAGGTGTTGGGTTCGTGTTTGACAGTGGTGCGTTGGACAATCGCCCGAATAGACATCAACCCGCCACTTCCGATGTCTATCCGCGGAGTGGGATGAGGATGATGTTAGAGCACTCACAGGAGACAGAACCAAATTAATGCTTCTACAACTCAACATGTAATGGTAGACTCCACTGGACCGCTGGCCATTCCCATATTGCCATCACAAAGTACGCAGATACAAAAACAGCATCAGCCACCTCAGTTGTCCACCATCAACACCAGGACCGTCAAGACGAAATCCATGTTCGCTTTTGTTGCCTCTCTCTCCATCGCTCTCGCCTCTCATTTACAACCATAGTCAGCAAGGCCAGCTTTTACGTCTCGGAAGTCGAGAATCGCGCCCTGGGTTTCCAGTCCCAGCGCCCTCTTCATCGGTGGACAAGGCCGCCACGGCGTCAAACTTGTCGGCCCTGACGGCTGTCTGTCCCTCCAGAACTGCCCGCGGTCAGCCCAGACAAATCTAATCTCGCGAGACATGAAACCAAAAAAAAAAGTTGTTCCTCCACGTACGTCCACGTCGCCAACAACGGCCAGCTCAAGATCACGAAGTGCAGCCATACTATCCCCAGCGGCGGTCTGACCACGGGCTTCACCACGGCTTTCGATGACGCCGTCCCGTGGGCGCAGGGCACCTTCTACGCCTGTCCTGCCAAGATGGAGTTCTCCTACGGCGACGCAGCCGACGCCGTGGGAGTTTTTGCCCGCCACTCTGGTGTCTAGCGCCCGGCAGACTGCGTCCATGTTACGCCCAAGAAGGCGGCCATCTACATCGCTTCTTGCTTATATTCGACTCCACGGAGCTGCGTGGTGACCCAGTTGACAAGCAACCTTGACTGCGGACACTCGGTTCAAGAATTAAAGCACAACCTGAGTAGAGTGGCAGCAGATCCGAAGAGGTGTTGGCTTTTTCCATGACATGGCTTCAATCATTCGTTTCTTCAACGGATGGCCTGATGGCTCTGGTTTATCACAATCTGACTCCCTGGATCAGAGTACCAACTCCACATGTGAAAACAATCATATGCCAATTAAATTTTCTCTACTACGAAACTCTTTGTGCTAATAAAGTCTTTTAACTTCCGTTCAAGGCTGCTATGGCCGGATCTTTTGTCTTAGCCAACTGCAAAGTTCCCTGCGAAACAAGCATAGTGATCAACAATCTCATGGAGCGACTTGAAGAACAATTCTTGACGCCGGCCAAGGCAATAGCTGGTCTAAATTGGATTGCTCTGACATCTTGCAAGTGGAACACCAAGGTCATGGCATTTTGTACAGTTGCAAAATAGAATCATGTGTATTGGGATATGGCGTCGCTAACGTTTCCTCCGACAATATTATGCACTGGAGTTGATCGTATAAGATGTAGAGACAACTCGAACAAGACTTATGTACTCTCATATATTCACAACCACCTCCGTTACAAGCGTTTTCCTTGACGGTGTCTTTCGAGGTAGTTCTTCTCCGATACTTGTCCGCAGGGCTGAGCCTCGAAGGGACGTCTCAGCTTACAGATTGAATTCTGCTAGCTGGTATGTGACTGGTCTGATTCGTACCTGGAACCTCCTCTTGCAACATTTCCAACCCTTGGGCCACTTAGCAAGGAATGTGCGTCGGCGACTCGCCAGGGCTGACGACGTAGTCGTCGTACAACACCAGCGATCCGCTGTGAGGTGTGTTGCGAACAGCTCCCTTGCCGTCCTTGAGCACAGTAAAGCGGCTAGAGTAGCTATCCAAAGCGCAAGTCACCCGTTAGCACGGGTCCGATCACACCAAAAACTTCAGGGCGGCATCTTCAAGCCAGGCGGGGGGATATCGTACTATGCGATGGAGCAGTTGCCGCCGTCGAATCTCGTCTGGATGACGCCGTAGACGTTGTAAACCTTTTGGCCGGCCGTCTCCGAGTACACCGTCGTCGCGTTGGGCAGGTGGTTCCAGTGCTTCTCGCCCGTGGTGGGGAGCAGGGCCTGCTTGAGCTTGACGATGGCGGCCGGGCCCTGCGCCTGGTTCTCGAGCACGACGAGGCGGCCCGTGTCCGGGACGAAGAAGTCCGTGAAGGTGTCGGTGGCCTTGTAGTCCTCCGCGTACGCGTACAAACTGTGCGGACATGGTGTCAGTCTCTTACCGGTGTTGCTTCATTCATACTTGAAGGAATGTGAACTCAGGGGGTGGAAATGTGACGCACGATTCGAGAAAGGGCTTGAAAGCAGCCTCGACGCCGGTGCCGGGCTGGTACTTGGCCATGTCAACTCCCAGGGCGGCGCCCAGGAGGGTAAAGGGGAGGAGAGCAGTGTAAGCCTTCATTTTGAACTCGGGGCCGCGTCGAAGAGATTCGCAAGGCGAGGTGAAGGACGAGAGACGTGGGTTCTCACCACTTGGCGCGGGGAGATCAGACCTCTTTTATCGACGGCACGTTGATGGAGCCCATGCCAACTGTCAGTGAACTAGTTGAAGGGACAAGCAAGGTCTGATCGGAGGGCCGTGGGATATCTCCAGAACCCTTGACATCCGGTAGCCACAATTATGAGAATGGATCGTGTTCTATCCGTACTATGGAGACATCCACATGTGCAGATTCCCGCTACGGAGTACTCTGACTTGTACGAACACCGACAAGAGACAAGACGTAGCTACGCGGTAGAATTGCCCTATTTGGCGTTTGTGCAAGTCTATTTCACACAGTTACTTACAAGTAGGTATTATTGAACTGCGGTTTTCTCACTTATACGCGCAGTGCGCCCCAACTTCCATTCGACGCAACATGACATCGTAAATCGTTCTCGTCGTCTGCTCTTAGGCACCGAGTCATTGAGTGATGGGCCTTGCCAGCTTTCTCGCTCTATCGAATTCGGTCGTTCACCGCTCTCGCCGCATGTGGTAGAGACCACCTTGTCGGGGGCTGTGATCAACCGGGACAGTTCCGCCGTGACGCTTTCGACCAAACACCATTGAGAGGAGCTATATGACATGTGTGCGTCTGTTGACTCGGAGGTTCTGCCCACGCATCCACAGTCCCGTCTCTCGAATCGTCAGCGGTCCGCAACGACAAGGGCCGTCTGGGGCAATGGTCCACATCTGGGATAATGATTCACACGATGAACCCACCATATCAAGATTGCCTTCGGCTGCGTCCGTTGCATGCCGAACAAGCATACTTGTGTACTACAGGTGTGCAAAGTTGCAGACATGATAATCTAGATAGTGTTTGAGTTGCATCGGTAAGTCTCCTATGTGCTTCCACTCTACAGGTAAACGATGTTGCCCCGAAAAACACCTGACGCAAAGGCCAAGGGGCGGCGATCTTGCTGTCTGACTCAAGTGGTCATGTCGCCCAACCAAGAACGCGATAGCTTCGCGACATGCTACCCAATACGGGCCTTGAGACCCACGATGTTTGCCGGGCGCATTTGTCGCTCCCCTGTCCAAAGCTCCCGGCGCAACTTCATTCCTTGCCCTCCAGCTGCAGAAACTTGGTTCCGAAAACTCTTCAAAAAAACAGACCCTCCACCAGGTGCGGTGCATATGCACAATAATGCCGTGCGGTTACATCAACACAATTTCCTTGCAGTTTGAAGGGGAACTAGAGGTAAGGTCGAATCCCGTGTTGCTCTATTGAGACTACGGGATCTTCTGCCGGGAGATCATTTGATGAGTGCCCGCCTACATCTACCATGGCTACCAATCCCTTTGTGTCTTGGCTCGGCCCACGTCCAAATAATAACATGTCGTTCTCAGCCGGGACAATCGCAAAGTGCCAAGCCCACGCAGTGTGGTGCGTCTTTTGACGAGGAAACAGAATCTGCTAGAAACAGAAGAGAATGGGCCTACTCAGAGCTTCAGAGCTTTGGAGCTTCCACGGGAGCATATTGGTCGTTGACATTTCAAATATGCTCACTACTCTGGTTTTCCATGACCAACGAAGTTGATTGGCTGTCAAATCCTTCCCCGGCCGAGTATTTGAGACTTGGTGCAAGTGTGTACTTCAGCCGACTAATATTGCGAGGGTGCCTCTCAGTGATCGTTTAAATGAAAGAGATGTATTAGTTGAAGCTTCCTATAGGCCTGAAACTTTTACGTCCAACTTGCTATCAAAATGCTTGGCGCAGCTTGATCTCCCAAATCACAAAACCATTGGCTCATGGGACTGATCCTGTGATGCAGAACCGCAAGTAGAGTAGCAGCAGATGAAGCATGGGCTCAAACTGCATACTGACGTCATCTTGAGTTCGAAAGGCTGATACAATAATGCTTGGCGGGTATTTCAAGCTATTTAGGCTGGGTTGTCTCGTTTGTAGGTATTACGACCGACAATCCATCGACGTCCAAGAGTTTCTTCTGCCTTTTGGATAGTTACGCAAGTATTGTATTACAATCGTAAAATTGCAGACATGTTGAGTTCCTCTACTGAGTTTTTGGTTGTGTGTCGGCGACAGATAACCCCGGTACTCACTTCGCACAAGTGATCATGTCTCTTCGAACTGCCGACTTGAACGTCTTGACAAGCACCCAAACGAAAGCTGCGAGACCCCTTCCCTCTTGAAAAGGAACTCCTGACATTTGCAAACTTTGGGGGTTGCGGACCGTAAAGACCATAGGTCACCGGGCACATGGTCGACACCAGACTCTCACGCATCTCCGTCTTCCCGAAAACAGCGCGCTGAGGAAAGCCTGGTGATGCCTGAACCGCCTGGCTTCATGAGTGCGTCTGCCCAGTCCAGCCGACTGATGTATTGCTCGAAAGGCTGCGGTTCTGTCGGCAAGTACGAGACTGTCCTGCAAGAACCCCACGCACCCATGATCGTAGGCTATCGCGACGAGCAACAACAATGAGATCGCTTTCGCAGCTTAACCAACATGTTCTATGGTTGCATCGGCATTGGAAATCAGACTTCTCGTCGCATTTGTGTGGTCTTGTTGGAACTAGCCTCGAGGCATGGCAACATACTGCCGATATAGTAGGGCTTTCTCGAACCAAGTTCAGTCAAGCATGACTTTCTCGCGGTCATGTTCTCCGTTTGCGACGCCAAACTGAAAATGCCGTAGCTTTTTATGAGTTGACATGATGTTTAATTCATCATTCGCCGCCTCTTGCTTCATCCTGCCAGATGAAGAACTGTGCAGGGGAAGCAACTTTGGTTCCTTTGAGCAACTCATGGGTAGCAGAACTATGAGCATCAGCTTATACATCATCGTTCGGCCCAGAAAGGTCAACCTGCCAGCAGCTACGCTACCATTGGTCTGGACGCTTTCCCCATTCGGATCACAAAACGATCTCAAGCATAGATGACGGACAGAATGAGAGCAGACGAAACATCACAGGCTTCATGCGACGGCAATGGTCACATAAACCAAGAACTTGGTACCGCCATCAGTTTCTAGTTGCTATGAGCTCTGTGACCAATGTGCAACCCCTCAGCAGGAGGTCGCGAGTGATAATATAGAGGCTACTTCGGGCAGGCAGCCTTTCCACCGCTGACGGAGCAAGGCTCGCCGACCTTGGAAATGCAGCTGCCGGTGGCACACTGGAAGACCTGATTGTTCTCGCCGCAGGCTCCGAGACCAAGACAGCTGCCGGCCTGGTATGTTTGTCAGCAAAAGAACAGGAAAGCCGCCTGCTGTGGGGATCATCAATCATACCGAGGCGGGCACGGCGAGGGCAAACGCAACAGCGAAGAGGGTCTTGATAAGCTGCATCTTGGAGGTTGTAGAAGTGGTTCTGAATGTGTGTGAGTGTTGAAAGGTGAAGATGAAGATCAGATGAGATTCTGAGAGGGTTCCCGGCGTGGAAGATGAGTCTTTTATAAACTCACGCAACTGGGGATGTACTGCAGTGGCAGCTAGACAGCAATTCCCAGACAAATAGATGGAACTTTGGAAAGGGCCGTCTAACCCTCTAGACACGATTCAGAGGTCTGTCTCGGCGACTTTGGGAAGCTAAATAAAGCGTCCTACATAGGGGTTCGAGAGAATTCGGAAACTCTTCGCGCTACTTCACAAGGAACTTCTGGTCGGGTTTGTATCGATAACGACAGGTCTGACTCGAGTCTACCGAAGATTAATGCAATTCGAAAGGATCGACCACTGGTTTGAACCGTAGTCTTTGTAGCAAGCAAGTGTCCGCGAATACGCTGTTGATCTTGTCGAAGGGAGCCATGGCTTGAGACCAAGTTCACATACGGAAAGGCGTACTACCAGTGAAGTTGACACTGGGGAGTACCGTGTGTAGCGGGATTGCATGATAACTGCCGAATATAATCATAGGCCTCCCTATGAATGCAGTGACGTGCGCCTTCGAGTCTGAGCCGGTAGCGAGCGGGCGGCACTGCTGTTGTTGAGTCACGTTGGTATTTGACCACACAAAACAGTCTTCGCCGCAACATTGTCTACAACATATTCGGCCCCTATGACTCTTATGGTATCGAGGTTCTTGAATACAGCATTTGGGATACTGGATCATATTGTGAATTTTGAAGTGTCTGTTGATATGAGCAAAAAGCTTGTCATTTTTACGTATCAGCTTCAAGCAGGTTTCGCCGAGTACATGAGGGTTCTTAAGAAAGTGACACAACCACCGTATTCCATGTTCAACTTTGTTATTTGATCGGACTTGTAGCTTGAGCATTCAGTCTTTTCCTTTTTCACGACAGCTCAGTGCCGGCCCATATCCCTCAACTCACCTCACTCACTCGATGAAGGGCCAAAAGACGAGTAGTCACTCGCAGTGACGCCCAGGAATGGCATACTTTGACCGAGTCAACAACCAATTCTGTTTATAAAAAATTCAGCACGTTCGGATGTCTCAGGAATCCTCAGCGTCAACTTAAAGATGGCGAACGCCGAGCCGCGACGGGTTTCCCCGGTCGCGTCAACGGCAGACACTCCGTCTTCTCGGCGAACAACTTCACGGATCTTTGCGGCAGTCATCAGCCTTGGGGAATCCATCGGTACGCCGGAACATCTCATTGAGACGAAAGAGAATGCCAATGGAGACGGACAGTTCTTGGCAGTCGGCAGAGATGCCGAACGCCTGGATCCGTGGAGCCGCTGCCATGGCAGACGACATGGACCCATATTTCAACTTTATGACGTTGACAGAGAACGACGTCTGGCATATTAGAGACGTGAGGTGCAGTTCCTGGATATGGCAGACTCGAGATGCTGCTTCTTACGATCTATCCGGATATCAACAGCCCAGCACAACCGTCAGAATGCCCGAAACACGGCCTCGCTCGGCAAAACACCACGGGGACGAAGAGTCGTCCTATCACGACAACCTCCACCCGAACGACGTCGACGACCACAAACCCACCGCCCGCTACGCCCGGCCCGTCGACCGCCTGCGGCACTTCACGTGGGCCTGGTTCGCCTGCACAATGTCCACGGGCGCCGTGGCCGTCGTCCTCGCCAACACGCCCTTCCGCTTCCGCGGGCTCGACGTGCTCGCCAAGACCTTCTTCGTCCTCGACCTCGCCCTCTTCGCGCTCTTCTGCGCCGCCATCGCGTACCGCTTCGCCCGCCGCCCGGCCGTCGCCCTCCGCAGCCTGCACCACCCCAAGGAGGCCCTCTTCTTCGGCTCCTTCTGGGTCAGCATCGCGCTGGTGCTCAACCTCGCGCAGACGTACGGCGTGCCCGTCTGCGGGCCGTGGCTGGTGACGGCCATGAGGGTGTGCTTCTGGGCGTACGCCGGGTGCGCGCTCTGCGTCGCCGTGTTCCAGTACGCGACGCTCTTCGTGGCCGAACGCCTGCCCGTCGACGGCGCCATGCCGGCGTGGGTGTTCCCCGTGTACCCCTTCCTCGTCATCGGTCCGCTGGCGGGCGTCGTGGTCAAGACGCAGCCGCCCGGCCACCAGCTGCCCATCTGGGTCGGGGCCGTGATGCTGCAGGGGCTGGGCTGGACCGTCGCCATGTTCATGTACGGCATCTACGTCATGAGGCTGATGAGCAGCAACCTGCCCGACGCCAGCTCGCGGCCGGGCATGTTCATCAGCGTCGGTCCGGCCGGGTACACGAGCGCGGGGCTCGTGAGCCTCGGCAACGCGGCGCCGACCGTCGTCCCGGCCGGCTGGCTCTCCGTCAACACGCTCGACGTGGGCGACGTCGTCAAGGTGGTGGCCGTCGTGGCGGGGCTCTTTTTGCTCCTCGTGGCCTTTTGGTTCTTTGCGCTGTCCGCGCTCGGGGTCCTGGCCGGCGCCGTGAGCCGGCGGGAGCACATGGGCTTCACCCTCAACTGGTGGGCCTTCATCTTCCCCAACGCCGGGCTGTGTCTCGCCGCCATCAACGTCGGGAACGCCCTGCAGAGCGACGGCATCAAGGGGGTGACGAGCGCGGTCACTGTGATGCTCGTCGTCGCGTGGCTGGGGGTTGCGGCGGCGAATGTCCGGGCTGTGGTGAGGGGCAAGATCTTGTGGGAAGGCAGGGACGAGGACGACGGGATGCGTGTGGATTAGGCTGGAGGAAGCCTCAGCCGTACTTGTTAATCTATTCTGATGTTATCCTTGATGAACGTGGCCCCTTTACGATCTCGTCCAGCTCTACTCACGTGCCATCCTCGTCGTCCCGTAAGTGGGCGATCCAGAGACGATGACGATGATGATGCTGTTGATTTTTGGATCCTTACGTGACTTTCTGTCCTTTCTCAGTTACTCGACACCCAGAGTTGCAAAGATACAACAGCCAACACTGGGTTCTGGATTAGATCTGCTGATTCAACCAAGCCAGACCTATACAGCCTCCCAGATCGTGACAGCCAACGTCGCCATCAAGCCCATCAGAGGCAAGGAAACACCACCGCCACCGCTCGCAGAACCAGTCCGCGCCGTCGACGCAGTGGCAAACGCCCCCCAGTGCAACCTCCTCGACAAACTCGCCTCCTGCGCCGCGTCCACCGTCGCCCTGCACGGCTCCGGCGTCGCCGTCACGCCCGCCGTGACCCCGCAACCCAGCGTCTGCGTCGCCGGGTCGCCGTGCTCCTCGTCCCACGGCAGACCCCTGTACACCGTCGCCGACCGGAAGCTCGCCGCGCCCAGGGCCGTCGGACACGTCCCCGTAAACGTCGGCGTCGGCGCGCCGCTCTCGACGGCGAAGCCAAAGGACCCGTTGCCGATGACGAACATGCTGTCGTACTGGGCGCTGCTGCGCGTGATCTCGCACACGGCGCCGCCGCGCAGCTGCCAGTGGAACGTGTAGTTCCCAGCCTCGAGGCGGTCCGACCGCGCGTCGGATTCGAGGTGGATGGCGTCGGAAAAGGTGGTGCCGTTGCCGAAATAGGTGCCGATCAGGTTCCGCGGGGAGTGGTTCCAGTAGTCGGTGCGATGAGGCTGCTCGTAAATGTCCCACCAGAAGCGGTAGCCGTACAGGTAGGCGACGTTGGGGTTGTGGATGGACAAGAGGACGGGCAGGCCGTCGTCTGTTTCGGCATACCGGCCGCCGGCACGGGGGAAGACGAGGTCGATTTCGAACGTGTTGTCCGGGATCTCGGCCGATGTGAGGCGGGCCAAGATGACCGTGACGAGTAGCCACCAGAGCTGGATGCCACGCGGTGCCATGGTTGGTGTGGCTCGGCGCCGAGTCAGGATGTGTACGTTGTTTTGCCAGAGAATCGATAAAAAGGGGCAACTCGAAAACGAATAGACGCTAGCCATAGCCAGACGAGCATCTAACTAGGCAACATCTTGGCGAGATGATGTCGAATCCTTCGGCCGAGCGGACCGTCAGCCGGGAATAACACTCTCGGCTCCGGACAGAGCTCTCCATCGCCAAGGTAGCCAGACTGTCAGATTCTCAACTGGCTCGTCAGAGATGACAGGAATAGGTGTCACTTGTAATCGGAGGTATCTAGGCCTGGAAAGCGTACGAAGTGAGTCAATGAGGAATGCGAGGAGGTTACCTATACACAGTATAATTGGCCGGTTTGCTCACACAAAATCGACAGAAATATACGTGAAATTAAGCCCCTACGTTTTTTGTAACCACTTTCACGGGCCCCGGTCCGACATGTTTCCAATCTCTTCTACTTCCTCCCTTGTTTGAGAGTTGAGACCTATCTGGCGTTCTCGCTGGCCAGCTGTTGTAGCAGACGAAGAGCCTCATCCGCCTTGTCCACGGGAACAAACAAGTGGTCGTGGTAGTAGGCGCTGACGGGGTTCACGGAAATGCCCTCTTTCGCCAGTCTCGTCGCCACAGTCGCCATGAACCCGATGGCTTCCAGGCTGGAGTGCACGTTCAGAGTGATCTTTTTGCACTCGTACTGGTAGTCGTACGCCTGTGCGACGGCCACCTCGAGCGTGGTGATCAAGGTGGTGCCCTCGGCCTCTCTGAAGAGCATATGGACGTCGGGTAGCCGAGGTAACGTCACGTTGTCGCGCAGAGTGATGAAGACGTAGGTTGGTTCGTGGAGAACAGTGGTGAGGGTGCCGAGGAGCTTTGAGAGCGATAGTTCGCCTCCCTTTTTGTCTGTGGATGCCATTGTAGTTGGAATGATGTGGTTTGGGTTAGGATACAAGGCTTGTCGGTGTGAGGTGGCAGGTCGTGGTAGAGGTCCGTCTTACGTCAACGGTAGTGACGTCTTGACGTTGATCAGACGTTTTATACGCCAATGAGCGTCAGCGGAGTGTTGCTACTTACTAAACCTCATCACACCAAAGGCCTCTTGACTCGGGGTTTCCCCAGTTGCCACAGGGCGTGAACATGTCAATTTCTACATTTCTTTCCAGAACAGGTCAGACGTCTGTTCACGATTGGTGGAGTAGAGAGGTGTAGCCAGCGGAGCTCCGCCAGATGCTGAGCAGTCTACAAGTCTAGACAGCCCTTGTCGCTGCACTTGTTGTACGCTATTTACCACAAGCGGTAGAGTTGTGTTGACTGATGCATGGACGGTTGACGTCTCGTCGGATGCGTCAACTGCACGGAAGTCCGCTGTTTTGTCGATACAGCATGCACCGATGGCATCAACCTTCAACCAAGGACTCTTCTTCCTCAACGCGGATGCCAGCCACTACGTGTCGACAGCAGCTCATGTTCAACGATTCAATGCAGTGTACTGTAGCGCTCGCACATGCCAAACGATCCGTTTTCTGGTCTGTCATGGTTCTTGGAGGCGCTGCGAGTGGAAGAAATAGCATTGCGCAATCAATCCTATACAAGACTGTGATGCTCTGGATGTGGTTATCGACGCCAAATGCGCCTGAAAACGGTTGTTTATCTTGTTTGACAAGGGATGCCACTCACTTTGTCCTTCATGCGGGCTGCCCGATAGAATCAAACAGCTTCCCAAATCGACGGTGTCATACCTGCGCAGGGAGCTGTAGACAGTAGGAGCTCGGTATTCGACACTCTTTGGGCTGATTATCATGGCTCAACCTCGCACAGAATGCCGCCATCTACTGTTGCGGATGATGGCCATGTGCACTAAGGCCATTGCGACCAAAAAGTGGCAAGTCGTTGGCATACGATCTCGTATTGCTTTGTTTAGCAAACATTGGTCCAACGTAGAGATAGTCCCTAGCAAGAGTGTTAACTGATAAGAAGGCGACAGCTTCGCTATTCCTCTCGCCGTCACCGTCATCCACGAGACATTCAACCTGGAACCAAGTCGCTCGTTAGATTTACTCCCGCTTCGTTAACTCAAGATGGTGAGCGAATCCAAGGCCGAAAAGTCCAACATCAGCCCAGGCTGACCAAACACAACAGCAACTCCAGACGCTTCTCTTCACCCTGCTCCAGGCAGTCTCTCTCGCATTCGCTGTCCCGTCCGTGTTAGTACCTCTACCACAGTAGACACCCCTCAGAATCACGGCTGACCATTGTGTCCAGGGTAGAAGATATTTCGCAACTCAAAGGCGCCGCCGACTCCAACATCAAAACCATCGTCAAGGGAGCCGCCGGCTCAACGTCCAAAAACATCGTGCCCGGCACCCGCGAAAGGTACCTGCGGCAAAAGGCGGCCAAGGGCAAGGAGCAGTACCAGAACTGGCAGTGCCACATCTTCGGCGACTCGCACCACAACAAGCTCCGCGTCATGTACATCGAGTTCAACCGGCTCTTCGGCGAGGCGCTGCTCGAGGCCGAACCCCGCGAGTGCTTCGTCGCAAGGTGCGGCCGCTTCCACTTCTCGTGGTGCAACATGACGGTCGACCCCGTGCGCGAGGACGCCGGCGCCCGCGAGCTCGTGGCCAACAACGACCCGCTCAACGGCACCTCGTGCATGTTCGCCCCCGAGGGCAAGGGGTTCGACAAGTACAAGCTCTACCTCTGGGGCGTGTCGCCCGACAGCGACCCCCCGAGTTACGGCGGCCTTTCCACCGTCAAGGAGTGCGAGCAGCACGGCGTCATGGGCCGGGGATTGGTGAGTGAGGATGAGTGGGTTGATTCGCTTGCCAACGATGTCGGCGCTCAGCTGTCGTGAGCGTCGTGAGGTTCGCTCGCAAAAGCGTCGTATGTAACGAGACGGAGGTAATGAAGGGCTATGGGGGGATGCCATATGACTAGGTAGGTCATGTACGCTACCATCAGAGTTCGTTCGATAAAATGCGACACATGAGAAGAGTGAAGAGGCTGGCGAACTGCTAAAGATACAATCATATAGGAAGAGTCAAAGTTGGGTCAACAAAATAAAACATGTCCAACAGTTTTGACGGCAAAAGGAAAGTCATTTGCCTTCTTCACGAAGCATGTATAGTAATTCCGACACCGAGAGTCGAACTCGGGGCTCTCCGGTGAAAGCGGAGTAGGTTAACCGTTACCCCATGCCGGATGTTGGTTGGTTGGTTGACGAGGCGTCACAAAACTTTGACTATGACCCCTACACCGCTGTGGCTTGTCAGCAGCCACACGGCAGTACAACATTCTAACGCTCCATACTTCAACTTCGTTAGCCTCTGAACTATGTCATGAGTTGACGTCACTGCGGGTGACACATGACTATCAGTCTTATAGCCTGACAGAGACGTGTCAAGCGGCGTATTGACATCGGCCTACACGGCTCAGGGTTCTCTAGCGAGCTTGGCGGAAGACTATGCTGCACTTCCCGATAAGCTTAAGATAGTAATAATACAGCGAGCTTCGACAATTTGCTAATCTCATCTTTACGTGGCTATACAGTCTGTAGCCGACCTGGAAAGCTGTAATAGCGGTTGCGGAGCATCATCGGGTTGTTCGAGAGCCCGATGGTCTCAGCAGGTCTCTCCAAAATTACATGATGCGATGATTCTCAACCACGACTGTCTTCCGGAACTCACAGAACATGAAGACTATGCTGATGATGCAAATATACCGCAGGAGAACTTCGACGCACTAGTAAGTCTGAGCACCAGCGACATACTTAGTATACACATCACCCTCTAACACAATCCGGTCCCAGAAGCACATCCGGCCGATGAGACGGCCTGCTCAGATGGCAGCTCCCAAGCCCGGCCACACTGAAGCGCGAAGGCTGCGCCGTCGTTCCTGATTACTCAACGGTGCCATACCCCAAGTGCAGCACTTGCCCACGATCCATTTGCCGTTGATCCGCCCTCAGTCCGTCTTGGCTTATTTTCGTCAGAGTGCCAGCCGGTACGAAGAGGTCCCTGACTCGGACCGGCGTCGATCGGCCAGGAACTACGCTGCAAAGAGCCGAGCTCCCCGGGACTTGTTGCCCCTATACGGAGCCGTGAGAGTCAGCAACAGCTTGGCGGTAAACTCTATTCGAATCTCATTTGGCTGTATGAAAAAGCCCGTGATGGCTAGATTTCTGACAAGAACCTCACCCCTTCGGATGCCCTGTCCCAGCGAGGCTGGCTTGAGTCGGACTTTGACTGCGAACTCCCCCCCACATGGAAGGGCGTTGCTGGCGGACATTGAGCCGCCGCTTCGTCCGACGCTCCTCAGTAATCATCAGCGATCACAGGGAGTCGGAGCCTTCCAGACAAGCTGATCTCTATTTGGCATATGATTATCAATCTCGCTCAACCTCGGGGTTTTTTTGGAGATTTACGAGAAGGGTTGTTGATTCGGTGGCCTGGCGTGAAACACTTTCTTTGAAGACACTCGGCGAGTATAGGAATTGACTGAAGAAGCCCGAAATAGACGCCCCGAACTTCTTCCCAAGAGGCTCAGTACCGCGATGGCCGAGTTCCGCTGAGGCGCTCACGCCAACTCAAGTGACAAGTTTGAGCAAGGAACGCCCCCAGAATTGCAGCTTCAGATCTGGCTCGCTCGGTTCATCTCATGCAATGCCTCCCTCCCACATTGCGTCCCCGAGTCCCAGGATACCCGTCACCGGGCCCTCGGCCCTAGCCCGACCCTTATCTCCCCAGACACCTTACGATTCCCAGCCAAGCGTAGCTGTAATGTTTTAGAGTTCGCTGTCGATTGGAAAGTCCTACGCTCTACACCACTGGGACGGAGTCTCGTGTATGTTGCCCACCGGCGGAGGAACGGGGTCCTCTCGATGGGAGTTGTCGCGGATGGCTTCCCTGCTGCTGTCGACGGGCCATGGTCGTCCGGGGTCTCCGGTTGCTCGTTGACGCTCTCGGAGAACAAAGGAAAGGGATAATGGAAGCGAGGTCCAGAGCTGGCATTGGCCGTGAAATGCAAAGAGTATAAGACGCCAGGCACGCGGCATCATCAACTGGTTCTGTTAGCATAACGCCCCGATCACCTCTCTCATCTCGCACAGCAACTTACCTCTCCCTCTACCATCTCCCGGCAGCTTTTTGCAGACCCTCAAAATGCAATTCTCCCACATCATTGCCCTCCTGGTCTCCGCCACGGCCGTGCAGGCTGCCGCCGTCGCGGAGCCCGATGCTCGCGCCGTGATCAAGCTCCTCAAGCGCCAGGGCCTCACTCCTGCCCAGTGCGCCTCCAGCAACCTGATTCACTGCAACAACAGCGTAAGTATCTTCGCGCCCTACATTAGGTGTCATGATTCTCACTGACGTGTTCCGGTCCTTTAGAACGAGCCTTGCCCCATCGGTTGCTTCTGCCCGTACGTCGCCCCTCCATGTCTTGCCTTTGGATGGAATTGTTCGCTAACGGTCCGCTTAGAGGAGGAAACCTGCCCAACGGAGGTTGCTGTGCTGGAAGCTGCGGCAGATAGTCGCGCACGTACCAACATTCTCCATCGTCCATGGTCTCGGTCTCGTGAATGGCATTGGTGGAAGCAGAACGACGAGCTGAAGGTGGAAAGGACGTTGAGCAGACCCTTTTCACCGGTATGCGATAGAAACACACCAATGGAAATCAAACACGTCAAAGCCATGAAAGCCCAAAGATGTTTGCAATGTGGCGTGGCTCGGCAGTCGTGATTTTGTGACAAGCGAAGCGCTTCGAAGGCAGTGGACCTTTCATCGGCTACGTCAGCGCGGGAACAGCTGGGTATTCCGAGAGAGGAGAACAGGTATGCTTGAAGCATATACCATGATGTACGGCGGCCAGGTTATACGGAAGATGGCTTCAGAAGTGGTGTTGATCGTGGATTAGGCATGGCTGGTCAAAAGAGTGAATCGCGAAGTAGCACAGAGAGAGGCCAAAGTTCGCCTGCGATACAGTGAGCGGCTCCCGAAGGGGAAGCCATTGATGATGTATAGTGTAGTAAAGCTATACTTTTAAGCTATAGCCACCCTTCGACTGGACAAGTTTCTCAATCGTAGCACCAGCTCGTCCCCAGGCGAGAATACCGCAGTTCTGTCGACGAGGGCAAGTGAAGCTACCGACCCGCTGTCAACAGTGCGCTTACGCTGGCAACAGCACCAAGTCGAATGAGGATAAAGAACTTTACAAGCCAGGGTATGCCTCTGAGCCTCTCCGGACGGAGGAGTAAACTTTCCCGAAATGAGGAGCCCAATTTGAGCCATGCTTATTGTGTGTGCTGGGGCTACCATGCTGCTATGGCATAATTGAGTTTCCGCTATGGTAAACCGACCGTAACATCCAGTCCGTTATGACCGGCTCTTCGGCAAAATCCTTCCTATCTCGGTATGTGAAGACCCAAGTGAGAGGCCTTGCGGAGCCGTAAAGAAGCTCTATCAGGGAACCTTAGTCAGTCATGCATATTTACTGTGAGGAAATAGTGTACATCGTAGAAATCGTAGGTCCGAGGCAGGATACCAGCGTATACGTCAGATCCCTGCTGAGACGAGCACTGTCAGTCAAGTACAAGTTTCCTCATTTGCTCAGCCACTTCATTTACGTTACATCTGTATTTATATCCGGAAAACAGAGAGTTGAGACGCGATGGCCGAGGTAGGTGAGCGACGCTATGTCGTTTTCTTTGAGACAACTCAGCAATACTACTCGATGACAACATGACCTCTTGCTAAGACAACACGAGAGATAAGTCGACTACACGTAGCGCCTCGTCTTCTAAACGCCTTCAGTCTGAGCATAATAAAGCTGCGGGCCAAGCATTCAGCTGATCGAATGGCAGCACATGCGTACTTGTAACTGATCCGAATCTTCGATGGATATAATCACTACCGTTATGGCGAAGCCAAAGACGAGCTGCCTAGCATAAGTTTTGCAGCCTGTCAGTGAGCAAGGCATACCGCTAGCTTGCCATGAGACAGACGAGACAGGTAACATATTCCAGATCTGTGGGTGGGACCTCAAACAGAGTAGGCTTCCCCGTTCGCTCGAAAGACTACCCGGACATCGGCCGAGATTGCCATCACCCAGACCGAAACCCGCGAAGCGCCCAGGTCCACCCATTGACAGGAGTCAGTTGCGTCCGTAAGTAGGCGAGTCTTGCCAAACTCAACTTCAAAGCAAGAGTCACGACAGCATGATTGGTATGGAAGCGGAAAGCGAAGATGCGCAGAAGGTCCGATGGCATTTCCCACATCCTCGCTCTTTACATGGACCTGCTTGGGATATGGAATAAGGCCGAGTGATCACGTAGAGAGCAAGAGACATACCTCTGTTAACATAGCTCCGTTCTGGGTACTTGACGTTGTACAGCCATTTTCTTGTTGGACGTCATATGGTGAAGTGAGGAGTCCTCGAGCATTACGTCTGATAAGAAAAATAAACAAGAGAGAAAACAGAGTCGATGTACTCATATTCTTTTCCAAGGACCGCGGCACTTTTCCAGAGGATTCATCCAGTTCAATCTCATAGACCAAAACATCAATAGTTGGCAAGACTCACACAACCCGGTTGTCGGCTTCACCTTCCAGGAGAGAACACCACGTTCATCGCATGTTCCGGTCTGCAGTCCGTCCGACAAGGTCACCGCCTCCGCATCCCCAAGCCCTACTCCACGACTCAAGCTGGTCCCCGAATGCACTGCGTAAGGCAAGAAAAGGGTTCTATTCCTGGCTCCCTTGACCCTTCACGACCCACAACCCTCTCGAGACAGTCCAACGACCAGGTTCTCAGTGGGCATGGCGCCGGGTTGGCCAAGTTGACCGTGAAGCCGCTGTGGACATCGCTCGGGTTGTCATGGACCTCGTGCTACTCGGGCTTGAGGTTGCCCTTTAAAGGGATTGAGCATGCCGAGAGTGTAACAGTATCCTAGACATGAATGCTTGAACAAACTAGATATAAAACCGTTCCCTTCATACTTCAGGTAGTTCCCAGTATCCCATAATCCATCACAGAGCAAACTACAACACCTCCCAATCACACCAACCCCAGAACCTCCTCCAAGATGCAGTTCTCCACCATCATCACCCTCCTCGCCTCCGTGGCCGCCGTCCACAGCGCCGCCGTCGCCGAGCCCGAGGTCCGCGCCGTCGCCTCCCTGATCAAGCGCCAGGGCTCTACTGCCGCGCAGTGCGCCGCCATCAAGGCCCAGCACTGCAGCAACACCGTGAGTATTCTCTCCCACACGAAGGGGCAACACAACCTATCCCGAGGGACAACGTTTGCTGACCGAGGGTTGTTTTCTTTTAGGGTGCCGCTTGCCCCATCGGATGCCTGTGCTCGTAAGTCAAGCCAAGCCCACTCAACCTGTGAAACGAAGAGATGGGAAGTGAGAACTTGCTGACTGTGTGATAGTGGTGGCAACTTGCCCGACGGTGGATGCTGTGCTTGCACTCAGTAGTCTCATTCCAGGGAATACACATCCAAGTCAAAGCACGGGTTACTGTGGCGCAAAAAGTCGTATTATATGCATTCATATCTCATCCAACCAAACCCAAGCATCTACAAATCCCTCATAAACTCCGCCAACGTGATCGGTTTCCTGACAGCATTATTCAGTCCTTCGTGGAACGTGACCCAGACCTTGATGTCTTCCTTCTCCTGATGCTGCTGCCTTCTCCTCTTCGTGGTGCCGTTGGGATCCACCTCGCCCAAGGGCCGCGTGGGGATGATTCTTCCGAAAAAGTCCTTCTTCACGCTCGTATCTAAGGTCTTGACTTGCTCCTTGATAATGTTTTCCTTGTCCACCTGCGCGGGGGCCTCGTCGTGTCCCAAGAGGTTGCCCATCTTGAACCGCGCCTGACGTGCTGCGTTCTCGCGGAGGGCAATGGTCTTTTGCAGTTCTTGGTCCAGGGCCTGTCGAACGGCGTAGCGGGTAGGCGCTGAACTTCCGAGGAGCAGGTTGCCGGCAGTCTCGTAGATGGCGAGCGCGTCGAGATCACTGATCCAAGTCAGTTTACGTCAAGGTTCAAGTAAAAAAAAAAGCCCAAATACTCACGGTTCCATGCGATATACCCACTGTGGGTTCCTGTTCACCACCGAGTCCGACTCGATCTTGCCTTTAATCAATGCGACCCCGACTTCAGCCATGATCTCTGCTGCTCTCTTGACCATGGCTTTTTCGGTGTCCTTCCGCACACTGGCCGTGCTGACACCGCTGCCGCCAATAACGACAGGCTTCACGTCCGGCGACACCATGCGGACCAGATACGGTAAAAAGTCCGTCGCAACATCCTCTGGGCTCCTGAAAGATCTCCCCAATGTCGGGGCAAGCTGCGCCTGTATGGCCTGCAGCATGGACCTATTCTCCTTCAGCGCCTCATGAGCCTCGAAGTCGGCTCGGGCGCCAGAGAAAGGAAGGGGCGGCTCTTCTCCTTGGTCCGCCTCTGTACCCCATTTCTTATCGTACCCAGCTGTGACTTGGTACTTCTTGGGAGAAGCGAAGAGATGGTGACAAGCTAGGATAGGTTGACTCAGGTAGGGCGCCAGCTCCCACTCCTGGCTGAAGAAAGTGCGCGAAGAGCAGGTATCCAGAAAGTGCATCCAGTCGTATGCCTCGTTGGGTTTCGACAGGAAAGAATCGTCATTGAATTCTCGGTTTGGGTACTCAAGAAAGATGTCGGTCATGATCCGGTCGACTTCTCCGCTGGTATCAACCATGTGCCGCAGTCGCTCCATGGCGTTTTTCTTGTGGTGTTCGGCAAATCCAAGTTGCGCCTTGGGCTGCTCGTGCTTGTGCTGCATATTCTGTGAAGTGTCTAGGGCTTGCTTCGGGAAACCGCCGCCTTCTTGGAAAATTCGCGTGACGATGTCTTTCGAACTCCCGCGTCCAAGGCCTCTGGCACCGCCGCCGCCGTTATTGAGGTCGTGAAGAAGATTCTTCTCGAGCCACTGCCTCGTCAGGCGGTCCTTGAAGCCGGCGGCAGTCTTGAAGCGTCCGGCTACCCATTCGCCAACTACCATGACGCCACGCAAGTCACCCTCCACGCCGCTCTCGGCACCTCTTTTGGCGTCAATGCCGCTGGTAATGCCCCAGGCGGCCTCGCAAATCTTGTGGGCTGCGTCCTTTTCACAAGGGATGCCTTCTTTATCGAAGACCACCTTCAACCGTGTGACGACGGCATCAATGGTCGGCTTTCCCACGTGGATGATCTCAGCCATGCCCGATTGACGAAGCGGCCTCAGTGACGGCGCATAAACATCGTTGCAGATGAGAATGAGCGGCCGCATCAACCTAAAGTCTTCTCCCTTCTTCTTGCGATTGTTATTGGAGCCGCCAGAGGCGTTCTTTTGATCCAAAAGTACCAGGTCAATCAGGGCCTTGACGAAGCCGCCCTCGCCAGAAGCGCCAGCACCACTGACCACGCCGTCCACCTCGTCGACGATTACACAAGCCGGCCGGGCAATCTTCTTCGGCTGCTCTCCGTCTACGGCCTTCTTGTTCTCCACCGTCTTGACACTCTCCGTCCCCAACGAGGTTCGTATGCGGTTCTTGACGACGTCGCGACTTCGGTCGTCACTGGCGTTGATCTCCATGACCTCGTATCCGGCTTGCTTGGCGCAGACGTGTGCCAGTGTAGTCTTTCCCAGACCAGGGGGTCCGGTCAGCATGAGAATCTTCTTGTGCGGCTTTTCCTCGTCCTGGTTCTGCTTCATTCCCGGCCTCCGCACGATAGGAGATTTCTTCGCAATGCCGGGAAAGACAACCGGGTCCCAGCGCTTCAGCCAGCGGAGCACCATACGGTTCGTTCCATCGTCACCGCAAAGATCCAGAAAGTTCTTCGCCCTGTACTTCTCGGTCCAAAGCAGAGTCTTCTTTGCCTTCTTCCCCGGTTCTGGCTCCTCGACTGACCGCACTGGCACGTCGTTCGCGGGTCTCGGGGTCTGAGCTTTTTCGGTCGCTTCGCTCTTCGCCTTATCGATCAACTCGTTGATGGCAATACCATAGTACGCACGCTTGGCTCGGCCTTCTTTCGTCTTGGATCGTGCGGCCACAACGCTCTCGTACGACGTCGCTGTGCCCGGCTTGCGGTGCTTGATCGTAGTTGTTGCGCCGGCGCAGGTCGTCAGCTTGTATGTTCTCGTGCTTTGGAAGATGGAGGGTCTCGAGTGAAGAAGTGTCGCCGCAAGACTTTGAGGGACATCGGAAGGACCAGATGATGTTAGATCGATAGGCGTAGGGGTTGCCGCCTCCTTGGTTGTAGGCGGCTGCGACGGAAGGGAATCGGGAGTCGCATCCTCGGAGAAATTGGCAGCGGGTGCCGAACGCTGGATGCGAGAGCTAAAGTCTATAATCTGCTTCTTCAGAGGAGGTTGTTGTGACTCGGGTTCATCGTCGGAATCATCATCTAATAGAAATCCGCTCTTCGTTTTCGGCTTGGGTCGAGTCGGTTCGCGTTCGGTAGGTCGGGCGCGTTTCCCTGCCGGCGGTGATGAAGTGGCAGGGAAGGTTATGGGTGAAGACGCACTCGGCATTTTGGACACTTGCGAGGAATGGTCGAAGAGTAGCCAGTTCGTGATATCGTCCAGGAGTGTGCGGCTTCCCAGATGTCGGAGGTTGCGTCGCTGCGGTGACAATTAATCTTGACAGAGGGAGACGCGACTTGACGCGACCCTGAACGCGTTAAGGGTCTACTCCCACAGTGTCATTTATCTGGTGCTAGATACACACTGTGCAGATGACGTGGGGGTGAGAAATCCAGCAGTTATCGTCGGCATGTGAGGATTGATGCAAAGTTGACGAGTCCAGGTATGGCTCCTCAAGATACCAATAGATGCTTTCTTGACGTAGCTCAACATAATCGAGGATTTTCTTTACTTGACCAAGGCGATACTGTTAGCCTCTGAAGGGTCCCAGACAGACACGGACGTTGCCTTGAACGATGGCACCAATAATCCCTGTTGCACTTGGATTAAATTACCTTCACATCTACATCATCTTTCCGTATTCATACACGTCTCTAAACCCTTTTCATTTTTCTTCACTTCTCGCTGTTGACACCCATCTCCCGCAGGAGGGCCTGATACTCCCTCGCCTCCGCCACCATCTCATCCATGCTCCTCGCCTTCCTCATCGCATCTTCGATTCTCGCAAACTTGCCACCGGGTTCCGGTCTCCTGCCCAGCTCCGCATCCCACAGCTTTCCTCCGACGTTGCCATCTTCATTTGCCATCTGCTCGTAAATCTCGTCCCGCGGGCCCGTCCCGTCTTTGCCTGTCTCGCCCGGGATGCGCGGGATGATGTGCACGTGAACGTGCGACACCGTCTGCCCGGCGTCGGCGCCGTCCTGCACAGCAATGTTGAACGACCCGGCTTCCGGTGCTGCTGGCGAGTCTTCCGATGAAGGGAAGTAGCGTCGCGCGAGCATTTTCTGGATGAGCTGGGTGGTGGTGAGGAGGTCCGTGATCTCTGCCGGAGGCAGGTCCGTAAGACGCTTGTGAGGCTTGAGGGGGCAGATGAGGACGTGGCCCGGGAGGAGGGGCTTAAGATTCACGAGCGCGAACGAGTGAGCCGTCTTGAAGAAGACCTGTGATGCGTTAGTCGTGAAGATATTCACAGCCCAGAACGACCAGCGAGTTTGAGCCATGCAGGGACTCGTGAATGAGATTCCCTGCCGAGTGAGAGTGTCGCCTTACCTGCCCAGTGACCTCGAACGGCCCAAAGTGAATCTTCTCCTGCGAGCTCATCTTTCGTCGACAATCGGTGTAGCGTGCCCTGGCAATTCTAGCAGCGAATGATCTCGTACTGTACATAACCAATTATAACGGGATTGCACGGAGTATGTGGTAAATGTGCCAGGTGCTTATTGAATCAGTGTTGATCGTGGCTCAAGGGTGGCAACGAAGTGAAGTGGAGCAGAACTCAACCGAGGAAATTGTTAGCAGCATCGATGAAATATTGTGGCGTCATCAACAGCAACGAAACTAAACTCTCAATCGGCGAGCCAAAAAAACATGACAATGCTAGCAGGAAATGTCTCACAACACCAGAAAAGAAATGCCAGATTATCGAAGAGAGGCGTCAGAGATGAATGGTATTTTGAGTTCCCGCCGCCCAATGTTTAATTTGACCCTCATAGATCCCTCAGTCCTCTAATAGTACAGAATTACACGCTTGGATAAACGACCGATCCATTATTGTGCCAGAACCTTCTCTTGGGTGGTGAAAAGCTTTGCTTGCTGACCCGCAAAGAACTTCTTGGACTCGGCGCAGCGCTCGCTCTTGCACCCAGGGCAGCGAAGCTCCATCTGCGGCGAGCAAGAGATGCCGCTGTCGAGGTGCGCCTTGGCGATATCGGCCAGGGCCTTGATGAATACAGGGCTGCCGTTCAGACTCTCGACACGCTTGACGGTTTCGGGCGAACCAGAATCTCCAATGACCTCCAGGTCCAACTCGTACAGAGTCTCAATATGGTCGGACGTGAAGGCGATGGGAATAAGCACCAGGTCCTTCTGACCCTTGTGAATGTAGTTCTCGACCGAGTCCGAGGTTTGCGGGCCCAGCCAAGCGGAGGGTCCGACCTGCGATTGCCAGCACAGGCGGTAGGGGTTAGAAAACTTGAGGCGCTGCATGACGGCGTAGACGGTGGCGGCGACCTCGGCAGGGTAGGGGTCGCCTCTGTTCACCACGGACATGGGCAAGCTGTGTGCCGAGAACAGCAGCACGACATCCTTCCGCCTCTCCTCGGGGTATTCTGCGAGCTTCGCCTCGATATTTTGCGCAAACGCCTCCACCAAGCCGGGATGGACGGGCCATCTGTCAATCACACTCCACGAAATGGTGCCGTCGCCCGGAGTGGCCTCCTGCGCCGACTTGCCCTCCAATCTTTGCCGCCACTTCCAGAGCTCGTTGATGCTGCTTCCCGTGGTCGAGCACGAGTATTGTGGGTATTGCGTAAAGGCGACGGCTCTTCCGCCCTTTCCGCCACCAAAGCCATCCTCCAACAGTTTGTTGTACATCTCCTCGGTCAACGGATCGGCGTAGCGGAACGCGACGTAAGGCTTATGCGGCGCCGTCTCCGGGGAGATCTCGTCGAGGATCTTGCACATTTCGGCGCTCTGGTACTCGGACCACTTGCGAATCGGGGAGCCGCCACCAATCTCTGCGTACTGCTTCTGGATCTTGGGGGTTCTGCGCTTCGAGATGAAGGGGCCAAGGTAGTTTTGGTAGCGTCCGAGAGGAATCAAGTCGCCGTCAGCCTGTAGATGGTCAGCTTCTGTTGCAGAGCGCAATCGGACGGGCGTCGTACGAAAAGTCGGCTGAGGAAGTCCCCAACTTCGTCTGTCGTAGAGGGGCCGCCCATGTTGAGGAACACCATCGCCGTCGGGCCCTTGGATCCCGCGGAGTTTTGCGTAACCGGAGGGACAGTAGCCATTAACCTCGATTGAGATCTCGACTGCTTCGGCAGCGCCGTGGCAAGGGGAGCCACGCCATGACGCGCAGAGGTTGTCGCCTTGGACAAGCTCCTGGAAAGCTGCCCTGTTGAGTACTTGAGCGCCATTGCTCGATAATAACGGCAGGAAATGTCGTGAACTGCGCAGAGGACACGGATTGAGGCAAGTTGTTTTGGAAGGTTTAATGTGCTCTGGCAGAAATCGCAGCTGTGGCGATCATGAACCCCTGTTAGACATGGTCGATGCTGGCGAGACCAGGTGGGCTTATAGCTTCGATGACGAAGGAAATCCCGATCTGGGCCAGCTCGGGGTTCGGTACACTCGTATCCCTGCAGGCCCGAGGTAATACAGAAGTACTTCTGAAACAGGGGCTTTCTCGCGTATTTCTAGAGGGTTGCCAGGTAGCGACTTAGCCCAGCCTTCATGAACCAATCAGAGCATGCGTAATCCGAATACTTGTAGGGCGTCACGACCATAGTCTCTCGACACTGACGGAAGTGAAATATCTAGTTATCGAGTGTCGCGATGCCAACAATGGAGTTGCTCTAGTACTCGGTCTTTAAATTTCCAATCCGCCGTGTTTGCCCTCGCGTCCCGTCGTCGTCTATGTCCATTTCGCCTGCAGTTTGTCTTGACGTGGTGGTGAAACTGCTCGAACCAATGGGAACGCATCAGTTTTAATGAGTGGATCCAATCATCGCTAGGGTCACGTGGTCGCGTGCCCAAGCTCCAACGCGCTGTAGCTCCCCTGAAGCTCGTAGGTCCCCCTTGTCGCGTCTGCTGCCTAGCTACTGTGGGTAGGCTGCCTTGAGACAACAACCACAACCGAGGCACTGTTCAACACAGCCATCTCTTTCACCCTCGCATCAACATCATTTCTTCTCTTTGAATCCACTGCACTGATATTAATATGGCCGAGCGTGAAGGGTACCGCAGAGATGATGATGAGGAAGAGGGCGAAGAGGAGCTCGATGAGACCGTAAGTAATACCGTGCCAGAGCTATCCACTTACAACTGACCTTTCCCAGGACTACAAGACTCAGAAAGATGCTGTGATATTCGCAATTGACGTCAGTAATTCTATGCTGCAGCCACCTCCAGCGTCCAACTCGAAGAAAGCAGACAAGGATAGCCCTATGCAGGCTGCCTTGAAATGCGCCTACCAGTTGATGCAGCAGCGCATCATCTCCCACCCCAAAGATATGATGGGCGTTCTCTTCTTCGGCACCGAGAAGACCAAGAATGATGTTGAGTTCGAAGCGGAAACGGGGAAGACTAGCCAAGGCTATCCGCATTGCTACATCTTTACTGATTTGGATGTTCCCGCCGCAGAGGACGTCAAGGCGCTGCGGACGCTTGTCGGAGCCGACGGAGAGGAAGCCGAGGACGAGGACGGCGTCTTGGTACCCAGCGATGAAGGCGTCCTGATGTCGAACGTCTTTTTCTGTGCGAACTCGTTGTTCACCACCAAGGCACCTAATTTTGGCAGCAGACGTCTGTTCATCATCACCGACAACGACGATCCCCACGGGGGTGACAAAGAGGCCAAGGCTGGTGCTGCGGTGCGTGCAAAAGACTTGTACGACCTCGGCGTTGTTATCGAGCTGTTCCCAATCACTAGGGATGACAACAAGTTCGACATCAGCAAGTTCTACGATGTAAAGAACGTGAGCCTTGCGCTATCGCAATCGCTAACAGATGCAGGACATTATCTATCGGGACCAATCCTCCGAGGCAAACCTGGCCGAAGTTCGCAGCTCCAAGTCAGGGGACGGCCTCTCTCTTCTCAACTCCCTCGTCTCCAACATCACTTCCAAAGGGACGGCCAAACGCTCACTGTTCTCGAACCTTCCTTTCGAGATCGCGCCCGGGCTAAAGATATCGGTCAAGGGCTACAACATTCTTCACCGTCAGACCCCGGCCAGAACATCCTACATCTGGACTGAGGGTTCAAAGCTCCAGTTCGCAGTCAGCGAGACGACCAAAACGACGGCAGACGAAAATGCCCGACCAATAAAGAAGGTGGAATTCAGAAAGGCTTTCAAGTTTGGGGGGGAGTACGTCCACTTCAAGACGGAAGAGCAGAAGTCTTTGAAGGACTTTGGCCAGCCCGTCATCCGCATCATCGGCTTCAAGCCGCGAGAACTGCTGCCATTCTGGGCCAGCGTGAAGAAATCCACCTTCATCTTTCCCTCGGAGGAGGACTACGTTGGCTCGACGCGCGTTTTCACTGCTCTTTGGCAGAAGCTTCTCGACAGCAAAAAGATTGCCGTGGCGTGGTGCATCACACGTGCCAACGCCAAGCCGATCCTCGCCGCCATCATACCTTCGCCGGAAAAGACGGAGGACGAATCGGCCACACCGTTCCTCCCGGCTGGTCTATGGCTTCATCCGCTTCCATTCGCCGACGATCTGCGCAGCGGCCCCGATCCGCCGAAGGAGCTTGTTCGAAGCTCCAACGAGCTTACGGATCGCATGCGCATCATCGTCCAGCAACTGCAGCTGCCCAAGGCCATGTTCAACCCCAAAAAGTATCCCAATCCGTCGCTGCAGTGGCACTACAAGATTCTCCAAGCCATTGCCCTGGACGACGAGGTGCCCGAGCAGCCCGAAGATGCAACCCAGCCAAAGTACAAGGCTATCAGCAAGCGTGCTGGCGGGTACCTGGACGACTGGGCCGAAACACTGGAGGATGAGGTCAAGTTTACATTGGCCAAACAAGCCATCAAGCGCGACGCGGATGAAGAGCTCGACGAGAAACCCGCCAAGCGGGCGAGGACCACGGCGAAGGCCGCGCCAGCTTCTGGCTCTTCCATGACGGCGGCACAGCTCAGGCAACTCGTCGAAGAAGGCAAGTTGGGCAAGATGGTTGTTGCCGCTTTGAAAGACATCCTCGCCGCAAAGGGGTTGAGCACGGCAGGCAAGAAGGCCGAGTTAGTTGAGAGGATCGAAGAATGGGTTGAGCAAAACGCGTGAGACGAGCGAAGCACGATGTTTACGACGAAGATGTATAGTACAAGTGGTTATGATCTGTTTTCATGCGCTTGGTAGTGCAAGCAAAAATTGAATTGTGCTCGACCTTGCATGCTACTGGCATGATTTCACGAGAGACCGGACACTAGTGAGCACATAGCGACATTCAGTTCCGAAAGAGAGTGTTTGTAAAGGACGCAATACAGGGTTGATGAAGGATGTGATTTCTTGGAAGCGGATACCCAAGTGAAATGGAGTACTGCAATGAAGGCAACAGAGCGTCAAGACCAATACGAACAAGCAAGGACACGGGTAGAGTTGGGCACTGAACACTATCCCCATGATGAATGCTGTAAGGGATGGCCCTAGGGTGAGGAAGAAGGCTGACTTCGTATCAGCAAGATATGGTCTGATGATATCATGATAACAAGCTGAGGACTATTCCACAAACGACGACAACACGTCAACGCTCAATGCTCAATTTTGGGGCAACATCAATTACTCTAGAACATCTAGAGATTCTAGTTCGCAACCATTCCTTCGTATGTTGTTCTTGGCCCACATGTTCGTTTCGCCAACACGTCCAACTTGCTTATTCTAGGACATCCTCACTCCTGCACATTACAGTTGACTCACCTCGACTCTCAATGTTTTTTTGATCTCTTGCGGGTGTGGAGAGCTTCCATTATGCGTTTAGGAGAAACAACAAACATTTAGCCATGTTGTATGAACAGATGCCCTGACAATGGCCGACTGAATAATGTATGAGCAAGTGTTGCCTGTCACTCATTCAACTTGACTTTTTGATGCCACCGGTGAATTCTTGGTCGCCATCTCACACCCCCCAAGAAATTCTTTCACTCTTTAATTGCCCTCTTTAATTGCCAAACAAACAGGTCTTGTTTTTTTTTTTTTGCCATTGGACAATCAGAAACTCGTTTCGTTTCGTTTCACAAACATTCTTCCCTAGTCTTTGGAACAGCGTCAACAGCTGATAGCATGTTTTCTCTATCTATTTGGGTGTTTCTGGTTATACCATTGCTCCTCCCCGTCTCGAACGCCCTCCACATCACGAACCACACCATCGACAAGTTCATACTCTCGAATTATGATTACGTCGTCGTTGGCGGTGGTCTATCGGGCCTTGTCGTCGCGAACCGCCTGAGCGAGAACCCAAACAGTACCTCGCTCCCTACCCGAACTGCCTCGCGCAAGCTAACGTCGACAAGCAACCGTGCTGATTATTGAGGCCGGTGAGCTGTGAGTCAACCCCCCGGGCACTCATGGTGTTCTAACGCATCTGACAAATATTCCAGCGATCGTCGCGAAGATTTCATCGTCACACCGGGCTACATCGGGCGCTCTCATCCCACCCCTTACGGCCACAGTTTGACCACGACACCTCAGACTTTCCTCGATGGGAAGACGCGGGACATTAGCCAGGGCAAAGTCATCGGCGGCGGGTCCGTTATGAACGGGATGTGCTGGACACGAGGCTCGGCTGCCGACTTCAACGCCTGGGAAGAGCTCGGGAACCCGGGTTGGGGCTGGGATGGGCTCCTGCCGTATTTCAAAAAGGTGAGAAGCGTCCAATGCTCAACGGCTCTCGGTGCTCACACGAAAAAGGTTGAGAGGTACACGACAAACGTCGACGAAGCGCGGCGAAATAGCTCCAACATCCACCCGGACATGGCAGTTCATGGAACCGACGGTTTGGTGGATGTCGCCTACCCTGAATACTTCTATAACCAGTCTGGTAGGACTTCTTGTTGGAAAAACACATCACTTCTTTCATCTCTGACACGTCATAGACAACGTTCTGCGAGGGCTGTCAGAGATTGGCATTGCCATCTCCCGTGACGTGAACGCAGGCGATCCGACGGGCGCTATGATCGTGCCGTCCAGCATGTCGCCGACCAACCAGACTCGATCGGACGCGAGAACGGGCTATTTCGACTCGTCCATACATCGTCCGAATCTCCACGTCGTCACTGGACACACGGCGACACGTTTACTCGTGGGACTGCCTGATTCCACCGGCCGTCGGGAGAATCTTAGAATCTTAGGGGTCGAAGTAGGTCTCCTTGAGCCCAGGCTACCTCGCTTTCTCACTGACCGCAACAGTTCTCTTCGGGCTCTCCTAATTTCGTGAGAGCAGTGACGGCAAATCGGGAAGTTGTCCTTGCTGCGGGCGCGATACAGTCTCCCATCTTGATGCAGGTTTCGGGTATTGGTCCGCGGCAAGTCTTGGAGTCTCTGAATATCACAGTCCAGATGGACTTGGCGGGTGTTGGGAACAACTTTCAGGATCATCCCATGGTTCAGTTCCCTTTTGAATGTAGGTCTATATCTAACCGTGAAACTTGCCCGCCCAGCTAACCCAACAGACTCCAACTCTTCAGTCTTTACCTCCCAAGACCTCACAGGCGACGACTTTACGGCCGCTCTAGACACATTTCTTGTCAACAAGACAGGTATTTCGCACCTCCTTGTCTCGTATTTCAACCTAATCTGACCCTTCACAGGTCCCATGACAGCACCCTTAATCAACACCATCGCGTTCCCCTCGCTCCTAAACCACCTGGAATCTCGTCCCCTCATCTCCCAGGCCCGGAACCAGTCCTTCGACTTCCTCCCCGTCGACACGCCACCCGCCGTGCGCGAGGGCTACCTCCGCCAGAGACGCCTCCTGCTCTCCCACCTCTCCCGCAAGGACATCGGCGCCTACGAGCTCCTCGCCGCGTCGTGGGGCCAGATTTCCATCGCCAGCCAGAAACCCCTCTCGCGAGGCACCGTCCGGCCTTCCTCGCCGTCCGCGTTCGACGCACCCCTCGTCGACCCGCGGTACTGCGCCGACCCGCTCGACTGCGCCATCATCCGCCTCGGGCTGCAGCTCTCGCAGAAACTCATGCGCACGGCGGCCATGGCGCCTCTGCTTCCGGTCGTCGACGCGCAGTTCAGCTCGGCGGATGAGGGTGCGCTCGTGGAGGCGCTCAAGGCGCGCGTGGGCACGGAGTACCACCCCAGCGGGACGACGAGCATGATGCCGCGAGACTTGGGCGGTGTTGTGAGCCCGGAGCTGACGGTCTACGGCACGTGTAATCTACGCGTGGTGGATGCGGGGGTCATGCCGATGATTCCGGGGGGTCATATCCAGGCTGCGGTGTACGCTGTTGCGGAGAAGGTGAGTCCTCATCATTCGTGACCGGGAGTTGTGCTGACTGTGGCAGGCTGCGGATATCATCAAGGCTTCGAGATCTGACGATTGTGCGGGGGGCAGGCCCAAGTGGCCGCCCGTTCAGAAGAAGGCGAGGGCACGTAGATGATGGGACGGCGGCAATAATGGGTCAGTAATAAGCGAGGAATCGGGCCAGACGAGATAGAAGTCCAGTCATAGATTCGCTCTAATCAATATTCTCTGCATTGATCACACTTGTTTTTGTCGGCTGGTCTTCTCGAGCGAGGCCACTCTCTAGACGAGGGCAGGTTGATTCGAAGAAAACGACCGATAGCTGTCCTTCAAACGATGACGACGGGCTCCCCACGTCCTTCTAGCAATTTGCCCATGTCACTTTGTATACGAGGCGTCGGAAACCGAATTCCAGCGGAGGTAGAGAAACAAGGGTCTACCCAGAAACGCCCCATCACGAAGTTCCATTAAACTTGAATTGCTTCAGGCTCGTCCGAACCTTATACCCATGTCACAGCCGGTACCCTGTCAACCTCGGGCTATTCCAGGGCCTCGGTATTCCTCATAAGCTTTTTCGGTTGTATCAACCAAAAGAGTCTGATGCGTAAGGGCCGACCGGCAGATCGTGGACTCTGTTTGTGTGAGATCGTTCCATCGGTGCGCCCCCCGCCCCACGGGCCGGGACAAATCGTCCTTCCGGCCCGAGACTAGTTCCCGACGCCGCGGCTCCATCTCGGCGCGGCATTGGTAGGTATCACTATCGGCAGCTGTGAGGAGAACCGCTTTCAGCTCCACCGTAGACCGCCACCGTCGTAGATACTGTCATAGAACTCCAGGGCTCTCCAGGGCTCTACACATCTCGACATTTGCACAGCTGCGGAGCCAGGTCGAGCTGCGAGTGCAACAATCACCTGTTCGACATGGAACAGCGGAAACCAAGACTGCACAATGAGGTGTACCCCTTCATCTATCCCTCCAAGTTCAAAGGTTCACTAAAGGGAGAAGTGGCGGTAGTAACAGGTGAGTGTGCGGGAAGCAGAGTGGTTCATGTGACCGGCGGACGGGAACCTCAATCATCACAGGATCTACCGGAACCATAGGTCGCGCCATTGCCGAGTGCTTCTCTACCGCCGGCGCAAGCTTGGTTCTCACATACAACCGAACACCGCCGAGCGAGGCTTTCAGACAGACATGTCTGCAACTGGGTGCTGGTGCAGTCACCTTTATCCAGTGCAATGTCTCGAATCTGGAAAGCTGCCGGAACCTCATCGAGCAGGTGCGCATTCCCACCCCTCACTTTGGATACGTTCTCATCTCGTATACAATAGACGGAACAGCAGTTTGAAAAAGTCGACATCCTCATCAATAACGCTGGCGTAGAGGGCGTCGGCCCCGTGAGCCAAACCCCCCTCCCCCTTCGCCATCTCGCGCAACTGACACGTCATGCAAAGATGCATACCCAAGACCCTCAGAAGCTCGCCGACGACATCGCCGCGAACCTCCACGGACCAATGTACCTGATGCGATTCGCGATGCCAAGCTTCATAAAAACCGGCTGCGGCTGCGTTTTCAACATCGCCTCGCGGGGCGGCACCGTCGACATGCCCTTCAACAGCACGTATTCCACCGGCAAGGCCGCGCTCATCCGCCTGACGAGCGCCTGGCAGGCGGAACTGGACATCATGGGCCACCGCGACGTCCACTTGTACGCCGTACATCCGGGCGCGGTGGTTTCGGGCCTCGCGTCTGCAGGTGCGTGCGATGTTCACCCACCTTTTGCAATGCGCCTCTGAACTGACACCCGTGTCCAAAAGATGCTCTGAGTGAGAAACTGGGCGCCTACCCCCGCGTCGCGGAGAAGTTTGCCGACATGCTCCGAAACTTCAAGGACTCGCCGCACCTCTGCGGCATGGCGCTGGTGGCGCTGGCCAACGGCGTGGCCAAGGGCGTCTTGAGGGGCCGGTACGTCGACGTCCAGCAGGACTTGGAGGATGTCCTGTCCCAGGCGGCGGCGCTGGAGGAGAACCCTGACTTGTACAAGTTGCACACCTCGTTCCTCGGTGGGTTGGCGAATGACGGCGGTACCGAGAACGCTGCTGCTGAAAAGCCCTTTGATTTTCCAGGCTACGCCTCTTAGGCGGTTGTTGGCGACGGTTTTGTTGACACACCGGCGTGTGAGTGTAGGTCAAGTTTGTCGGGTTACACGAGATGGTTGTGCCTGTTGAGCAACGTTCATAACTTCGTTTGGATTGTTGCTCGTCAAATTCTGGAAACATACGAAAGTTGGCCATGTCAGCGTTCAGTAATCATGTCAGCCATACCCGGTTGATGATGTCCCAGAGATCTAAACCATGTGACTGAATGATTTATATGACTTGATCCATCGTGTTCTTCATGGATCGGCTCAAGCAAACCTCCACATGTGGGTCAGGTATTCATTTCAGTCAGTCAGTCTGCTTTCTCGGCAAAAGATATCGCCAATCTCCTTAGCCCTGATATCGCCTCTCTCAGATAATTGGGCTTCAAACTGAAGATGGAATAACATGATGGAGATACCAAGTCATTTGCATGTCGTTGCTCTGACTTGCATCAAATTTGCTGTCAAGCTTGCCAGGCAGAAACAGGCACCTCAGCTTGACGATAGAGGCAAGGGGATGGCCGAGCCTTTGATCGCGTCCATTAGATACGTCAAGAACTCAACTCGGCACCCCATTTCCCAGCCTACTCATGACTGCCTAGACTAGAAGAAGGGCAAGTCGGCGACCTTGGCAGAATATGAAAGGGTGGTCCTCGCGAACCCATCACCAAAATCACCAACTTCATGGCCCCCCTTTCAAGAGTTGCAATGACGAGCACCAAGGCAGTCCAGCCGCATCGTGGGCCATGACGCGCATATACCCGATGAATTTCTGACCCTACACGAACACGCTCATCCTTTGGTCGGGCATCACCACGCATATCGCTGACTTGTTACCCCCCGGTCGACGATCCAATATCGCCCGCGGACTGGATTCCGGTCACCGCCAATGGCGCGCTTACCATGGAGCACAACCCGTCACGGGGATCCACGCCCGGGTCTCGCTGCTTCTCCTCTCCCAACAGTCTGCCCTCGGTCCATGTCAGCTGTTCAATCTCTCCAATTCAGCCGCTTCAGCCGCCCAAGACGGGCAAGACGGGCAAGACGGGCAATGATGCCGCGCAGGTCTTACTGCTTGAGCAGAATTTCTACTGGAATAAGCAAGCGAGCGAGTCCCGAGCCTGCTTGCAGTAAGGTAGTTATGCGGTGTGCACGACAAAAAAAGGGCACATTCCTCGAGGCCGGGCCCAGCCCTCCTCGCTTCATCACGCGCATTTCCCATTCGCGAGCTCGGGAAATGTGCGCCCCTCCATACGTACGTCTTGCATCGATATTTGAGCTTGCACATCGTTTCCCGGATGTCGTGGACGTCGGAGAGCTCTGGGATGTGAGACAGGCATGGAGAGGAGTGATATCGTGGCCTTCGAACCCGACACAGGATTCTCGGCCGCCGTCCACTTGGTTAATAGAAGTAGTGGCGCACTCGAATAACGCATAACACGGATCTTAACACGGATCTGTTCCTAAGAAAAAAATCCGTGATGATTCTCGTCGTAATTATGGAAATTCATTTGGCTCGCGGCGTTGGGGGCTGAAGTGACTCCTCCAGGGATGCCAGAGCAAAGTGGCTGACAGGGTATGGAATCAAGGGGGCTTCGGGTTGAGGGACGGCTCTTGGAAGGCGACGGTAAACAGGCACTCAAGGCACAGCATGCCGCATGTCTCAACTCTAAGAGCGCCGCGTCTACTGTTCTGGCAATTCTTGGCATCGATCAACCCCTCGCAGGGCTCGAGGAATCGCATAGGACCATTCTCGTACTGTGTCATCCTCAATCGAGCGCCTCGGAGGAAATGACGTCCTGATGAGTTGCAGAACAGAGAAGGGGGGGAGTGCCACTCGTCCATATCTCGCGTCCAAAGCCGTATGAGCAGCATATGCGAGCCATTTGTCATGCTTGAAGCTGGATAGTCTTTGCAGACGCCCGTCTCCCTGAATATGGGCTTTTGCTTTGCGCCAATACAAGTAGACAGCCAGTGACGTACTGACCGACCACTGCGATTCCGGAGGCTGGTCACATGATGACTCCTAGGTTGATGCGGTGTCTCACTTGGCCGAGATTCCAGGAACGCTAAAGTCAAATCATTGCAGCTCATGAAGCAGCGAGCCGGTACGATGGGCGAAGGCTGCCGGAACGAGAAAAAACCGACAAACTGTTTTTTTTTTTTTTTGGCGGGCCTTGCTTTGCGCTGAGGATGGAAATCTCTGGGTTGCAATCGGGACTATCGAGGTTTCTTGCTGCATACCTAGAGTACCAAAGCCCCTGCTTAATGGTGCGCCGCCCGTCACATCTTCGGGGCGGCGGCCACAGGTCCGGAAAATCTGAGATTACCAAGGGTTGAGTGAAGCAGATGAACCTATGACCTTCGGTCCGCGGCTGCCAGCTGAGAGTCAACACGAAAATCATCGGGGGACAGACTCTCGGGGAGGCGGACTCGACCCCGAGATTGACCAGCTCCACCGCGCTCTTGCTGCATATGACAGAGTTACTCTTTGAGTGGGAGAGATGCAGTGATTTGCGATATCACTGCGTTGCGCTTTGCCATCTGAAGGCGCCATGGTCTTGACGAGTGCGTGGTATTGCGACCTTCGCTGATGATAGTATCCAAGAAAAATGGTGGACGCGCTGTCCGCCAGGGGAGGGCCGACAAAACCTGCTGGCTAGTATTGCCGGTCCCGATCATGGCCCCCTTGCTACAAGACTGTCCTCGGAAAACGAAGTCAGGCAGGTTTGCATGGTGGTGTCGAAGGTGTGGTGAGATGAAAGCTTGGGAGACCAGGGTTCGGATTCGAATGCGTGGACCAAGGTGCATTCGTACCTTCCAAGTGTGCATACGAATGTTATCGCGACGAGCTTACCTAAGGCAGCCTCTCTTATCCACCTGGTACGGACTCTAATATTAGGGTCCGGAGGTGGTTAGCGGTCGAGGTACATGGCTGTAGGGCGTACCTTGGGTGCAAACCCACCTACCTAACTGGGTAGTTGCGAGCTGTAGGTACCTACTCAAGGTACCTAGGCACGCAATGTCTACCTGCGAGCTGGCTGTGAGACTGCCTCAGATGCAGGAATTCCAGTGGCGCTTGCCCAAATTTCCCATGTTCTGTAAAATGGGAAAGACACAAGCAGCATCTACGTACCTGCCTTCCCCAATCTCCAACCTCTTCCCAAGCAACAGGTAAGGATGCGAAGACGCTGTCTCGTCGTTCTTGTGTAACCATCGTTCGTTGTCTCTCCCTTTCCCAAGACATTCTATACATTGTCTGTTCAAGACCCGAGTCATTATCTCGGACTTGAAACCCAGCGTTGCTCATTGGTCCGCACCAAACTCCGTCACGTTCTCGCAGCTCAAAACGTCGTCGCTATCTCGTTCGTCGTCATCATCGCGATACCATCCATCTGAGACAATTAGACACCAAGCCACGCCACCGCCGCTGCCAGAGTCACCGGAGACTGTCACCTACTGTAGAGTCCCGAGGCTAGAGACAGGCACCAGAGACCAGAGACCAGAGACACGAGAGACGAGAGACGAGAGACGGCCGAGGTGTGCAAGGGTACGGAGTACAGGGAACTGGCAACCGCCTTGCGTGGGTGCGACCGCGCCTTGGCTGCCCTGTCTCTGCGTTGATCTACGTGTTCAGCAACACAAACCACACTACTCCGAACAGACGGACGAAAACCGTACCTATCAAAGTCGCATCATCCTCTGCAGACTCTATCGCCGACTGTGTACTGGGGGTACCCGGCCGTCGAGACCCTCCTCTTCACCTGCCCTATTCTCTGCTACGCCCCGAACGGTATACTAAGCGATGTTGCACCTGGGAACGTGTCAGTGTTCTTGCAAACACCACCAGTGATGGATTTCGGGGATACATTGACTCGTCGTCAGGAGAGCCGGGAACCTTCAGTGCGGGCAGATCCGCCCGTCCCCAGGATGTGTGTCTCTGGCCGTGCTCTGCCCCCCTCTTTTTCTTCGTCCCAAGACTCGGCCTTGACCGCCAGCCATGGCCTGGCGGAGCTCCCCTGACTAAATCATCCCGTCTGCAAGAATGCCTCCAGTATACCGATCATCACCCTCTGGAATCTGCTCGGTCAACTGCCGGCGGACCGATCCCCAGCGAGGCTTGCTCTTTGCTTTCTTTTCCGTTTCACGACCAAGTGTAATTATACGGCTGGCACCTTGTCAACTGTCGGTCGGATTCGCCTTGCCGAGCAAATCGAAAAGCTTAAGGTCAGCTTTGCATAGCCAGCGTTTGAAGCAAGCTGTCATGCTACGTTGCTTCATATTGATATGCGTTCCCGGCCAGGGTTTGCCGCCCCCTGCCTACGAGCTACGCTTGCGCCTACGCATTATAGCCTCGACCGAAGCCTATCGGCCGACCGAATCTGGATAAAGATCGGTCGATTTGCTGCTCGGAAGCATGGCAGTTCCGGCAGACGGACCGAGATGCAAGAAGGCGGCCAAGCCAACCAAGAGAGAGACCTTGCAGTTTGACCTCGAGAACCCAAAGCGACCACAGAGGCTCGTCCGGTCCCAGGGACGAGCAACGACATGGATGCTTTGGCTGCATTCCACGCGGTATTGCTCTTGTTTAGTTTGGCATGGGTCCCCATTACATGGCAAACTCACCAGGCGCTACAGTTACAGATTACAACATCTGGTCACCGTTCTCGTCTTGTCGCGTCCATAACCAGACCGTTTGGCTCGTCATGTCTTGTTACCTGTCAAGGCCACCGACCAATTCCTCCACCTCTCCTTGACGGGTCACTCCTTCGCCTCGGGCACATCCAGGCGCTAACATCCGGAAACCGCTGGAAGATCAGCTACGGACGTCTGCGGGAGTTCTACGCCCAGATCCAGGCCGCATTGTTACAGTAAGCGACGCAGACTAGGATGTGATGGCGCAAGAACATGCCCGGCTGCAACGTACCCTGCCGGTATTCTCACAGACAAGCCGGGGCGCTTCGATTGCCACTGGATGACGATAATTAGTTGGGCACATTCCGCCCTGCTTCTCCGCCCAATGTTCCACCACAGCCGTTCCCGCTGATAAAAAAACCGTTCAAAAAAAGATCCATGTGCCAGGATTTGCAACTGAGGAGAAGCGACCCCAGCCATGAACCATGCGGGGCCACCGGCCGAACTACAAGATTGATACGGACAAGTACGTTCTGGGCCTACGGATACCCAGCCAGTTTTTCGGACCAGAATTCAACCATCTCGACTGTACATTCCTCCTCACACGTGTACGTCTGGCGAACCATCGAGCACATCACGGTCGAGCGGGACAGTTGCCTTCTCCTCAGCAAAACCTCGAAAACATGCTGTCCGCCAGACGTCTGCAACTCGTCAAAATAATGTCCAGAATCACCTAAATTATTCGGAAGGCGGGGACTCTGCGCGCAATGTTGCCTTTGATGGCGAGTTACTCGCATCTCCATGTATTGGAGCTGTCCGAATGTCGTTCCAGCTTCGAGGCATCGACCTTGACCTGGCTTGCGGTGCTATGTATTAGTACGGAAGTACGCCGCCGCCGCCTCCACCGCTCGCTATGCCATATGTCTACGGACACATGCAGCAACCCCTCCCGCCAATGCCTGCTCTATATTTCTTCTGGCGCGTGGGGTTGATCAGAGACATGGGGCCTAGGTGTGGCCGAAGGGAATACGTACTGGGCTCTCGCAGCGGCAAGTCTCCCACCAGCTCACACGCTCGCCGCAAGCCGGACAAGAACGTCGTTGACCGGATGGGTCGACTGTATCGTCCGGTTGTGCCAACTGTACCGGCATATCATTATCCAACCCAACCAAAAGCTCGGAAGACGGCCAAGAGCACCTGGTGCATACAAACTCACTACCTGTACAAGTATAACCCTTCCGAGGCTTGCAAGTCAAACGATACTTGGAGAGCCAGCTCGAGAACCGTGGCGAACTGTTCTGAATACGGATACCAAGTACCGATAGAGAGACAACAAGCAAGGGAGAGGCTGGCCAACAATGTTAGGTAGTCGGTGACGCCTGGCACACAGTCAGATTGGGCCGACAGCAGCACGGTCGACCCTTATTTACACCCTCTACGGTACATCCAAGTCCATCCACGTCCCTCCCTGCCCCGGCCGCCACGTCGTGGGAACGCGAGCTTCAGACGACCGCCCAGTTGCTTATTGCTTCTTCCCGTCCGTCCATCCCTGGTGCAAGCGGAAAATCCTCCATTCCTGATTCTCTGGACTGCGCCTTTCTTCCCCCAGCTTGCGCGCCGCCTGATTTCCCGTTTTCCCCTGCGACTTTTGTCCCACGAGACTATTAGCAACTGTACGGACACCTACAATACATCAGCTGTCTCTATTCGCGCTCCCCAACTGATCGTTCAAGCTCCAGCCCCCCACCGCCTTCGTTCTCGCCCGCCTTCGAACATATCTCGAGACATAACAATCAGGCGCGCCCGCTTGGGGCTTGAGCCACTCAGTAACACACACATACTGCTCTTGCTTCGCCCATTCACTATCGCCCAAGCACCAGCTACCCGGCTTCTTGCATGTCCTTGGTGTACCGCCCAAGCACTCTTCCGCCGCTTGCAGAGCGTCGACAAACACTAATTACTCGCTCGTGGTAATCGAAGTGCGTCGTAGTTAGCGAACCCTGACAGCGTTCGGCTTTGGTTGTCTGACTGCCCATCTCCTGTTGTCCTCACATCTTGAGCTGCTCCATCACAAGCACACTCGCCCTGGCTGAGCGCGGGTCTCCCAGGAGGGGAATGAGAGGTCGTGGGCGCACCGATTCGTCTTATCCAGGCTGTTGTAGCCCGTATAACATCGCCACCATTCGCCGATTCCGCGGGTCTATAATAGACCCCAACCGTCACCATTTCAGCCCAACTGCGTATCGAGTCTATACTCTCTCCCGCGGAGAATCCAGATGACACTAGAATCGGTTCTCCCGCTCAAACCACGCCCAAGAGGAGGTTTCAGGAAACGATCGCGCCTCCGGAGCGTACATCTGCCCCCTCGATCGCGGCAGATCCTCCGGAGAGGCAACATCTGCCCGGGTCCCAGTCCAGACTTTGTTCCGCATCCCTCGACGACGATGAGCCAAGGCTTTTACTGACAGGCGGCCAAAGCGGCAAGAGACCTTCCAGAGCGATGCGGCCTCCGATGAGATCCAGTATAGCATGTCTGAGGTGCAGGAGATCCAAGATCAAATGCGACAACGACAATTCTGGAGCGCCCTGCGACACTTGTATCAAGGCCGGTCACAAGTGCGAGTTCCCAGACCCCAACCCTTTGCCAGCGAAGCGGTCGGATCCACCGACGGTACCGAAACAGGAAAGAGACGCAGGTCACGATCGCAAGCGCGCGAAGAAGCTCGAAGATTCAGTTCACCCTGATGGAACCGCGAAGGCGCAGGAGGTGCTTTCCATGCCGTATCTCACCGGAGACATCTGGCACCAGCTCTTCGACATATACAAGCTGCACTTCGCTACAGAACTTCCTTTTTTACATCTTCCAACTCTCAAGGGCATCATACATGACAAGGACGTGAGGAAGCCGTCTGCGGAGGATAGCATGATACTCCTGGGCATACTAGCGCTCACGGCGAGATTTCAGACGGAGTTGGTCAAGTATGTCGCGCACCAAAACCACGAAAAGGTCGCTGGACCCAAGAGCCGCGGAGCTCTTCCACGAGCTGACCCTGCAGCTGCTTCCGAGTACTTTGCACTCGCCCTCACGGCCGCTCTGGGTCCGCTGGAATCGGCTTTGACCTCGGCTTCCGTCGTTCGTGTCCAGGCATTCCTAATGCTCGGCCTGTATAAATGGAGTCAGCCAAATGGCGGCCTGGCTGCATGGATGTACGTCGGCGTGGCCATCAGGATGGCACAGGGCCTGAAGCTGGGTTTCGGCGATAAGCCTCGGCGTGGAAAGAGGCATTCGGGAGCTTTACAACAGAAAGTGGCGCCGCCTAGAGATACATGGAAAGACCAAGAAACCCGACGACGTACGATGTTCAGCTGTCTCATACTCGATCGACTCCTCTCGTGTGGATCCGAGCGAGTTTCGATGGTTCGGTCCGAAGACTTACAGATTCAACTTCCGTGCACCGAACACGCCTTCGATCTCGGCCGCGCCGTGTACACCGGATTTCTTAGACAAGTCGGGCAACAAAGGCAAACAGCAATCGACGATAGTGTGCTCAGTCGCTTTGTACAGCTTGCCGACTTTTGGGGAGACATCACAAAGTACAGCTTCGCGGGTGGTCGTCATACGGAGGACCGTCCTCCTTGGGACTCGACGTCGACGTTTTGGCAGCTCAACAACAAGGTCGAGGCTTTCTATCGTGACCTACCTGACGAGTTCACTTGGTCCAGTTCCAACTTTTGGATGCACGACAACAGCATGTACGTGTCGTTGCACATGCTCGGTGCGCTCTGCCGGATCATGCTGCACAGGGAGTTTATTCCCTTCATCGCCCTCAAGTGTCAAAAGCCGGTCGGGCCCCTGGACGAGCCGACATTTGATCCCAACAGCGTACCCGACAAATTCTGGTACGGTAGTGCCGAGCAGGTCTTCAAGGCTGGTAGAGAAATCGTTGATCTCATTAGGACCTGCCGCGACAAACTTCCACACTCCTCTTTGGTCATTTTTGCCATTTGGCAAGCCGCATTTGTTGGCATCTACGCAAGACACTATCCTCACATGGACACGGAGAAGCACATGGTCAGTGTGGAGGAGGTTTATGAACGGGACTCGGGAATCCATCCCGACGCCGGGCAAACGGGCTCCACGGGCATTGCCCTTCTCGCACTAACGAGAGTCGCGCCATATTTCAGCATGGCGTCGAATTACGTCTCCTACTTTAAAGATATGGATCAGTATTTCACCAGGGTTTCGTCGGAATACGCTCAGCGGCACGGGAGGCGAAGCGGCGACGGGCCTCTCAGCATCCGCCTGGGTTCCGGCGGTGGAGGACTGGAGGAATGGAGGGCCAAGGCGGACAGAATCACGAGCAACGGCATCATCGTGGACGAGGACCGGCCTTTGGGGCATGAGGGATCCGACGGTTCGCGTGCGAGCACCCTCGAGAGAGGATCATCGCTGGGCCCCGAGTACGGGAGTTTAGACGGCAGGAGAGATTCCCGCCAGGGACTATCGTCTTGTACGGCCATTAATACGGCAGCGCATTATCACCAGGCAATGGGGGCCGAAGGATATCTCGCAGCCGGCGCTTCACAGCAATCTCCGACGCAAACGTTCACGCCCATGGTAGGGGTCTTGAGCGGCGAAGCCGCTGTTTCTCCGGGTGTCGCGGGTGCCGAGATGGCGAGCATCGAGTCGTACGTCAATCAGCACCAGGGTCAGCGAGTTGGCACTGCATTGGAAGATATTGAGGAGTTCACGGGGCAGATTGTCGGCGAACAAAACATGGGCGAGTGGGACATGCTCAAACCGGCATTCTTCTCGCAAATGGCCGGCGGCAATCCGCTGCCTCGGTTCAGCGAGAACTGTACCTGAGAGATACGGTGTACGATGAGGGGTGGTACTGATGAAGCATTTCTACGAACGATTTAGTCTCGGACTATGTAATTCAAAACCGACATATGACCCATGGGCGGACTGGGATCACGGGAGTCTCCGTCTGGCAAAATTGGGCGTGAATGATGACACGACCTACCTTCCCCATCCGTCATCTGGATTTGCCAGCTGAAACTAGTCAATAAGCAAAGTCTCAACGAAAGCAGCCTTTGGGCGTCGTTCAACCCAGGTCACAAAACTCTGGATGGTACATATTTCGGCGTCAGTCTGCTGTGTTGAAGCCAAGAATGCCAAGGGCATCTCCGACGACCACACTGTCGGGTGCCCCGTTGGAGTTACACGAACCCGTCGGTAATTAAAACACCACGCCATGGCCTCGTGGGTCGGAGCGAAGTGGTTGGGTGGAAGGACGACCAGCGATGGAAGCCAGAGTATGCCACCAGCACGGCACTGGAATTCCAATTCCTGACACAGCTGGCATGCGACCCAATTGCCCGGTACGCTCCCGCGTCGACGCGACCCGCGCCGCGCCCTACATTGGAATGGGAAAGCAGACGAGTGTATGTGTATGTGCGATAGGGAGAGAGAGGGAGAGGCGCTAGAGACGCAAGGCGTGACGAATGGCCATGTCGAGAATGGAGCAATGTCGGACTCCCATTCCATTTGTCTCGCGGATCCCTTGGGCAATGTGAGACCTTTGCGGCACAATCAAGCGTGCTGTAGCACGCCAGTTACGGCAGTCCCAGCAAGGATAACCGAGAGTCATCATCTTCCTTGGTGTCTGCCGGAAATGCGGGATAGAGGCGACGGGATCGGGTCGGGTGGGGACGCCGGTCTCGGAGCCGGATCTTCTCGCGGCTTGGTCACTACGGCAGCCTGCAGAGTACTGCACACACGATGAGTTGCACAGAGGTTGACATGACAGTATGCTTCCTGTTATCCGTACGGGTACGCAGTCCAAACTCCCAAAATAGCGCCTCGCACCAAGACCAGGGAACGCCGACAGGTCGGGTCGAACTCCTCGGCTTGGCTGCGCCAGGGGTCTGCTTCCTTGCGGGTAGATTAGCTTGGTGCCTGCGAGCACCAGCCTTCCACTCGTCTCTTTGGACAGCCGCAGCTCTCGTCTGCAGCATCACGTCTGTCGAATGGGTTTTTGGATTGGCTTCCTACTGGAACACTTGCGCAGAAGAAATAAAAGGCATTTCTTGCTGTCACTTGTTGCCTGAGAGAGGCCACCAACCAACACATCGAAAGGGTCAAGGGTCGGTCGTTTGGCCCAAGACAGCCAACCGAGGTGGGACAAACAGACCATCAAGCGTCAACTTCAGCTGTCAAGAGGAAGGATTCAATTTCACATCGACAATGCAAGCTCAGAGATTCCCTATTCCCCTGTCCTGTCCCGTTGCTAGGCCCGAACGTGGCACAAGCCTGTTTGCACTAGCATCGGTTTTCGCTACTGCCTAACCTCTGGCGCCGTCTTCCTGCAGTCTAAACCCGTTACACCGTACGAAAAGCAAGCTCGCAGGGGCCCTTTACCGGTTACCGACATCGTCCACGCTGCGCTTCTAGACGTGGAGGCGCATGTTGTTGGATCTGCTGGTGGAGAAATCATGGCCCTCGTCCCACTGCATCCTCTCTGGTCCGAGCAGGCAGGCGAGGGGATTCAGGCCACGGTTGATGCACCTAGTGTATTTTTTCTAGCGCTGCGGCCGGGCATGGTACCTTATGCGGAGAGCTTGGGTCCTTTTTGGCGAGGCTGAGTTTCCTGATCCTTTCTTTTGAGCATCTTTTGACATGGCTGGTGGTAGACATATATCATGAGGAAGGACTCAGGACCTTCGCTTTCAGTCTGGTCTCGGGGCACTCCACACACTTTCTACCAGTTGACCTTCAAGCGCCGTTCATTTCCTTGCCTCTCAAGACCTCGAGCATGAAGGCTTCCCTGCTCGCCATCGCGGCCATCGCGACCACTGCCCTGGGAAGTCTCTCTCCGGATCTACCGTTCATCCGCAAACCCCTCGCCAGGCGGAATCTCGGCGGCGTTGAACCGCGCGAGCTAACGAACCCCGACGTCGTTCACAACTGCACCTTCAGACAGCTGCTCGACCACACAGACCCGTCCAAGGGGATCTTTGAGCAGCGGTACTGGTATAACGCGGAGCACTGGGGCGGCCCTGGACATCCCGTCTTCTTGGTCAACGGCGGCGAGTCGGACGCGAGCGAATATACGTACTACCTCAACAACGGGACCATCATGTACCTGTACGCGGAGAAGTACAAGGGCGCCATCGTTCTCCTCGAACGTGTGTTGCTTCCGTCCTTAATCAAGAGTGCAACGAGCCTGCTAACAACAATCTCAGACCGATATTACGGCGCCTCGATCCCGTTCGACACGCTCACCGCCGAAACCTTGCAGTATCACACCGTTCCGCAGGCAATTTACGACAACAAGTACTTTGCCGAAGCCGCTTCCCTCCCGTTTGCCAAAAAGGGCGGCGCCAACGCTGACGATTCGCCCTGGGTTCTCATCGGAGGTAGTTACCCCGGTGCCCTGGCAGCGTGGCAGTCCGTCATCACGCCGGGAGTCTTCGCCGCGCACCACGCGTCGTCGGCGGTGGTACAGGCCATCGAGGACTTTTGGCACTTTTTCACGCCCATCGAAAAGGCGCTGCCGTCCAACTGCTCCGCAGACGTCAAGCGCGTTGTGGCCATGGTCGACAAGGTGCTGGACAAGGGCACCCGCAAGGAGGTCGCGAAAATGAAGGCCCAGTTTGGGTTGGGCAGTCTCCATGACGACGGCGATTTCGCGTACATTTTGTACCAACCGGTCATTTCCTGGGCGGATAACCAGACTGCCGTGTACGAGTTTTGCGACTACCTCGAGACGGGGGGCCACACGCGCAAATCACAAGACTGGGGTGTCGGACGGCAGGGTGCGTGGGAGGGCTACACAAGCTACATGCAGCAGTACTGGAACGACACGTGCGCCCAAGGTGTTTGCGCGTGGAACGCCAAGACGGAGGCTCTCAACGCGACGCATCTGGGAGCAGACCGGGCGTGGCGATGGCAGCTTTGCAACGAGCCGCTTGGGTGGTGGCAGGTCGGGCCGCCCAAGTCCGACGGCAAGAATATCGCGTCGTCGCACATTCGCCCGGAACACGAGAGCAGAGATTGCCCGTTGTATTTCCCGGAGACCAAGGGCTTCAAGTCGGAGATCGAGGAGGGTTTCACGGCGGACATGTTTAACCTATGGACGGGCGGGTGGGACGCGGACTTCCAGAATGTGCTCTTCGTTGACGGGGAGTATGACCCCTGGATCGAGGCGGGTGTCAGCGCGACGTCGAGACCGGGCGGGGTGGTCAAGAGCTCAAAGAGAGTGGAGAGGTATGTCATCAGGAAGGGGATGCATGTACCGGACTTTGACATTATGGGGGGCGAGGAGTATAGGAGGGTGACGAAGAGGTCGGTAGAGGCCATGGGGAGGTGGATCAAGGAGTGGAAGGAGAAGAAGTGAGAAAGGGTTGCATGGATGGCGTTGATAGCATAGCGAGAGAGTTTGGGCGTAGACGAAGCGTGTTACATGTTTGAATTGCTGTCTGTGGTCATTGTTGACGGCGATGGTGATTGTGATCGGTGTTATTGAAGGGCGTAGCATCGAGGAGATGGATTTCCACGTACCACCCGTACACGAATCTCAAAAGGATATCACGAAGCATCCTATTTCGCTGTCAGTGGCGTGTAGTTAAAAATCTATCCCATCCACCAAACAACACCCCCTTGCTTGCAACGTACACCCAGCTGGGAATCCGTGGACAGCCTCCCTGACTAGTCCAAAATGTCAAATCAACAGCGTTCAGTATGCTCATGCTCCTTCTGGGGATGTCCAAGTACAAAAGCAACGGAGCTTGACATCACATTATCCCGGAGCAGAGGAAGGTCCTGGCGTCCGGGTAGTCGGGATGGCCGGAGCCCGGAGTTGAAAAGTCGGAGTTGCGGACGAAAGACAGAGGTGGGGTGTACGTCCGCAGCAGGTCCGCGACAGCACATCCAGATGACACCCTCGTGATTTTTGTCCTGTACACTCTTACCCTGATTGTTGCGTCCACAACAAACCTTGAGTGAGTCTTGGGGGCTGCCGAGATGGACTCCCCTTTGTCAGAGGGTTGGAACTTGTCGTGCCTCGATGAAGCGGAGGAGACATTGCGGAGATGATGCTATCATTACCAATATGTACATAGGCTATATTAAATTAACGCGGAGATGCCAAAGTTTGTGATCGTGGGACATCGGGCTCTGGAGGGGATGTTGGCTCCGAAGGAAGACTGGTTCTGCTGTAGAGGTAAAGTGAGTATGGTCAGCCTCTATATATAAGGCGAGTTGCAGGTGATTAGAAAGATGCTTTAGACCACAAAAGACATCTGAAAAGCTGCACTTCACGACAATGGATCTCAAATCCTTCTTGGGCTCGGCCCTTCTTCTTTCCTTGAGTGCCCCCGTTTTCGGCACGCCTGTTCGACCTCACAACCAATGGCAGAACCTCTCTGACGTTGCCGTCTTCCCGCGCCAGGAGCATACTGGCCTGCTCTTGGAGCCCGACACGATTGCGATTTTCGGGGGCATCATTCCCAACAGTAGCGCGACGCCGATACCCTTCACGACGGTAGACATCGTGCAGTTCTACTCTGTCAAGTCCGACACCTGGCGCACCGTGGCTCCGCTGCCCAGAGCTATGAATCATGTCAATGTGGCCACTGTCAACGGCAAGATCTATGTCTTTGGGGGACTGGACGATGGGGGCGCAGACCAGATGGTTCTGCGAGCGGTGCCGGATGCCTGGGTATATGATGTCGGGACCGACTTGTGGACCACCTTGCCGCCTTTGCCCGACGAACCGAGAGGTATGGCAGCCGTGGGTGTGTACGACGGCAAGATCTTCCTGGCGGGCGGCTTCACGGCGCTGGGGATGCGAGGCCAGGGGCCGCACGCCTCCGTCGCGAACGTCTCCATTTTCGACACAAAGACATCGACGTGGCTCCCTGTTCCCGACCAGGCGAAGTTCCTACCCGTTCCTCGCGATCACGCGGGCTACGCCGTGTTCAACAGCAAGATGTACGTCGTAGGCGGCTTCGAACACGGCGCGCCGAACCCTCGGAGCACTGTCTTCGTGCTCGACTTGGCCAACGTCGAGAAGGGATGGACGACGAGTGAGGCGCTGATGCCGAGAGCTAGAGGCGGGTTCGCGTTTGCGGTTGCGGGAGGCAAGCTGTACACTCTCGGTGGAGAGGGGAATCCAGATGTCCCGAGCGGAGTTTACAACGAGACAGAGGCGTACAACTTCGAGTTTGACAGCTGGTAGCGGTTGGAACCGATGGCCATCCCGAGACACAGTGCGCCTGGCATCGCGGTTGATGGAAAGATTTACATCCCCGGCGGAGGCTTGACGGCTGGCGGTGCGCCGACGAGTCACTTTGACGTCTTTGCGCCGCAAGTGGACGTAAATTGATGTTTTTGTTCGGAGCAGTCGGGCATTTCAAGTCTCTGAGGCTATCGAGACGTCAGCAAAGTTGCAGACAGTCTTGGACATCCAGCTCTTGACATTTGCTTTCGAAGATCATGTGACAAAGGTCCGCGCACAGCAGATTGGATAAGGGAAATGGCTTGCGACATATGGCAAAAGACAGAAATGTAAGGTATTCGGCTATCCAACAAGACCTGGAGTGAAGCTGGTGGAAGAAAGAGTTTGCGTACCTTGTCTTGGGAGAATATCAGTAAAAAGGAAAGCGCAACTGTCTATAGAACTCCTTCCCATCAAGCTCCTTCACGTGCCGTCTTTTGCCTCACCGCTTGCTTCTTAACGACAAACATCTGGGACCTTCCCCCAGCGTACTTTTTTTCGACAGCGCCCACAGCAAGATACACAAGCCTTCCGAAACCAGAGATCTTGGTCAGCTACGAGCTTACGACTTCGCCCTTGTCCTCCACGGGCTCTTCAAATGCTTGGCTCGTCTTTGCAGCGCATCGTGCATCGACTTCCCATACCCGCGCCAAGACCTGGTGACTGGCGAAGAGACGATGCAGTCGAATGTGCAGACGAAAGCTGGAAGGCCGAGATAAGGTGATGAATCCCGCCAGAAAGACAACCACTTTGAACAGATTTTGTCTAATTTTTCGATGTGATCTCTTGACAGATCCAACGAAAAGATGGCTGGCACACCGCTTGGTTCCAGATAAGCTTATCAGGTCTCGAGGGGAGTTCGAGCTTGCGCACAAAAATATGGTTGGAGTGCAGGGAGGGCCAATGTCACGGGAGCCGTCCCGTCTGTGGCCTTATGCAAGGAACACATATAAGTGATCTAGCTTGTCGCCCGAACTAGACACCAAGATTACCATACGGCTGATATGGATTTGTTGACTATGCGAAAGTCGATGCATTACCAGACTCACCTTGCAGTCGTTACCGAACTTCACCGAGAAGTTCGGTCTGCGGTGTCTCATACTCGCATCAGCACGGCAAGCCACGGCTCAAGCTACAACACCCTGTCAACATCTCCGACGAAAAGCCGACGGAGATGATCCCGCTGTTGATCCACCCAGCTTCTCCGATTTCTAGCAAACACCTAGCCAGGAAACACGGCAATGCAACTACACAATCCTCCGTGGCCTGATTCGACCAGAGAGGCCCATGAATTTTCCATGGCAAACAGAGAAGCTGGGAACACGAGCCAGGGCAGAACGACGCGAGGATTTCCCCGCACCGGGTCGGTGTCATGCATAAATCGCGCTCTGGGCCGCTCAGAAGAGACCGACAGTGACCTGCCGCTGTACGCTCGGGCTGCCGCTCTGCCTTGCGGACACTCTCGTCATGACGGCGCTCTGTAACGGGTTGTCAGCCGATCGACGTGGCTCTGTCGTAACTCAATTGACGCGGTGCCTGGCTACCCCGCCCTGGGCTTGGAATATCTCCTCTCTTTTCTCAACCGGGCCGAACCACTCGTGTCGACAGGCTGCTCGCAAAGCAGCGACGTCTGATGTCTCCGAGGAGAGAACATGACGTCGGCGGTCTCTCATCCTCACGTAAAGTGACCCGTCGTCTCGGCAAAATTGGTCATCGGGTGGGCTGTGGTTCCCCAAGCAAAGCACCGAGAGCTCTCGGAAACCCTGGCTCTGCCCCTCTCGCTTTTTGACTCGAATCCCGGCAATAGTGAGCAAGGCCTGCAGCTATTTTGGGCCGGGGTTGCAGCATCTCGCCGATCTGGAAACCTGGGCCAGCCCAAAACACAATGTCGAACGCTGTTCACACCCACTTGCTTGCACGCGACCTCCCAGCAGCGTGGGAGCTATGAACAGCTGATGGCGCGACGCGACATAACTTAGTCGCCTATGTATACTTGGTAATAGCAGCTGGCTGGCGAGCTTCTGCAGTTAGCTTCCGCCTGGGTTTGAGCTTGCACTTTTGGCCCTGCTACCAAGTGACTTTTAGTTGTGCCGGGACCGCGCGAAACCCACAGCTTGCTGTGGCCTGATGGTGATGGGCCTCTCTCTGCTCAATACTAAATAACATTACCCGTTGAGATGGTCTGAACGCGCAAGATCCGCGACTTTGCGACGCCGAAAACTCTGCAAACTCTGTCTTCTTGTTCTCTTATGTGCCGCTATAGGATTCCCAGGTTCCTTCATCCCCGTCACCCTGCTTCGCTGCATGATGCTACGTATTCCATCTTCGCCCAACCGAGCCACGCGAGAATCCTGTAGACTATGGCCCTGAGCCGCTCAAACCTTGGATCAACACGTCAAAGTCTACCGACCAAAACGCCGTCCATCACCATGCTACCTCCCGCTCACAAGGGCGCATTTAACGGCCGCTTCCAACATTCCACGCACATCGCGACTAGTCTAATCCGGTGATCCGCGTCTACCTCGAGAGCCTTAGTGTGGCGGCCCCATGGTGGGGCGTGGGATACGCCTCGGATGTCGCCCCCTGATTTGCTCGACTGCGATGCTCTCCCACTCTCTTGTCCGGGATGAAGCTGTCACACTCCTCTGTCCATCTGCACGTTATGACAAAAGGGAACTGTGTGGTTTGATGGAGTCCCGTGAACTCGGGTTACTTTGACAGTACTTCCGAACCAAGCTGTCGCGTTGCATGCGTTTCACTCGATCCGATGTGGAGAGTGGTACCACGCTCGTACTCTCGGCCTCGTCAGGTCGTCAGTGTCTCCGAGATGCCCATACTGCGTCTTTACGCTCCATCAATGTCACTCTCCTGCCATCGCAAAGCCAGAGCTACGTTCGCTGGGTCGTCGAGTCACCGGTTCCATGTCGACATCCACATCCAACGCATGGTACATGTCGCGGACCTGCCCTATTGTTAGCATGGCAGCAACAACGTGTATCGCCGTGGGCTTGCCGGCGCCTCCGCCCGCTGGGGAACCCAGGTACCTTTGCCGCGCTGGCTATAAGGCGTAGGTACCCGTCCGTTCTTTTCGTCCCGAGCACAGCTTGCTTTGCACATGTTACCTTTGATACCGTTCATATATCTCTGAGCTTTGTTCCTCCTGGTTGTACCGAACCCGTATTCAAATCTTCAAGCGCTTGTCTCTCGTGTCCGCAGCCGAGTATCAGTCACGATGGGCTCAATCGCTGTCTCTCAGGATGGCTTCACTGGCGTCGACATCAGGTCGAAACAGCAGCAAAAGACGACGCCAGTCGGAAGCCGCGAAGTTGACATCATCGACATCCAGCGCGTTGCGGTCGAAACAAACTTGAAGGACGACATCATCGCCATGTGGAACCCCACAAACGGACCCCGGAAGCTCCCTACCTTGCTGCTCTACAACGAACGGGGCCTGCAACTGTTCGAGGATGTTGGTGCTTCGCAGCGATTCCTCAGCTCAGCCGCGTCTTGCGTGATTGACGCTAACAATTCTTCAGATCACATATCTGGAAGAGTACTACCTGACCAACAACGAAATTGAGGTCCTCCAGAACTACTCCAAGGAGATTGCCCAGAACATCGCACCAGAGTCCATGGTCATCGAGTTGGGGAGTGGGTCCGTCGTTCCCCTACTGATTGTGCGCCTGGGATGATTCTGACCCATCTTTGAAGCAACCTCCGCAAAGTCAGTCTCTTGTTGCAGGCCTTTGAGGATGCCGGGAAACCCATCGACTACTATGCCCTCGACCTGTCGCTGGAGGAATTGGAGCGCACATTGGCGCAGGTGCCCAAGTTCCAACACGTTCGATGCCACGGTCTCTTGGGCACCTACGACGACGGCCGCGAATGGCTGAAGAAGCCCGAGAACCTGGCCCGCAAGAAGTGCATCCTCAGCCTCGGGTCCAGCATCGGTTCGTGCTGCTCTGCTTGTGTGCTCTCGGGAACCGACACAACTGACCACTACAAGGAAACTTTGAGCGCTACGACGCGGCCGGCTTCCTGAAGCATTTCAGCGACGCCCTATCGCCTGCCGATACCATGCTGATTGGTTTGGATGGATGTTGTGACCCTGCCAAGGTCTAGTAAGGTGCTCCCACAACCTCTTGCGACTTCGGTTACTGACACACTGTAGCCATGCTTACAATGGTATTTTGGATCCCGTACACTATGTCGTGAAAAGTACTGACGTCGCAATACAGACAAGCACGGAGTCACGCATCGGTAAGCCGATGCACACTCTAGAGATGTCAGAAGCTAATAGCTCAGATTTATCCTCAATGGCCTCGAAAATGCCAACGAGATTCTCGGTGAAGAGGCCTTCAAGCTCGAGGATTGGGAAGTCATCGGCGAGTACGTGTACGACGAAGAGGGCGGCCGCCACCAGGCCTTTTACTCACCAGTACGGGACACCTACGTCATGGGAACCCTCATCCAGCAGCACGAGCGCATCCAAGTCGAGCAAAGCCTGAAGTACTCCCAGCTGGGAGCCGAAAACCTATGGAACCAGGCGGGCCTCATCGAGACCGCCTGCTGGAGCAAGGGCGACGAACATGGTGAGTGGACCAAATCACGTACCTTGCCTCAGCATCCCGATGTTGGCTACCATCCTTTATGAGATGGTCGGTCTGCACCACATAAGCCTCCCCCACGTCTAGCGTAAACGTGGAGCCAATGACCCGACAGGTCCAGGTGCAGCATCCGCATCGTAGGATCATCGACGGTGATGGCTCACAGGCATCCGACTCTTTCCTTTACACATGCGAACCCCACTTCATAAGCATGTCATTCCCAGCAAGACGGTCAGACTGACGATTGACCAGGAATCCATCTCATTTCCAAGAGAAAAATGCCTTTCAGCCTGTTGCCAGACCTCTACGCCGCCTCGCCATGCCCTTCCATGGAAGATTGGAAGGCCATGTGGGAGGCGTGGGACACGGTTACACAGAGCATGCTACCCGGAGCAGAGCTGCACGACAAGCCAATCAAGCTTCGCAACGCGTGCATCTTCTATCTCGGCCATATCCCCGCGTTCCTCGACATCCAGTTGACCAAGACGACCAAGACGGGCCCCACCGAGCCGAGGCACTTCCAACCAATGTTCGAGAGGGGCATCGACCCTGACGTCGACAACCCCGAGAAGTGCCACTCTCACTCCGAAATCCCGGATGAGTGGCCTCGTGTCGAAGAGATCCTCGAATACCAGCAGCGCGTGCGTGCGAGACTGCTGGACCTATACAAGGATGGCATCGACCGAATCCCTCGATCCGTTGCTCAGGGGATATGGGTTGGGTTTGAGCACGAGGCCATGCACATGGAGACGTTGCTTTACATGATGCTGCAGAGCGACAAGACTCTTCCGCCGCCAGAGGTCGAAAGGCCCGACTTTAGGCGCCTGGCTGACAAGGCCCGCGTGTCCCGGGTTCCGAATGAGTGGCACGATGTGCCGGCTCAGTCCGTCACCATTGGCATGGACGAGCCTGACCTGGATGCCGGTGTCAACGCCTACTTTGGCTGGTGAGTATCGCCATGAAGTATCGACAGCCACGCTGACCAGCATCAGGGATAACGAGAAGCCGGCGAGGAAAGCCGACGTCCACGCATTCCAAGCCAAGGGACGACCCATCACCAACGAAGAGGTAAGTCACCAAACACTTGTAGCGGATGCAGCTGTGTGACTAAGCTGTGATAGTATGCCCACTACATGTTTGAGAACCACATTGAGAGGGTTCCTGCATCGTGGGCTGACGTCACCGACGACGACGCGCCCAAGATCAACGGTCATACCAACGGCCTCAGCAACGGGCACACGAACGGGCATGTCAACGGACACACGGATGGCACAACCAACGGCCACACTAACGGCCACACTAACGGCCACAACGGGGTCGGCCAACTTCCCGATTCGTTCCTCAACGGCATGGCCGTCCGCACAGTATTCGGGCTGGTGCCCCTCAAGTACGCCCTCGACTGGCCCATCTTTGCGTCCTACGACGAGCTTTCCGGCTGTGCGGCGTGGATGGGCGGCCGTGTGCCGACGCTGGAGGAGGCCAGAAGCATCTACACCTACGTCCACAACACGAGGAAGATGGAAGCCGAGCAGACCCTCGGGCGAACGGTGCCAGCGGTCAACGGGTAAGCGACACCAACTCGTACAGCCCAACTTCACAACGAGCTGACAGAAGCGAAAAGACACCTGTCCAACGACGGAGTCGAGGAAACGCCCCCAAGGCACGTCCCGCTGGAGGCCGCAAAGACCCGAAAGGACCTCTTCGCGGACCTCGACGGCGCCAATGTTGGGTTCCAGCATTGGCACCCCGTCCCCGTGACGGCCGACGGCGGCCGCCTCGCGGGACAGGGCGAGCTCGGCGGCGTCTGGGAGTGGACCAGCTCGCCCCTCGCCCGGCACGAGGGTTTCGAGCCCATGCCTCTGTACCCGCAGTACACGAGTAAGGCCACCCATCCATCCCGTGGCGCCCCGCGTCTTGTTGCATCTTGAAAAAGGCCGCTGACCTGTCTGTCTTCGTAGCCGACTTTTTCGACGGCAAGCACAACATTGTACTCGGCGGGTCGTGGTCGACGCACCCCCTCATCGCCGGTCGACGATCGTTGTGAGTTGTCGCGTGAGCCCGTCCTGGAACAAGACGTGAAGCTGACCATGTTCAAGCGTCAACTGGTACCAACGAAACTACCCCTACGCCTGGGCCGGCGCCAGACTGGTTAGGGACGTTAACTAGCGACTTGCTCCTCTCCTTCATTTCGTCCGTTTCTTTTCTCCTGTGCCACTATCGATTGTAATCTCTTTTATCAGGCTGCGCAGTTCAACACTGGGCTGATTTTGGACGACTCAACTTCGTCTCCGTCTTTTTCATCAGGGGCAAAACACGTGTGCTGTGACCACTTTGCTGCGGGACTAGGTCCGAGTCTGGAATATATGGGCCATACCTTTACTTTCACCCGAGGATTCACTCGCTATTGTAGACGGCATGAGTTGGTTGTGTATTATTGAGTTTCTGTGAGCAGCGCAACCATGCAATCTACACTCATTATTGCTCGGTCGCTTCTAAGAATGGTCGAGTCGTCGAGGTACTGCCAACAAAGATACCGAGGTAAGCATACAGCAACGCAGTCGAGGTGCAATCGCGGCAGCAGCAACCCCAACCGCCTAGCCCGCCTTACGGTGGTAACACTATTCGTGTTTCCGGAGCTGCAAAAGTTCCTCCCAAGATCAGTCGTGCAGGTCATACGGCTTAGTTGCACCCGATCGTGACGTCAATCCGTCGTGGGGGTTTCCGCTAATAATGTGGGGTATGGCTTTTTTTGTTGCAAACACCTTGAGGGCCCGTAGGCAATAGTCCCGTCATTCCATGTCGTGGGCCACTTAGCGGGAACCGGTTCTAGTTTGTAAAAATAACATCACCGTGTCGCGCGTCGCTTTGGTCAAGGGTTCAAACTGCCGTAGATGTCAAGAAGCTGCTCAAACACGTAGCTGGGCAGTTTGACGCCGTTTTCCGTGACGAGGTTCGCAATCAGATCGGGAGGCTGCATGTCAAGTCAGTCAGTGCAAGGACAGACGGGGCTGAGGCTGGAAAACGCACGGTGTAGTCGACGGCATCCTCGGGCTGCACACTGGGGCCTTCGGTCTTGAAGTCCAGCACGTCCTGTTTAAAACCCAGGTCCATCTGGTCGTAGGGCAACTTGCGCACGAACTTGTGTTCCTCGGCGGCCACGTAGACGGGCTTCTTGACTTGGTTGGCGAGTTTGGCGATCTGGTAAGTACCCATGCGGGAGATGATGCCGCCGTTGGAGGTGACGGCCTCGGCTCCGAAGAAGATCATGTCGACACGTCGCAGCAGGCCCAGTACGTGGGCGACGGCAGGCTCTGCGATCTCGGCGACGGGGATGCCCTTTTCGCGCAGCTCGCGGACGACGCGGTCAGACTCAGCAACACGGTGCTCGTCGCGGACGTAGACGACCTTGAAGCGAACACCGCCGCCGTTGGGTCCGCCACCCAGCTGATCTGCGGCCTTGGCGAGGAGGGCTGTCACAGTGCGAGAGGCGCCGTGGGTGAGGATAACCTTTCCGTCCTTGACAAAGCGCCAGCCGACGTCGGCGATGCGACCCCGGGCGGTGATGGCGCGAGAGGCGAAGAGGCGGCCGTTGCGGACGAGATGGGTGCGGACAGCCTCGAAGGACTGGTGAGGCGAGGCGGCGGAAGCCGAACCAGCCTCCTGCTGCTTAAGCGAGGAAACGAGGTACTGCTGGAATAGATCTGTGCCTGCTTGGAGGGGCACAGGGTTCTTGACGGAGGCTCGGAGGATGTCGGAGTGACGCTTGATGATCTCGAGGGTTTCGTACACGGTAGTGGTGCCGGAAGCGTTGAGGAGCTGGATGAGAGCCTCTATGGCCGCGACGGGTTTCGTCAGGTCGGAGTCTTCGAGCAGGGAGTGGTATGTTGCGACGATGCTGGGCAGGTTGGCCATGTTAGCTTGGACTCGGCCAGTGGAGGGGTAACGGGGTGGTCGTACTCGAAGCCATTTTCGTCTCTGCTGCGGACAGGCAGGTCAGCACCGCCAGCTGCTGTTGCATATGTCAGCTGTGTTGTACTAGGTAGACTGCGGTGTTTGACACGTACGTATAGAGTCGCCGGTCGCCATGATGTGGGAAGGTGGACGTTGACGTTGTTGATGAATTCAACACTACTGTTGCTGCCGTCTGATTAGAAAATTGGCAGTGACTCAATAGCAGCTGGTCCGTGCCGTATCTAGCCCGTGATTTGGCGGGGTACCTTGCGCTAGCCTTATTTGTTCCCGGTACGGACGCAGCTACTTGTACACAGGTACAATGGCGGGGCAGGAGCTTCCTTACGCAATATCTCCTGAGTTGTTAAGCTCCAGGAAGGAACCCGAAAGTCAAGTTGGCAGAAAAACTTGTCGAAGACTACGTGTCGCAAATAGAGTGGTGAAATGTCCAGGATTACGACAAAGGTGACGACAGAAAAAGCCACAGCTACCTTGGGCACCTTGAAATGCTACCATGGAAAAGCTAACTCGACGCACATCCAGTGACTGAGCTAGTTGTTCAATACGCGACTACTTGATACACAGGGCCTACCAAGGCACCTCGCTCATCACCAGCTCCCACCAATCGATAAAGGGCCCTGATATCTGCTCAATCTTGCCTTGGCCTCCTACCACACCTCCCAGGGTCCTCCCAATCACCACCAAATCTCGCCTGTTATCGGGCCACCATCCACTACCGAACAGCGGGGACCCCCTCCACTCCCGAAACACAGGCACCTGGAACTCCCAGTAGGTAGGTACCGCTTCACACCCCGGCTGGCGTAGCACCTCCCTAAGCTCTCAACCTTGTAAGCCTTCATCTCGCCCTCCCCCCCCCTGAACAGTTACGCAGTACTCCGTACCTACCTTCACCACCAACGCAATTCACTCACCTGTTTCCCTTTTCTCCATCATGAAGCTCCGGTTCCAACTTCGATCCTCCCTCTTCCACCTCCATCACCACCCTCTTTGACACCACCTCCAACCCCTCCGCACCCAAACCATCGCCAACATCGCAATGGCCTCCACCGATCCCACAACAGGCGCCGCCCTGCCCCCCGACGCAATCCAGCGCATCCTCTTCATCGCCCCGGCCGTCCACGTCTACAACATCCCCCCTCTGGCCTCGAACAAGGGCTACACCGCCGCCGGCTGGACCACGCGCCAAATCTTCACCGCGCGCCTCCGCGTCCTCGAATCCGCGTGGGAATCCGCGCCCCCAACCGTCCCCGTCCCCGTCGGCGTCGGCAGCGCCGTCGTCCCCGCCCCGCCCGTGCTCCCCGCCGCCTCCAAGGAGAACCACATCAAGGTCGACATCATCCTCGAGGACCCCTCCAACGGGCAGCTCTTCGCGGCCGCGCCCTACACCGCCCTCGCCGCCGTCGAACCCGTCCCCGACTCGTCGCGCTTCTTCGCCGTGCGCGTGCAGGACGGCCAGGGCCGCAAGGCCGTGCTCGGCATCGGTTTCGAAGAGCGCAGCGAGGCCTTTGATTTCGGCGTCGCCCTGCAGGAGGCCCAGAAGAGCCTGGGCCTGCTGGACGCGAACCAGGCCAAGAAGGCCGCCGAGAACAGCAAGCGCGCCGAGGAGGACAAGACCAAGGACTACAGCTTGAAGGAGGGCGAGACCATCACCATCAACTTTGGCGGCTCAAAGATTGGCAGGCGGTCGAGGCCGAGCGACGCGTCGCAGACCACGCCGCCCTCGGGAGCTGGATTACAGGGTTTTGCGCTGCCCCCACCACCGGGTGGTGGTGGTGGTGGTGGTGGTGGGAGTTTCCTGCCGCCGCCGCCGAGTGCGTCTGCCGTGAGGGATCAAAAGAGGGAAAAGAGGAAATCGGCACAGGATTTGGGGTTTGACGATGGGCAGTTTGGGGAGTTCGCCTAGGATGTCACGGGTCAACACATCAAAAAAAATTAAAAAAATTGGGAGGATAGAGGACGAGTTGATTTTAGCAAAAAGATTCCCTGCACTGGTTCCCTGGCTATCGTACATGCGCCGCCAATACCATCAATGACCTGCTACACATCCTGCCATATCGCCGATCCCTGTTTGATCCATGTCGGGTTTTATTCCTGTTGACCAGGCCACAGACACATCAAGGCCGGCAGGCTCATCCTTCTGCGAGGCTTTTTAGAGATTTCGCCCGAAACGTTTTCCTTCTCATCAGACGCACGGGGCTGTAACCCACGTCCGTCGTAAAAGAACTTCAATCCGTGGTTGCCCAAGTCATCCACCTCCTTGGCGTCGTTCATATCAATGTCCACCGACAACTTAGGGGGAAACGACGCGTCCGCGGGGTACACTCCCGGGTCGCCATACGAGGGAACCATGTCCGGCGACTCGTAGACGGGATAGTATCCTATCGGACAGAACAGCTGAGAGGCCAGGTCGATCGGGGTCGAGCCGACCGCGGCCACGTCCAGCGGCGACACCAAGCAGGCCGTCATGGGCGAGTCCGGCGACCACAGGTAGTGGTTTCGCTCCGACATTTCGTGTTGCACCTGCATCCACCGCTCGCGGATGTGGAGCTCCTGGTCAATGTCTCCCAGCCGCAGCATCATGGCCTTTTCCTGCGCGGTGGCCTCGGTGATCCTGCTCTTGATCAGGGCCGCCTTCTTCCTCGACTTGCGTCGTTCGTCCGGCACGAGACCACGGTCAATCTTTTCCTGCAGCGCAAAGAGCCGCCTCATGAGCTCCATCGACCGCTGGCCCTGGTTGCGCAGGGAGGCTCCCAGGTACGCCCTTTCGGTGTAGAGCTGCTCGAAGGACCCTGGCGACGTAAAAACGGTCCACACCGGCTTGACTTTGGTGTTGACGGAGACGTTGGTATTGACGGAAATGTTTCCGCCGCCCGTCATCTGGCCTCGCTTTGGCGTCGGCGTGTAGGGTGTCGTAGGCTCGCCTTGGAACATGGCCATCGAGCCTTTTCGGTAGCGCGGGTGGTCTCCTCTTGGTGGTGCATCTTCTGCTCGTGTGGTCGATGACTCGAAGCTGTGCATGATGCGCGGAGACAGAACGACTTCGTTGGCGTGCTGATCCATGGCAAAGATGGCCTGCAGATCTAAGCTGACGGCTGCTATCCCATCGAGGGCACAGGAGCGTTATAGACTCGCCGACAACAGGTCTCGTCCGGGTCCATTCCCGCAGAAATGATATCTTCTGCTCGCACAAAAACAAAGACGTTCGTCGAGCATGCGAGCTGTGGGGTAAGGGGTGCCAGCATCTCCGAATAGGGCAAGTGGTCCAGTCCTGCTTGATAAAGAGCCGCAAGTCCAGATTTAGACGTACGGCAAAAATCAAGGTGCCTCGAACGGCAAACAAACAGGCTTGTCTGCCGGCGCTCCATTGTGACCCTTGCCTTGCAGACAACGAAACGTTCTGCTGAATATCCGGAAGAGAACGTCGCAAGCAGCCCGATTCGCTGTATGTCGAATAACAGATGAACATTCGTGTCAGGTAAGCCTTTGATGCCAGTATTGTACAGGTTCCTTTTAAAGCTTGCGTGCAAGGGCAGCAATGGTTGACTGAAACGAAAAAACTGCGTCAGAGCACGATGACACTCAGACCACAGCACTGCCAAAGACGTACCTGCTATCGAGTCTCCTGGATCTAATACCAGTTGCATAATCCCGGGCGATTCCTTGACCCAAGTCCCCGGATTGATATGTTTGCGGCCGTGGGGGTTCACAGGCTAGGCGGCTTGGCAAACGATTGCGTTGACGCGGAACTCCCAAATAGCGATGGCAACAACTGCAAGGGCGCGTGTGTTCAAATATTGAAGCCGTCATGCCTGGGAGGGTCGCAGAATCGCCATAGACCAGCTGCTTCAGCCCCATTCCTTACCAATGATATTTCCTTGTCCGAGACGGCTCGATTGATTTCGCCATACCGGACCTGGTCCCCCTGAGAATCGCCGCTGTCTTCTTTACGCCTCTTCGACTTCCCGACGTGGGCATCCGGGTGGTATTGTTCCAAAATGTTCACAAAGCAGTCTCTGGAAACCTCCTCGGCCAAGAACCGCATAATCTGCCGTCCCTCTTCCTCCTTTCCTGGCATGACGAGATGGCGTACCAGGAGTCCCTTTTTGGCTATGCCATCGCCGGTGAAGCACAGGTCGCCAACCTGCCGGTGCATGGCCTTGATGCTCTCGCGCGCCGTAGCCGCGTAGTCGTCTGCTTTCAGCAGACGCTTGGACGTGCTCGCCTCCCATACCTTGAAGTCGGGTAGATAAATGTCCACCAGACCGTCCAAAAGCTCCAGGGACGCCAACGAGTCAAAGGGGGAGGTGTTGTAAATGATGGGCACTCTGAGACCCAACTCCCGAGCGTGCAAGATGCTCAGAACAACCTGGGGGGTGACGTGCTCCGGGGTAATGAGGTTGATGTTGTGAACGCGGCCGACCTGCTGCAGCTTGACGTACCACTCGCCCAGCTCCTCGGGGGTGAGGTCCTGGCCGTTGCGCTGGTGGGATATGTCGTGGTTCTGGCAAAAGACGCAGCGCAGGTTGCAGCCCGAGAAGAATACGGCGCCGCTGCCATTGTGTCCCTGCACGCATGGTTCTGGACCGGATGGGTCAGTTGTGTCTCTCTTACATCCCCCCTTGCGTGACGGCGAACAGAGAACAGAACTTGGCTTCCCGACCTTCACCAAAATGCGGTGCAATCACGTTGACCTTTGTGTTGTCGCCAATCAGACACACGCCCGTCTTTTTGAAGCGATTGACGCCGCATAGGCGCGGGCAGAGGTTGCAATTTGATAGGTGGGCGTATGCTTTGGACCGCTTCTTGGATTCATCAATGGACGACAATGTCATGTATCGCGGCACGTAGTCGTCCAGCAGGAACGGCGGCGCAAGGTGGAGGGCTCGCCGGGGCGCCTCTGCGCTCTTTGGTAGAGAAGCATGACATTTGGGAAGTGCCCTTCGCAGCACATTCATCTTGCGAGCGACCTGTAGATGGACAGCATTGATCGGTCACTGCGAAGATGGAAGAGATGACGTTGCGTCCCCGACGACGAGAGAAGGTCAGCTTGCTTATCCATCACTCCATTGGCCGGCGCAGCTCAGAGTGGGTCGAAGCATCGATAGGTATGCACGTATCGGGGCCTTGGTAACCTCAGCCACATCAAGGTGCCTCGGGCACAAGAGGCCACATGAAGCTTTGCCACACTCTGCTTCGAGAGGTAAGGCACTTTCCAAGGTCTCCTATAGGTATAGTTGCTTGAAATAGTATGTAGGTACTGTATCATGCAAGATCATCTATTCAGCACTAGAATCCTTCTGTTGCACTATTCCTAAGGATCTCTTCTAACTCACGGAGCCAGGCTAGCTCTTAGCACTGGTAATAGAGCTCTTTAGATGTGTCTTATCCGTATGTCCAACAATCTCTGGTTTCGAAAATGAACAAAACTCGGGACAATCGGTAGAAATTAGGCTGCGAACGGGCTTCACGTGCACCTTGAGACACGTCTGCATCCCTACAGACATCCAGGAGCTCCATCGTCTGCTTTTGAGAACCTGAGCAGCCAGCTTGCTTTTGACGCCTTGGGCAGTCCAAGAAGTGCGGACTCATACGAGAGAGCCCAGTGAACTTCGTTGCTAGAGCGCGGTAGCATGCTAAGGAGCCTCCCTGCACACCACTGCGTGTCACAACCATGCGGGAAACGATGGAGCGGACCCTGTTCTATCGATGCAGTCGCGGAGCTGCTTCGTTATACTGACAATTTTGGCCGCTTTTGTGCCTAGTGGCAAAGTACTTGAAAAAGTGCCGTTGATCGATCGATTTATCCAGGTAACCGATTCTATATCTGTCTTAGCGCTACCGACATAAAGCTTTGGAACCCCAGGCTAAAGCTCGTCGGACGTCTCCTTACGCCCGCGCTCACCGGCCATCTCCTGACTAGGCTTGGAAATTACCTATAGGTACCTAGTTAGGTAATACTTCTTAGAGCTTATGGGTAGTAATAGATACCTATTAGGTCTATGGGTAGGATATGGGTATAAGTAAAAAGGTAATACTACTTATAAGTAATAATAAGTTACTTATAACTACCTATTTTATAAATTAAGTAATATTAAGTTATCTAGTATTACTTATAGAAGTATTTTTAAAGAATAAAAAGAAGAAATTTATTTTAGAATAAGAAATAAAATAATAGTTAGAATAATAGTAATTATTATAGTTTAAATAGAAATAGATATAAATAATTATTATAAAACCTACTAGTTAGCTATTTTTAAAATTATAATTTTCGTTTTTTTCTTTAATCTTACTTAATTTTAAAAATCCTTATTATTATTATAGTAAGATATTTTAAAAGAAAACTTAATAAAATTATTTCTTAATAGAATATTTTTAAGATTTAATAAAAAGGGGAGGTTTAGAAAAAGAGTAAAGTTCTTCTTAGAAGCTTAAGTATTAAATTGACTGAACTTATTATTATTATTAAAGCTATTATTTTTAACTATATCTTTATTAGAAATAAAACTAATTTTATTTTTATAAAAACTTTTTTTAGGGAGAATTTTAATTAAGGAATTAGTAAGTAACTAATAAGTATAAAGGTAATTTTTTTTTTATTTTATCTAAAAGAAAACTATAATTAAAAGTAGTATAGATAGTATATTAGTATTTTTTAGTTATTTTAATAGTTTTATCTTTTTTATTAAATATTTCTTCTAATTAAGAATAAGATAATTAGGTTTTTTTTTAATTATTTAATTTTAATAGTAAGGAGTTTAAAAGTTATTTTAACTAAAAAGTTAAATTAGGAATAATAATAAATATTATATATTAAGCTAAATAAATATTTGAGAGGAATAGAAGTTATTTAAATATAGAGATAATTTATAATTATAGTATAAATACTTTTAAATTAGGGATAATTGTAATTTAGTTTTAATTAAAAAACTTAAGTTGTTTTATTAGTAAGTATAATTATAATAGTAGTTAGAAGTATTCTAATAATTTATTAAATAATAAAATATATTTATATTGAAGTATTTATTATAAATATTTTAGGCTTATTATATTTTTAATTTAGAATTTTATAGAGATTTAATATATTTAATTATTATAATAAATTATTATAAACATTTTTTTCATTAGACTTCTAAATTATATTATTTGTATAAAGCTAAATAAATTTTAAAATTAAATATTAATAGTCTATTAGATAATTTACTAGGTTTTTAAATAGTATTAATTAGTATAAATTTTAATAAAATCTTATTTAAATTATTATTAAAAGGTTTTGGTATCTATAAAAAGTCTAAAAGTTTAACTAAAGTTAAACTAAGTACTTTATATCTAAAAGATTAAAATACTAGTAATTAGAATTAAAAGAGTAGTACTATTATAAATTTAAAAAGAATTTGATTTAAGAAGTATATTAATATATTCTTTAAATTTATTCTATCTATTTAAGGTTATATTAGTAATTATAAATATCTAATTATAATTATTATTATTAGTCTTTTCTTTTAGAGTAGTAATATATATCTAAAAGTATAATAAAATAATCTAAAAGAAAGTAAAAATATACTTAGAAGTAATATTTTATATATAGCTAATAAGGTTAATAAATAAAATAAAAGGTTTTATAATATTAAATAAGATATTTAAAACTTCTTATTCTATACTTAAAATTATATTTTCCTAGTTTTCTTTTTACTTTTAAAACTATATATTAATAGTTAGTTGGAAAAGTCTAATTTATATATATATATTATAATTATTAAATTCTATTAAATATAAATATTTTATAAAAATCTTAAAAGTTATTCCTATAGTTAAATAGAATCTTAAGATTTCTAGAATTCTTAGGATTTAAATACTAAAAGCTTTAGAGAAATAGTAAGCTATTTAATCTATAAATTATTAATTTAATATTATTATAATTAATTACTATAAATAACTATATTTTATAAATAATTATACTTATATAATTCTTATTTTATAAAATTATTTAATTAAATTATTTTTATAGTTTATAATTAGTAGGATTAATAGCTTTTTAATTATTAGTTTTAATTATATAATATTCATTCTATTAATCTTACTTAAAATTATTATTATCTAATAAGTCTTTATAATAAAATATAAGTATATTAAAATATTAAAATAAAAAGCTTTTTATATATTATAATTCTTATTATTTATATTTTTTAGTTAGATACCTAGTATCTTATTATCTAAAGCTCTAGATTAAAATATTTTAATTATATTATATATCTTATAAATAATAAGATTAAAAACATAAATAAGATATCTAATATAATAGATATCTAGAATCTTAATTCTAAACTAATAATTATATTCTTTAATAAAAACTTAAAAATTAAAAGATAAAGTATTATTTATTAAGATTATTTAGAAGTTTAAATATTAATTTATTTTCTCTTAAAAATATTAAAGAAACTAGATTATTACTTTAATTTACTACATCTAAGTATACCTTTTAGATATATTAGTAGTATTAATAATAACTTATTATAAATTCTAATTTTTATTAATAAAATAATAGAAAACTTTTAAAAAAAAATATTTAAAACTAGGAGTATTCTAAATATTAATTATAAAAAAAACTTTCTTATTTCTAAAGAATAAATTTAGAAGTAATAATTAAATCCTTAAAGCTTTAGTAAATAGCTATTTAGAAAAAGTTAGTTAGCTTAATAGTTTATAATTAGATTATAAAAATTAATAGAACTATTTAAAAAAATAATTATAAATAATATTTAATAACAAGTTTACTCTTATTACTAAATAGATAAAAACTTATTATAAAATATCTATAGAATTACTTAATAAAATTTAAATTAAATTACTATAAATAATTACTATAAATATTTTAAAAGATTACTTATAATTATTCTATTTATAATAAAATTATTTAATTAGGTTAAATTATTTAGTTTTTTAGAATAAATCTTTTAATATTTTAATAT